>JACBWW010000070.1:1567973-2027574 GCA_020086605.1 Lanius collurio
GGGGCCGGGCCGGGCCGGGCCGGGCCGGGGGCAGCGCGGAAGGGCCGGGCCGAGCGGCGCAGAAGGGCCGGGCCGGGCCGGCGTGCCGGCCAAGGAGCCCCTTTTTTTCAACGAGAGGCGCGCCGCAGCGGGCACGGGTTAAGTTGGCGTCTTTGCGAGGCGGCTTCCTCGGTGCTCGGTCGTCGCAGAGGCTCGGTCGGTGTTGGGAGTCGCATCCGTGCTCCTTGCGGGCGCAGTACCCTCCAAGTGATAGTGATTTGTCTGAATTTGTTAGGGATATGGATCCTAGGGAACCAAGCGAGACACATTTAGGCTTGTCTTTGGGAAAAGGTTTTGACAGTAGCCAAGTTTAGGACAAAGTCATCCTCTTGCTGTTGCATTAGCCTTATCTGAGATGAATGTGCCGTTCCCAGAAGTGTATGTTGACTTTGGGTGTCTGTAAGGTGTCACACTAACAAGGTGCTAAGAATAACACAAGCACTTTGGAGGCAGTTCTGCTAAAGTAACTGCTCTTACGAAACTCCTTAAAACGACGCACTGGGAAAAAAAAAAAAAAAAAAAAAACAACACAGAAGAGTCTCACAAACCCTAATCTCTAAAGGACCTTAAAGAAGGGTGTACTCCCCAAGCCATCTCACAGCACCGTACACACACACTGTCAGTGTAAATTAAAAAAGAACCAATTAAAAAAAAAAAAAAAAAGGCAACCCCAGAAAATTTATTGAAGAGCTCTGCATAATCTGTGCTTACTCATCTGAAGTTTTCTTCTCAGTTGCAAAATGTTATCCCCCCAAATCACATCTTCCTTTTCTACTCTGAGATTATTTGAATTTAAGCTTAAATTAGCTCTCCAAACTCTCTTAGAAAACTCAGACTTAACTCCCTGTAGTATCTAGAGGCAGTTAGCACACCTAAAATTTTTACCTGACAGAGTGTATAAGCTCTGCATGGTGAAACTGAACACGAAAGGAAAAAACTCTCACACTAATGACTGGCGATATTTCCAGAGTTACCTGTGTTCATTACATTAAATACACGAGTCTCCATTTAATAGTATCTATAATTATAACTATATATGGACCTGATTCAAGTTTCACTGAGGTCTTAGTGTATCCTTTTTGAAGTCATCAGATACTCATGATTTGGATTGCTCCCTGTAAAAGCTGTATTATTATATGTAAATGAAAATAAAAGCCTTTCTTAGGTAGACAGTTACCTAAACTGAGCTTGTATATTTTTATTCTATGGGGAATGGGACAGTGTCTTTTTGGCTTTTTTTCTCCCAATGATGAGTGTTACAGAATGTAATCTTTTTATGCTTCCTGTCAATTTTGGCTGGAATAGTATAACCATCAATGGTAGTAATCATCAACAATCTTCCTATTCTTCTGTCTGTAATTCCTAAAAAATAGGATTCATTTTAGCTAATATTCATTGGCACAGGAGTGAAATACACCATCATAGATTTTTTATTTTTTTTTTTTAGATTTGTGATAGAGTATGGCCTTTAAGCAAAGTATTCACATTGCTTAAAGGTTTTACTGAATAGTATTGTGTGCAAATGCCCCAACATTTAATTTTTTTTTTTTTTTTTACAAATTCCTTTAGAAAGAGATCCTTAGTTCTGTGCCATTGTACTGTTTTCCTCAGGTTTAACACAACTAATTTCTCTGCATTTAATATTGAGTTATGTATCTATTCAGTAACGGTGTGTTTTGTAAAGAACATGGGAGTTGTTGTGGATGATATTAAGATAGGGAAAGATAAAATATAGGATAAATACATGTCTGAGAAATACTAGCATCCTCTACCTTTAGCTCCAGTTTCTTTTAGTCCAAGGTAAGCACACACATAGTGTGTCTTGCAGGTGCATTAATATTAGCAAAGAGCTGAGACTGAAGTCAGCACTTGGACTTCATTGAAGCAAAATCCTCTTATTTTTGATGGGCATGTGGCCCTAGAAATCTGCTAGAACTTGATCTAAAGTCAAAAAGCTTTTAGAATTAAAAAAATATATTGTTCAATAAAAAATTCTTGGGTTTTTTTTTTGGGGGGGAGGGGATTGTGGGTTTTTTTCTTGGGGGAGGTTGTTGGGGTTTTTTTGTTTGTTTTTTGGTGGGCAATTTCTGTGCAATCATCAATAAATTTAGTGGAAATTCTGTAGTTAAGTCTTTGCATGTGACTTTGAATTGTACAGACTAATGTTTCACAAGTACTCAATATGAAAACCAAAGCCTCCTTCAAGTGCCTATCTTGCAGTAAACCTGGTGGATGCTCTGAAAGGAGCATTTTTGAATACTTGAACTTGAGATTGTTCTAAATGCTAATTCGCATAATTAGGAGTATGGAAAGGATGTTGCACACCACCAGCTTATATAGCTAAGCTTCCAAAATCAGTGTTATGACTCATAAAGAATACTGAAATCTATGCAGGCTTCTCAATCAGTGTTCTTTTCAGTATTTGATTGAACTTTAAAATGCGCTTCAAATTAGTAAGTCATTACACCAAACAGCTACATAGAAATACAGCAGAAGACGACATGTTGTATTCTTCTATGTGAAAGACCTCTTTTGAAAAGCAAATAAACAGACAAAAACTCCTACTCAATGTCATTAGATTAACAATAGATTAAATAATAAAAGAAATTAGGGCAAATTTACTGTGGTTATCCCAATTTTAAATTATATCAACTTCATTTAATCAGATTTAAGGCACAGCAGTGACAAATAACACAGGTTTAAATATATGTATTAGTATAGGTTATGGGCAAAACCTTCAGTCTTCATTCCTAATAAAAATGCATTTGGGCATGTGCTTAACTTTCATTTATCGTGGTAGAACTGAAGCAGATCCTTAAAGTCCAAGTCACTTGTGATGTTGTCTTTGAGTCATAAGCACACTATAAGCACTTTTCTGAATCAAGATGATAATTTAGAAATTTTGGAAATGTGCACAGTTCTAGTAGATTCAGGAAAGCTGAATATATGTTAACACTGTCCTTGTATTTCTGTGGTCTAATGGCAGAAATTAAGGATTTGGGGCTTGAATGGCACATTAAATACATTCCATACTAAAGTATATTTTTAATCTTATACTCAATAACATAAGCTCTGTGGAGGTTGCTTTATTCCTTACCCAGCCAATGGACTTCTTGCCTGATCAAGGAACAAGTAGCCAGGCTCCTGCTGATCAATGCACATCACTTAAGCTTTATGTGGCAAATCTAATTGATGTTATCTTACTCTGGAGTGCTTAAATTTGTAAGTTTGGAGTTTATGTAAGAGAAAAGAAAAGCTGAAAACATTAATGACTCTTAATTTGATACACTGAGAGTGCCAATTTCAAGGTGCATAAGTTGATGGAAATCTGCATTGGAACAGCAGTGCAGAGCTTACGTCACCTGCAAATATTAAAATTCTGTAACCATAGCATTCCACAATTCTGTGCTCAGTATTATTTTTAGTGGCCTTGTTTCATCACTTAATATAAATAAAAAATACATACTTTCTTTTGTATGCTTAATTTGGTTTATGTATTAGCATGGATATTAGTCTTGGGTGAGGACTAGTCATCTGGAAAAGTGTCTGCATGTAAAATTCAATTGTTTACTAGTTCTGTATATTTATATATCTATACTAAAATATTAGAAATGGTGATAATGTACAGTGTATTTTTTCTATTGTTGTATAACTGAAAAATAGGTTAACAGATTTTGCTCGACTGTCTAAAGAAATTCATCTTTGAGCTGAGACCAAGCATGGAAAATTTCAACTGAAAAGAATTTTTCAGAAAGTTAAGAGCATGTGAAAACTGGAAGTTATAATGGAAATCTGAACATAACCCTAAGCTATAATACCATTTTCAATAGTGACGGTAGACATGCTAAACTAGAGTAGGGAACATTTCGTGTTTAGAGATCAGACAGTAAAAGCTTAGTAATCTTCATTTCTCTTTAAATGTTTCCTGTGCAAAAGAGTTTTATCAAAATCACTGGAGTCTCATCTGTCCCAAATATCCAAAGCCAAAGTTTCACATATGTTAAGAAATTTGTGCCACACATGTGAGTGAGAACTGGATCTTGAGAGTTTTATACTATTGCAATATTGTGATAATGTTCTTTTGTATATTGGAACAAGGGAGAATCTTTTTCGTTTCCATTTCAGATTTTCACTTCCAAAGAATCTCTTCTTCTAGCACAGCAAAAGCATATCAGCCACATTTTATTGACAGCAGTTTTATTGTAGCTAGAGGCTTACAGTAAGCTGTTTATTGCTGTTCCCTAACGCAGTTGACAGCAATTGGGGAATTAATTTTCTTGCCCCTGATGTGCTTTCTTGGGTATAAAAAACAGATGTTAAAGATATGAAAACTGTGACCCATTTACATTCAGCAACTCTTTACAGGCACAGTCTGCTTACCTGAAGTGCAGGTTTTAAGTCCTGTGTAATTTTGCTTCATCAATTCTAGGATTCTTACTTTTGCAATAGAATTTTTTATCTTGATAAATACTGTCCAAGGGCTAGATATGTAATGCCTATGGATACATCCTCATCTAGGTGATTTCTGTTCAAGAATAACTGAGTTCAAGTTTCATTTTGTTCAGGAGATGTTGTATCTTCTTACCCTACCATTTAATTGCATTGAAAATTGAAAGAGGATTTAACTGACAAAATAGACATTCAGTGTTCTGAAAGATCTAACAGGATTTACAGGTGGCACCTGAATTTTTGGTATCACTTCTTTCACAGAACATCATGGTGGTCTGTAAAATCTATACTCATAAGTTTCATCACTTGCTATTTAAGTACAGCTACATCACATTGATTCTGTAATGTCTGTGTCTTCTCTGATGAAAAAACATACATAGAATCATGTATTACTTTTGCCTTCTTTTATTTCTTTGGCTTTCCAGCCTGTGGCACAATGTATGTAAAATGATTTAGCCCCACACACTGATGTGGGCACTTAATCAGTTAATTTCTGGTTTACATGAGGTAATGTTCCATTGAGTGGAAAGATCTCCCAGACTGTAGATAAGAGATTAATGGATTCTATCATATTTTACTGAAGTGTGGGGGGAAGAGAACATCTTTTGTTAATTTCTACTGGCATCTTTTAGAAAGACATTTCCTACAAAAGGGGCTTTAGCATCTTACCTAACTGAGATTTTAAGTGCTAGTCTAGACACAAAATGCATGTTAAACTTTCCCTTATAATTAAAATACCATACACCAGAAGTTCTTCTCAATGTAGTTGCAATGATTTTCTTTTAATGAATTATTTTCCAGTAAGCTATAAACTCTCTCTTGAAGCAGAAATAGTTTTTTTCTGACAGGAGATGCCTTAAATTGATATTGCTACTTTTTCATTGGTTGTGAAATTATGAAAACTTGAAATAAAAAAAAATAAATTTTTTTAAATATCAATGTTGTTGTAGCCATATAGACCCATGTGTATATTATTCCTGGAACCACTCTGTTTCAGGGAAACATAAAGGCCACTACAATTTTGGTACAGAATTCATGTTGATCTTGCTAAAAATATCTGGACTTTCAAATCTTGGAATGGTTTGGCCTTCATTCCAAATTTAATTTTTGGGTTTTGTGTATACTCTGAATTATATGTGATAATGCACAAAAAGGTAGTTTAAAATATGATTTGTAATCATACTGAGGTGTCTTAATTTTTACCAGTTTCAAAAACTACCCATTCTTTCCTACTTCTTTTTTCTTTTGCAGCAAGTGAGTAGAAGGGGAGATTTGTTTTAAAGTCTTGGCATGGGTTGTCCTGCATCTTCTGTTGCACAGAGAAAAAATTTTGTAATTCAGCATTTGTCAGGATTTTTTGGTGTGTAGAATCTATACTTTCCTATGACCTGATACTGTAGTTTTGCCATTTCTTTTGCAAAATGTCACACTGAACTTTTTGTGCAAAAATATTAATATTATTACTTGAAAGTTGGTCTGAAAATGCACACTTCCTGTTACAAGAAGACTATAAAGAGCTTTTTTTCTAGAGTAGCAGTTCATCACTTGAAATTGAATCCAAGCTGTGATAAATCTGCTGATTTATTCCATCTGCAGTTATTTCGAATGTTAACTTTTCTATAAAAGCAATAGGATGATGTTGAAATAATATTTCGAAAATCTAAAAAATATGTAAAATTAATCAGAAGTGAAGTGAATTTAAAATAATTTTATTTTGAGCTGAATTTAATAAAATGGGAAGGATCAGCTGTCAGACTTTTCTTCCTTCCTTTGTTTGCTCCCCCAGGTTTGCAGAAAGGCAGGATTTTAAAATAACAACTTCTTCCCAGTCCAAAAAATGAAATCAGATATTCTCACTGCCTGATAGCTGAAAGGGAATCACTATTGATATTGATTTATAAAACACTTTGTAGCCTGAAACTGATATTCATTCATTTCCCCTCATTCCTTCCAGTGAAATCATCAGATGCCTCACTTGTAGTTCTGGAGGATGTTCTTAGTCTGTCCTAGGCTTTCATGTGTTACTAGTAAGATAAATCTGTGATTGGTTTTCTTAATCGTTAAAAAGTGTTAAATTTGTGCCTGTAAAATATTTTTCATCAAATTAACTAATTTAGCCCATGCCTTCTAAGGTCATACAGCCTTTAAAACACTGAGCAAGTCAAGAGGAAGACCATGCTTCAGTTGTGAATGGTATTTGCTCTTCTTGCAGCCCCTTGTTGATTGGTAGCCAGCAGTAGAATCTCTTAAATGGCTAAGCCTGCTAGATGCAAATAGCTGTCTCCTTCAAAACACATAGAGTTATGGAGGCAATTGTGTTTCTGATGGAAAGGTTCTATGGGATATATATGTTTCTACATATGACCTGTGTAGCTGCTCTGCTGAACTTCATGGTGAAATGCTTTGACCACTGAGGTCTATCTTCTCTTGCCAGAATTTTTTGGAAGAAAGTTTCCACAAAAGTTTGATTTTACAGGAAGGGCTCCAAGACCTCCAGAGAAGGACTAATGAATTTTAAGAGAACACTCCTTCCTGTGTTGACAGGATTCACAGCTGGAAAGGGAGTGATACTTAACTCCTGCTTTTTAGTAGCTTTCTGTTCAGTGAGATAGATGTTATTCCATTCCCTCATCTTACAGCATGTAATGAATATATCCGAACATCATGGTTGGTTCAGGTGCCCAGCTTCTGATTGTGGCTCTAGCCTTGTTCCTAGCAGTGATGTTCACAGAAAGTATCATTTGTACAGTTTTCACCAGTACACTTAGCTGGTAGTGCCTGTGCACACAGCGCATTTTGCTTCTGTTGACACTATGGTGGGTTTCATCTTGTCTGACTTATAACTGTATAACACGTGTGATCTGCTTCACTGGGTTTGTCATTTACTCTACTCTGAAGAAAATACGATGCTTTAAGCTGGTTGCCAAAGCTGAGCAACACAGCTTGGTTCGATGCATCCCACATCCAGTGAAGAGTATAATTGGGTGTGATCCATATTCTTCACTTCCCTGGTGAAGACCATTATCCATTCCATTTTTCTGACTGAAGTCAAGAGAAGGGTTTTAAGGTTATGTATTTCTTAAGTGAAGGTATTATTTGAATAATACATGTGGGCACAAAAATGTACGTGCACAGTTGCCTTTGGAAAAGTCTTCTTTAGATTATGACTCAAATTAAAAGGCTTCCAAATCAGCAGCAAGAGTCTTACTGGCTTCTTATTAAATTGTTATCTGGCCATCCGCTATGTATTTTAGTAAGATGGTTTAAGGAAACATCAGTTATTTTGTTTTGGTGCTTTTCTGAGTATTTCTGCTTTTCCTCAGCACTGCACATTCCATGGTACCTTGTTTCTGTGAACCTTAGAACAGGGCATTCACATTATAGTGTAAACATGTTTCTTTTACCTCTCTGGTAAAAGGTATGTGTCTATAGCAGTATGAATTTTCAGTCAGTTGTCAGACTGTTTCACTTTCACCGTTTCAAAAATACAGGTCAAAATATCAGTGATGTGCTGGTGTTACTACTAAGAGAATTTGAAATTGCCTTCAGTTTGTGAAACAGTACCCTGAAACATGGATCCTGTTGAAGTCTGTGGCATCCAGAGCAGCAGGAGGTAGGCTGTGTACCAGCCGTAAAGCCCTAGTCATCTCCCATATTTTTAACTACTGCCAGATGAAGAAGAAACAAAAACAACAAAAAATCCAACCAAACAAAAACAAACAAACAACACCCACCCCCCCCAGATTAAATCTGCATCTACTAAGGACAGTAAACATTGCCTGTTGAAATTTAATCTGTCTACTGTACAGGAGATGGACTTTGCTGTTTGAGATTTCATCAGTTTCATAGCAGAAAGCTGTTACATCTGTCAAACATTTCAGTTTGAAATGAACGCCTGATTTTTTGCCTTTGTATGCTACAAGAGCACTGGGTTGTCAATCAACAGACGTACAAAATGAGACAGGATAGGTGATCCGCTGCTGTGATTGGCATTTTATTTTTATTTTACAATATCTTTTTTCTTCCTCAAACTTAAAGATGGCAATAGTTTTCTGTAGTGGGGTAACAGATAAGAAACATGGATATAGTGCCGGGAGGCCAAACCAATCTTGTTTGTCTTGGCTTCGGATGTCCATTCTGTTGAGAATGTACAGTCCAGGTGGACAATGGAGCTGTGGGTGACCATCTGTATAAATTTTGTGAATGTCAATCCTGTGTGAATGAGATGAAAATATGAATGAGACTTAAATACACTTAATTTTTGTTGTTCTTCACTCTTGCTGTAGTACTAATGCACTACAACAAAAATTCATACAGCCCAAAATATTTAGCCACTACTGCAGGACCACTTCTGGGTGGACTGTGTAGGCTTTCAGAGTGCCTACAGGCAAGGGGGAGGGGGGGGGGAGGTTTGAGGGGGGTTGGTGTTGTCCAGAACCTTCAGCAAGTAATTTGAATCTTGTAATATTTTTGGAGTTTTGATCTGCTTGCGTGAGTACAAATCACAACTTTTGTTTCTTAATGTGATTTTTCAAATTTTGGACTAAGAAATGGAGAAAAGCATAGGTGCTTTTTGAGGGGTTTGAGAAACTGATGCACTTCTGTGGTTCTGTGATGTGTCTCTTGATAGCATCCCCAGGGAACATCCCTGGATTTCAATATTACTCAGCTTTGCTGAATCTACTCTTTGGCCTTCTTCTGTGCTTTAGCAGTTGATTAGGAGATATTCTAATCCGTCACAGAGTACCAAGAAACTAATGGCTTGTGAAGTATTTTAGTCTTCAAGCTTCCACTATAAATGATATGAAAAATAGTGTCATTTGGCTGATGCTTAAATACATCTCTTTCTTTTATGAGATACTGTCTCTATCCTTTCATATTTGTCTTCTTAATCTCTTCTCTTATTCTCCAAGTGCACTTATTATTGTAAAACATATTTATGCATATATTAGAAATATGAGTTTTCCCCTCAAATAAATAGTATCAGAATGCAGAAGTGACCCATTTTATGTACCATCAGTTGTAGTACACCCAACTCATAACCACACATTCCTTGTGTCCACACAAAGATTTTAATGAACCATCGTCTTTAAGAGTCAAAGATTTGAAGCATTTGGAAGCATATCTGGATAGCAGCAATAGCAGTATAATATGAGAATCCATCCTATATCTGTTGTAGCTAAAACAAGTAGACAAAATAATTATTTCCTATATGTTTTACTTGCTCACTTTTTTTAATTTTCTTTTTATAAGATCATTCATACTTTTCTCATATATAGCATAACTCATTCACAATTTGTAATAGGTGTGCTATCTCACAGACTTACAATAGAAAATTGATTCTGAAAACAAGAACAAAAAATGTAAATCACAAAGCAGAAGAGTGGAGATTGCAACTCAGTAACTGGATAGTGCTTCTTGAATTCAGCAATTTGAAAGGGATGAGAGATGAAAACATCCATATATCTTTACATTTCAAAATGGTTTAAAGATGGCTGAACTTGTAGAAAAACTTATTCTTTAATAGGAAAGCTGGCAGTGCTGCTGTGATATAGAGATTGTCAGTGATCCTTGAGTCTACTTTTTCTAAGCAGTGTGCTGAGTACTTTTCAGCAGAACAGTTTCATTCAGTCCTTGCTGAAGCTTTATAGATGGTGCAGATCACCTCCAGACAAAGCACATCTCATTGTCATCTATGATATTTATCTGTCATAAGTATGTCACAGAAGTAATTCCCAATTTTAGAACTTTTATTCTTTGGATCAGTGGTGACCACGTTAAAAACATTCTGCATTCACTGTCTCATACTTGGTGTTAACATTTTCATGTCCTAGTGCTGAATACCAGCCTTAGTTGTATTCAGCATTGTGGAAATTCATTTCAGTAAGCCTCTAGCTACTGAAAAGTGTAATATCTTACATCCTTCTGTCCTCAGTAAAGATACTTGGGGGTCAGGAGAGCCCTCTGCACTATGTACTCCTGCTTGCTACTGCTCATGACATTTGGCATCTGATAGGGATGCTGTGATAGCACCTTCAATTAAAAGCCATAGGCAACAAGCATAACAAAGAGAATCCTTAAGACTGCTTAACATTATGCCATTGCCTCGACTGGAATAAAACCAGCATGAGAATAAATTGCCTGTGTTAGCTTAATTGTGATCTTCACCTAAGTGCTACCCATGAGACCTTAGACCTAGCAGAAAATCCTAGCAGGAGAATCAGGGGCTTTTTTCTGAGATTGCTTAAATTTATCATATTTCTGTTAGAAAACACTGACACAATTCTATTCCAGCTTTAAAGCCTTAAGCTTTTGCTACCTGTTTTGGGTTTTCATTACTTTTACGTCAATACAGTTACACAGATAATGAGAAGCCTGAAAAACCTTCATATCACTGCATGTAACACCACTCTGCAACTATATACCACCTCATTAGTTTTTTCAATAGCAGAGATAAGTTAACATTCTGTCATGAAATCTGAACTGCCACCATATCTCGCTGATATAAGCTTATAAGCCATGCCATAGCAACTTTCACAAAGCGCATTAACTCTTGCAACAGAAGATTCAGTCTTGTAAACACAAAGAAATAATATGGCTCTTTCTATTTGTGAAGCCAATTTGTTTGACATTTTTTCCTGTAAATTTTGCTGCTAGTAGAAATCTTTTGACATACAAAGGGAGAAATTTTGGTTTTGTCTTTTTCTGCACAATGCAATTGACTGAGATAGACCTAACCTCATTTACATTTGGACTGTGCCATATACTCATTACTTTTGAAACATGATGTGCCTTTTTCTCATTTATTTTAAGATCCTATCTTCATTGGAAAAACAAAAAAAGTTTTATATCAAGATTGCTGTTGTGAAGTATCTGCCTAAATGTAAAATCCTTGTGGAGACAAGAAGCAGGTATTTTGTACGTTGATGTAGCTGGTTGAGATTGGCCCAAAACAATGCACTTGGGGTTGATCTCTACTGGCTATGTACAGGTGAAACTACAGAATCTTATCATTAGCAGAATTTTATACTGCCTTACCTATTTCAGTGTGAAATCATGCTGCACTGACTTGCAGTGAGGTGCCTTTGAGGATATGAATTATGTGTGTGCTTACTCTAGGCCCTTTAACACTTCTCAAGTGATGCCAAGTTCTACTGTCTGGCAAAACCATACTATTTGGTCCTGTGGTTGAATTAAAGTCCTTGGACTTTCACGTATAATACTGGTGATATTAGCAGAGGTACTCCTAAGAGTTCCTGCCGGGATTGCATCACCATCTGGTGTAATTCCAATGCATTTTCATACATCTTCCATGTCAGTGTTACTGTTCTGCAAACTATGCTCGATTGCCAATGATTGCAGCTGCATACAATGGCTATAATTCAGTCATCCCCTAAGGCAGAGTAATATGAATCACCAAAATCAGACATTAATTCAGCACAGGCCATTACTTTGTGATGGCGATGGTATAGATATGCCTGTATTCAATTTTTACTAAGGTAAAACACAGTATTTTATAGGAAGCATGATCAGAATAAAATGTTTCATCCATGGTCTACTCCATGTTGGCAATAAATGAGTACACTAGGAACAAATTTCAGTTCCTTTGCAAGTGAGTAAGCAGTCCTGGGCATGAGTTGCTTTCTCTGAGTTTTTTTGTTCAGTAGCTTGAGTCTGCCTTCTCCTAAGAATGCACTTCTCAGTGTATGTCTTCCACCATTTTTAAAGTTTTGCCTGAAACTGTCCATAGGTTTGGGGTTTATATCTCTTAAAATTTTCCTTTATGTTGTCTCATCTCTTTATTTGTTAACTAATCTCAAAGACTTTTTTTGATATTTTCTACTTCTGATCTTTCTAGGTAATTTGCTTGCCTCATATGCTGCACAGGTGTTTCACCCATCCTCTCATTTTCAGTATACTTTTATTAGTATTATTTTCCCCACCAACCTACCTACAAGACCACATATTTGATATAGTCAGTTACTCAGTGTGAGACATTTTCCATTCACATGTGATACCTGCTGGCTGCTGCTTCCAATTATGCCATATGCTGGAAAGCTGAGCTGTTGAAGTATTGGAGTCAATGTTATAATCAAACTAGTTAAGAAGTAGCAGTGTGTCTCATAAAGAGTTCTGGACAATGTCTGATTTCTGCCATAAGCGAAATACTGACAAGTCCTGCTTTGTTTTGGTGCTTTTTCAGGTGACAGAGAGCTAGACATACATTCATTATATTGTAAAATCATAACCTTCGAGATCTTGCTGAATCTGCCCTACAGCTATTTATCACATGATTGCAGGGAATGAAAATAACATTCTTCCTTCTACTAGGAATATGTTGCTAACCTTGGGGCAAGATAGTGCATAATTTTATGTGTGCCTAGTCTTGCTGTTATATATAGACTGTTTTGAGATGAATCAGTGTTATCATTTCCCAGAATTTAGCACTAGTGCTTTAGCAGAGCCAAGGAAATTTCATATACTTAGGCTCTTGGCTTCAATAGTGACCAGGGATCTCAAGTCTGAGTCACATTTATATTAATGGCATTTTATAGTCATGGACAAAGGCCAAAAAGATGCTAATATCATTTAGTCTCAAGTTAAATTTTTTTTTTTTTTTTTTTTTTTTTTTTTTTAGGTTAGGGCTGCATTTAGTGGTCTCTAAGTAAAGGCTATTTGAACCTAATTGTTATTTAATATCCATTAATTTTGTATTTGTGAAATTACAGCTGTTTCCCTGATGGTTTTGCTTATAATCAAGAGCTGAACCTGTCGCCCCATGTTTGTGCTATAATACCTCTTTCTTCCTCCTACAAACAGGCTGAAGGAGACTTAAAGATCCCTAACACCTTTTTCTTTCCTGTGGCACCCATCTTTCTCTTGCAGCTTCTTGAGTAATATCTGGGTTTAAACAAGGAGTATTAATTAACTTTAAATAGCAGGAATTATGGAAGCTGAAGGTCTGTCCCGTTTCACAATTTCCAGTTTAACCTCTGAGCTGCCAATCTGCACTTTTATAAGTGTAGCTCTACTACAGCTGTGTACCAAATAATGTAGCTCTGACTTCTTGAGTTTGTTTGCAGGATGATGTGCAGTGAGTAGTTTTAAGCACATTGAAATAATCTCTGATACTTCACAGACACTGTCATGGCTCCCTTTTGAGCTAGTTATGCATACAGACAACATTTTCTAGTATTGTCTAAAGATAAACATTTCTGGAAAAACTATTCCAAGGTATGTAAAATGAATTTCAGGTTTTGGTATCTGTGATAGTTTAACATCTTAAGAACAGCAGGACAGCATGAAATTAACAGAAAAAGAATGTGGCGGATACTGATGAAAACAGTTGACTATGGAAATCAGGGTACATCCACTGTTTTAAGAAATGGAATAGTTCTGAGAGTAGTTGTTATGATAGTCTGTGCCCTTAACAGGAACTTGTACAATTATAAAATAGATGTTATTTTCTAATCACAGGGGACAAAATAATCACATTTCTAGTCCATGGGTCTGTGATATTTTTAAGTAGTTCAACACAATGGTAAAATGCCTTATACTTAATCCAAACCCACTGGAGCTTCAGATTATGCTGTTCCAACTTGCTGTGTGAATTTTCTTCAGGGGATTCCTAGTTGATTAAAGCTTGATAAAAACCGACATCAGGAAGGGAGAAATTTGTTTTATTCTCTTCTGTACTGTGTTAGCTGTCCCAAAATATAGGTATAAAAGCAGCAGTCCACTTTTTCAGGCTTAGCTGATGCAAGCATAATGATTTTTAATTCTGGTGAACATACTTGGGCAAAGTGGCCATTTATTTTATTGGGAATTTTGCCTGATTAAGGACTGTTTCCCCCTTATCTCTGAGTTTCTTGGACAAACTCTGTTGACTCCAGTAAAGCAGAGCAAGCTTCTTAATCTGGCACATTAAATAAAAGCTCAGCTGGGAAAGGAATGCAGTATTTTGTCTTTGCATTTCAATTGAGTTGAAACTTCTTATTTTAAGCTCAGGCTGTGAGAATCATCTTCAAGCAATACGACATCATACACAAAGTCAGGTGATAGATGCTTGGAATGAATACAAGTGTATAATGGGACACATCTTCGCTGTTAATAAAAGCAAAAATAAGTAAGTGTAGCATTCAGACTTCCTTATTCATTTCTGTCAAGCAATTCTATTTTGACTTCAGCACTCCTGCTGTTTGGAGTTGTGGACCTTTCTTTTAACACAGACAGGGTATTATCCTAATCAGCATGCTGGGAAAAGGTCCAATTGAGAGTAGCTGAAATTCTAAAAGAAGTTTCACTTTTGACCACATCCCAGTTTTGAACCAAGATTGCTTATGTAGGAATGCTTGCTACTTCTAGAGTTGTGGAGAAGGTCTTGAACTTCTTTCTCAAAACTTTTCTTCTCACATTTTGCTTTCTTTTCTCTGTGAAAATTGTTCATATTTCTGCCGGTGTAATAATGAAAAGAGTTGCACTTTTTATTTCTGAAACAAGTGATGATATTTTTTTCTACTTGTACTGAGACTTCAAGCTCTGCCAAAAATCTGAATAGAAATCACCAACTGTTCTGTAATTCTTTTAGCAATTACCATCGAATACACACACTGTGGTTCAAAATGGAAGAAATACCTCACACTTCCACAAGAAAAATCTAGCACAAACCATAAACAAGTAACTGATGCAAGTACTAACGTGCTTTTTTTTTTTTATTTTAATACATATAAATTATGAAACATAAATACAATATCAGTAATCCCATGAGTGATCTAGTTTATCATTTTATCACATGTTGAGGGAGGGGAGGCTGCATGTACACTGAATGCTTGTAAGCTAATTTATCTTGCCAGAGTACCGACAATACTCAGTTTAATATACAGAAGTACTTGTTAAGAAGCTTACCCAAACAATATGGTTGGTTTAGACAGAAATCGTACCAGAAGGTCCATCCCTCAGTTCTCTGAATCATAAGAAGAAACAGATTGTTTCAAACGGAAGATGAGAAATAACATAATCTGACCAATCTGCACTTTGGCAGAGCCAGCATAGGATGGCTGAGGTTTCTTGCTTATTCGGAGCTAATGTAGTTACTTGACACAATACTGAAGAGCTGACCATTTTAACTGAGAATATGTTTTCCTGAAAAGCAAAAGTCTTGGAAGGTTCAGATGGGTCTTTATTGGTGGATATTTACATAATGCTCCTCAGGGTCAACCATCAGGGTGAACCAGTTGATGGCATCAGCCCTCACTTGGGAACTGCAGTGTTTAAGGGAGTGCTGGAAAAGAATAGGTACTTGTTCCTTCACAGTTTTTAGTGCTTCTCCTCAAGCCTTCTGTCCATGATTCTTCTTGAAGTCCATGAAGTTTTTCTTCTGGGACTTGGGAACTGTCACTTTTCAGAAATCTATTGATTGAAGTTTTCTGACCCATGGGGTTTTTTTGGCTGGTGCTACAGGCTTTACTTTTCTGCTTCTTTAAGGCACTTCAGCTTTTATTACTATTTTCTTCTTACCTGACCAAAGGTAGCAACAGTATTCTTACTTTTCTCTCTTACCTTGACTTCAGGCTTACCTTTTTTTTTTCATCTTTGCATTATTTCACAGGAGAATGAATAAATACTCCCACGGAGGAAACATTATCTGTTAGGAAGTGAATCATACATGTGTTGCATGTTACTGGCTTGTGCTGTTTTATCAACAGTTTTTATTAAATATGTAGACCTTATTAGCATATTTGGTTTTGGAATTTTAAACTATAAAAACTTCCTGTTCTTTAAAACAATACATTTAATTCTGTATAAATGTCAGCTCTTTCGAACAGAAAAAAAATACTTACCTAATGTTGCCGAGCTCCGGAAAAATAAAATTTAAAGAAATGTTTATAGTGGTACACATAGAAGTATATATATATCTGTTTATATAATTTTAATTGTTTTAGAATACAGAAATATCATTATTGCTCTTTCAGTAAAGGGTAAACTGAAGTATAGAGAAATAATATCTTAAAGATGACACATTGTCAGAGCAAAGGGGAGAACATGGATTAAAAACTCTGTACATCATATGCAGTAGCACTTATATAGAAGAGTAAAATTGAGTTAGGTATAAAATGTTGATGTCTTCATGGAGGAAAACATAGCAGTTTTAGAAATCTAGGATGCCAGCACCACATCAGCAGCTATTTGCATAGTATTGTCAGGGACAACTATTATGTAGACAATTCAGTGAATCAGAGCTGTTTGATTAATCAAATCAAGTCTCTGTTGTAGCAATGCAAAGAGGTTATGTCTGCTGGCAATCTGATTTGAAATCAAATGTTTATGGATTAATCAACACAAATCAATTGCTTCTAAACCCCTTTTCAAGCGAAATCTTAGGTCTTTAGAAATGTAGCTAAGTAGAGAATGATTAGCCTGGTCTGACAGCATAAGTGAGAATTTATCCTCTCAAAATGCACTCTTTACAATTAAAGAAAATCCAAGCAATTAAAAGCAGCCAAAACAAAGCAAAGAACAAAATTTGCAACTTGTGTTTACTATTTTATTAACATATGGTAATGTAAGCAATCTGCAGTCATAGTTACCTTGCATTCTAATTGAACAATAAACTTAACAGACCTATTTCATATCAACTGAGGATCTGTCCCACAATCTGTACTTTAAAAAGCAGTACAGGCCTCATCTCCAGATGACCCTTCCTTGCACTTTAATGTATTGCAAAAAAAAAAAAATAGTATTCTTTTTTTCTTAACAGTTGTTGTTCATTAAATTACTTTTTAAAAATGTGAACAATGTGCATATTATAAAGGAAGTGTGTAATCCCTTTGAGCATAAAAGAAAGTTCTGCTTTTATAGGAATTGACTCAGAAATAATTCAGGTACAATTTTGTGTTCCCTTTGGTCTCTCTCTTCTCCAAGAGGGCTCTGCTTTGGTTAGATACTAAATTAGTTATATCTAAATGCCACCTTTGTTTCTGCCCCCACTGAGCCTAACAGTTAATTTTCCAAGCTAGAATAAAGAAACCCTTGCTTTCATATTTTATCCCATCCCCATGGTGCAGTAGACCAATAAGAAGCATGTAGTTCTTACCAAGTTAAGCGAATAGAAGCACTTTACTGAAGAAAATTGGCTGGCTTTCACACACCACAGAAAAAATCATCAATTAAAAATCAAAACAGCTGGAAATTAACATCTTCCTCTTGCTGAAGGTGAATATTAAACTACTTCCGATTTGACTTTCCCTTTACTTGTTTGAAGATTATCATCATTATTTTACAATTATGCTTTCACTTCCTAAGGTAACAGTAATAGCCTTATCTGCTTGTTTTTGGAAAACTTGACTATGTGTAGCATTTGATCTAAAAGTAGCTGTACTGGCTTTGTGCACAACATAAATGAATCCTAAGTTCATGAAGGATAACATTTTTATCAGAACAGTTTAGGGTTAGCAAAAGATTTGCATTAAAATTTCTGGGGATTTTACATTTTATACAAAGTACTTTTGAAAAGCCTATACTTTTGCCTCATGTTGAACTCATAAGGATCATAGAACTAAGTCCCAAGGGTGTTGTCTGCTATTTCACTTGAAAGGTGATTTAATCTGGAGGTTAGAATACTTGAAATGGGAACATTAGTGATGATGGCCATTAAGCTGAAAAAAAACCCAAAAACAACCCGACACTAAAACAAAACTAGCAAGACATCAGCCACACTATTTTAAAACTTTAAGAGCTAGATGCTGTTTTGTGCAAGGAGAAACTCCATGAACTGGCCTCTTTGATGAAGTTTCATACTATGATACCATCTCAAAGTCATGATTCTTGTAGTGTGCATTAGTGAATAATATCTTTTAGCTGCTTACTTTAGTGCTATTAATTTTGGTTGATTGACTGGTGTAGGTTTTCTAGTTCTTTTTGTTGCATTAGTTTAGTTGGGACTAAATAATTCAAGCAAGGACAATATGAAGCCAGTCATCATGTTGTCTTGTGATTGTGCGTGTGGATGTATAGATATAGGAACAGATATATACAAGTGCTTTTATCTACAGGATTACATATACCTTTTGAAGCACTGAGAATTTTACTTCAGAGAGAAGACATAATGGTGGCCATAGGTACATTATGCATGTTGTCTAAAGAACATGGACTGGTATGTATTTAATAGCTAAAGAGTCATCAGAAGGAAATTCAAAGTAATTTTCAACACTTTTTATGAAGACCAACATTACTTCTGTTGGGAAAAACCCAAGACTACATTGTTCAGTCAAGAAATTAACCAGGTCCTCATAGAGTACTGGGCAATCTCTTTGTTTATGAAAGCAGCTGAGGATCTAATTTCATGACATTTGAAGATTTATATTACAGAATAAAAACAGATACCTAACATTATAATGAACCATCTGAAAATCCAGTGCAATTGCAGTCCAAACCAATGTGAAGCTTCTCCCACAGAAACCTATGGCATATATACATCATAGGTGAATACATTCTGTAGGAATGCCTTTAAACAAAAGCATGATAGAAGGCAGATGAGATGAATACTTTGGAAGTCCCAGGTGCCTCCTTAGCAAGCAGCTCCCTGGCTGAATCCTGTTGCTTACCCTCTGAATGAGAACAAAACCACATAGGGACATCACTAAGGTATCAGCTATATGATAGGAGAGAGTTTCCTACTGGAAGAGATCATGAGGCACCTCCACATGGATATTCCTGATTCCATTTGGGTTTACTTGCATTTTATTATTAATTTCTTGATGTGAAAGTCCTCAGCATTGCAACTACATGAACCTTTGATCCTGTGGGATCTGGGCAGATATTTTCAATATTTCAGTCGGGGAAACACCATGCTGAGAGTGAGCTGTCAGGTGCAATTTCCATGTGTAGGTGTGTAGAACTTTTGCACTGTCCTAGGAGATAAAGTCCTTGACACCAGTTTGGCTTGTACAGCTGGTTGTGGCGTGGTTGGGTGCTGCCTGTGCTATGACACGGCCTGTCCTGAGCATCTCCTTAGGCAAAGACAAGTGTCAGTGTACTTTGGGCTGATGTAGGCAGCAGTGCAGACTGATGTGATGGGTTTTGCAGTACTTGCATCGGCTACTACTAGTATGACCTTTGAAGAGCTGTGAGGGTCAGAATTAGACATCTAAAACTTCTGTTTCAGTTAAATTTCTCTGTAGATATTAAATGAATATCACTGCTCAGCATGCATTAAGATTTCTTAAACAAAATTTATCGAGTCTTTTAAGTGTTTTACCATAAGAGTATCCTGCTGTTTTGAACAGCGTTGCAAGGAGACATAGATAGTATCACTGTAGATGACTTCTGATTGTATTATAAATGTTGGCATTCAACAGCAAAGTCTCAACTATTTTCAAAAGTAGCAATAGAAAATTATTTTGTTTTGTCTTTCAGTGTGTTGAATTTAGGTTAGGCTTCAGTAGTTTCATCAAGCTTAAATATGATCCTTCTGCACAAAACTTCCCACACCTTATGCTCTCTGTACGTCAAACCAAACAAAACTAGCTCAGTGGTCTGTACCCATGGGTGAGTAAGAGTGATTTATGCAACCGTATGCTGAGATACGTAAGTGATGGGTGGCAAGCACGTAGATCATGTAATCACACTCGTGGCTATTGTTATAGTAGAACAGGATTTCTGAAGGATGAGATAGCAGTGACAGTACCAATGCTTCCAAAAGACAAGTCATATCTGAGAAATAAAATGTTGCGACAATAAATATCTCACTTACCTAAGAAGAGCTTTATTTTAAAATTTCCTTTATTTTGTGGTTGATCGTGAAGCTTTGGCTGTTTGGTTTTGTTGGTTATTTTACTATTATTATTATTATTATTATTAATAATTTGCTTATTTATTTCCTTTTTTCAGAATTAAAATATCTAAATATCTAGTAATTTTTTTTTCTTAATTAAAGATTGTGGTTTTATGAGTGTCAGTAAAGACCTTAGTGCAACTAATGAACAAACAAGCTTTTGTTTAAAGGCTTCACTAGATAATCAATCACAAATCCTGACTGGGAGCTTGTAGCTGTTACTTTTTCATGTCAGTAGAATTAAACCAAGGTTTACAGCTTTAAATTAATCAAGCTGATGAAAGGCTGAGGGTTTTTTATTTGTTTGTTTTCATAAAAAGTAGATGAATTTGACTTCTGTCTGTAAGGGAAAAATAAGAGAGAGATATACATGATCAGAGATAGAAATCCTGCAGCTGTGTGCATATGCCTATGACAGAGAGAGAAGATCCAGACAGATAGATTACTTCGCAGTGTAAAAATGTTGAATTAAAAAGAAAAAACTCTGATGTTTACAGAGAATCTTGTATTTAACAAGAGCAGCCCTGGAAAGGAATGCTCCCAGTAATCTCCCTTTTACTGACTCAAGTGGAAGAGAGCCAAGTTGTTCAGTTGCACAATGGGTTGCAATCATGTGGGAGAGTTCCCGGTTGGGAGTTGAAAACTGAAAACCTGACATGCATAAGTGAATGAAGGCACCCTGTGTGATGTGTTGATTTAAGATTTTTCTCTCCCTCCTTAAAAATACAGCCTTTGTCTGGGTACTGAAGAGGCAGCATTGTGAGACACAAAATTAGTTTAAAATTGACATTTTGGATATCGGTGATAATTTGTCCTGGTGTTATGGCTACTGGTTGTGTTTGTGACAAGCAGCCTTGATCCAAGTGGGCACTGTGAGAGCCAAATTTAATAGACAACCATTGTAATTTTTTGCCTTGCGGACAGCAGAGACTTTCTAATGTTCCTTCGCCACAACAATCAGGGATTACTAAATAACAAGTCCACAGGATTGGAGGAGGATTGAAAGGATTAATGGAGTATGACAAAATTGCACCTGAGGGGGAAAATCTGTAGCAGTTTTTGTATCCTGATGTGGTACATCAGGCAAATTGGCAATTGCTAGTGATCTTTACACATGCATGTCTTCAAATAAAGTGAGTGAAAGTCAAGCAGATGCAACTATGAGGCTAAGGCTGTCATAAACATTCATGTCATCAACTGCATAAATCACTTAATACTATCATTTTAAGTATTTTGATGATCAACTATATTAAGCATCAGTGGATTGTAGGCACTGTACTAAATCATTTTTTTGCTCCACTATAACCTCTTATCCTGCTAAACTAAATCCTAAAAAAGATTAAAAATGTAGGGTTAGTCCAACCCTTCTCTTCAAAAATGATTAAGGAATACAGTTCCTGTTTAGGAAGAGTGTTTTCAGCTTTAGAACTTTAAAAAAAACCCCAAAACATATAAAAATTGTTTTGCAGTCTGGATTCACGTGCTGACCTGATGTTAACTAAGTCCCACTATCCCTTTGATAAATACCATTTCAAAACAACAATAGCAATCCTAGCCCTGAGTCCTTATGGGATATTAATGTTTTTTTAATAAACTGTTTAGCACTGTGAAACATGAACAGTTCAAAACGGCAGTTTGTTAACAGATACTTGATTTCTTTTCAGTCTGGTTTAAACAAAAAGTTCCACCACTGGTGGCAGTGGATTTACATGAAATAGAAACAAGGTGACGCAAGAAAAGAATTATTCATCTTTATTTTTAACACTCTACTTTTCTTTGAAAATAAACATTGTTTATTACCTCTTTAAGAAAAATATAAGCTTGGGAAATTTTTTTTTGACTTAATGGAAGTTTTTGCTTGATATTGTGTTCATAGTTGCTGATGCAGCCTTTAGATCATAGTACTTTTCCTCCCTGTTTGGTATAAACAGTCATTAGGGAAAACAGCAACTGGTACAAATGGTTAAACTTTATGTAGGTCTACACAAGAAAGAGTAAATTAAAGAAGAGAAATCACATGCACACAGTTGCAGTCTGAGGTCATCTCTCATGGATTGTGAGTTGTTTAAGGAAATGTTTCTTCAGCAGCATTGACTGAAGGTCATGTTGTTATTTAGACTTTTGACTAGTGGAACAGCAAACGATTCATTAATTCCATTAGCCATCCTTTCTGCACACTGGGAAAAGCTAATGTAATTGTCAACTATTCCTACTGTATACTTAAGCTGTCAAGGATCCTGGAAGGCTTCCGTTATTCTCTTTGAAGACATCAAAGGAAGGGGTGGGCTATTTTGTGTCTTTAAAACAGAAATAGAGGAAAAAATGTGCCACATGTTGTAAGCTAAAAGATTTCTTTTTAACCTAAAGTGACATTCAGATATACTAACACTGGGCAGATTTCTGACTGGTAAAGCTTCTGAGTTTTTTTTGGTTTGTTTTTTATTTTTTTTGTTTGGTTTGTTTTTTTGGGTTTTTTTGGGTTTTTTTTTTTTTTTTTTTTTTTTTTAAGACGTCTTAAAGTACAGGCTGTCAGCATGCCATTCAACCTGTCTTGTCTCCAGAAGCCATGCCAGGAGTTTCTTGTTTCCCTTCCCTTCAAGTTCCTGAGGCAGTTCAGTCTCACCTGTTTTCATTCTGTGTGTGGTGGACCGGCAGATGTAGCATGACTGAAGTCAGTAGGCTTGCTGAGCTGTTCTTGCATGGATATTAGGCTAAATCGTAGGGCATATTTTTATGGCTCGTCACTGTGAAGTTTCTGGTGGCTTAGTGGACAGCAAAAGTGAAAAAACATCACGTTGATCTGCAAAATTATTGGTATTTCTTCCTGCTATTAACAGGGATGACAGATGAAAGCATAGTCTACTACATTAAGCAGGGAAGAGCAAAGAGGAGTTCCAGGATGAGTAGCCCAAAGTGGTTTGCATCTGAGCTGCAATGTCTGCCTCCCAGTGATCACTGCTATAAGTAGTATTTTGCAGACAGAGAGTACTTTTTCTCCATAGAAGAGACAGGTATACTGAAAAGGCAGTGAAACTCTCTGATGCAAGATACTTAATTTTGATGAAGAGAAAGTAGGTAAGCAAATCCATGTAATGTGGATTTTTGCAAATCCATGTAGGGTGGGTTTTTGTCCACCCTGAAAAGGAAAAACGTGCTCCCTTCTGCAGATCTTAATGTCCCAGACATCCTTGGTAAAAAATCCGCCATCCGTTATTACACATTTCAGCTTATTCCTTTTATTCAGCAATAATGAATGCAAAGCTGTCTTGTCCTTTGCAAATACTTTGAGCTATTCAGATAACACATTGCAGAGTGGTTGGACACAAATCACATAACCCTACTGTGCTCTGTTTGAAAGGAAAGTGCAACTTTTAATTCATTATTGGCTAACTAATTTTCTGGTATGCTTTTCACACAATTCTAAGTGACAGTCCCACACCCCCACTACATCGTTTCTTTAATTGCAGTGCTGAAAACTTGACTTTCTCTTTAAATATGTAATTTTACGTTCTGATTGTAAAATAATTAGTAGTTTGCTGCTTACTCTTTTATCCTGAAAAAGGAAATACATTTTGCATACTTCTCCAGACATAGCATTGTCACTGTGTGATGATTTTTCTCTAAAACATGAAAAACTGTAGAAAAGGAGATCCATCTGTTGGGAAAGTTTTGCTCTGTGTGTAATATAATGTAATGAGTAATCATAAATGTAAAACACTTGATGTGACAATTTCCTATATAATGATTATGCAGTAGTTAGTAGCCACAGTATACTATATTACTCCTGTAATGTATTTTGGAGGTGGAAGCTATGGATTCATAATACATTAACTTGTATAAGTAGTATCAGTCCATCTGAGGGATATTCTTTCCCCAGGTTGAAAATTACAAATTTACAGTGTTGATTTTTTGAATCTTATGAGCCACTACGGAGTGGAAAATATTTAAGGATAGCAGTGTATGTACTTCTGTATGTTACTGAGTGTTAAAATAAGCAATCGATGGATTGTTAAATAAACTAATATATATATATACAATACGTTATATTTATGCAAAGAATAGTTGCAAAAATCAGGTGCAAAAATGTTTCACTTTTATTGTAGTAATAGGCACCATTGCTATGTATTTATCTATGCATAGTTTAGGAGAGAAGAAGATGCTGTCAATGATTCTGTAATATTTTCTTCATTGTAGTGGCTATGGAGTTGAATAAGAATTCACTGAAATGTATAGTAATGAATCTTTAAAACTATAATTTCTAATCAGTATTGGACAGTGCAAGCAAACAGGTGTCCTTTAAAAATGGACTTTTGTACACTTTGAGTAAAGAACTACCTAAAAAAAGGATAAAGTAGTTGTACATTCAAAATGTATTAAATTCCATTTTTCCTTTGCTATATTTTGTAAAATGTTTTCATTGTAAACAGTTTGCCTCTCACACATGTCAAGTCAAAGCTCTTTATTTTAAAAATATATACCTAATGTAATTGGAAGCTTATTGCACTCTCATGCAATGTATATATTGTGACTTCAAAAAGTCTGTACTGAACTTTGCTCAAACTATTAGTATGTGGATTTCTTTAAATTTATTTTTAATTAATGATATTAAGGATAAGATCCTTTCTAAATGTACTTTAAAATTCACAATAAAGTTTCAGAAGTTGTTTTGTACAATGTTGAGGCTTTGTGTTGAATTTTCTTGTTCAAATCCTTTTAAACTGGTATCTTGATTAACTCCACATTCCTCAAATATGTGTAAATCTGTGTTTAACATCAACGTGATTTAAATCAGGTGTGCCCTGTCACAAAGTACTGTAATTCCATTTACTTCAGAGTAAATTAGGCTGCTCCATTGAATACAGTGTCTCCTGGCATTTCTGTAATTTCTGCTGGAGATTCAATGTGGGTTCAAGAAACTCTATATTGGATTTCAAGGGCAAGATAAAATATATCTTGTTTTGTATATCAGCCTAATCCAGAAGACAGTATAGAATGAGTTGGATGAAATAGTGGGGTAAACATAGAGAACAATGTCCTTTTTTTAGAATATCCAAAAATCTGTTTTATAGCTCCCAGTGACAAGAAAAGTAAATATGACAGTGGTGGAGAAAGATGCAATGGTACAGTACATAGTCAAACCTATTGCAAGCTTTCAATTTTATTCTCCATGTCTTTTCTTTAAAATGTTATCTTATTATTGGATGATTCAGTAGTTATTGAGGTAAAAATATTGGTGGTATCAAAGGGGAATTTGCGTGAGTAAAGAGGTAATTGAGCTCTGTAAAGCTTGGAATAACAATTTTTTCATGTCTTACCTTCTTCATCTGGAAAAAAAAACAGTGACAGCAGTTTTGCTCAGATATAAAAGTTTTATTTAACTATATGTTTAGCAGTGACTGAAAAGGCTGAGCAAGAGGATGGTATAATTTTTCCTTTGAGGACAAAACAGTTTTATCCCCCATGAAATGGCCTACCGTTCAGCTGTTTACTTAACTGAAAGAGGATTAGGCTTCTAATTTTATAGATGAAATCTTAAAAAACATTTAGCATTGTCACTGTGAAAATTTCTAGTGGCACAATTTTAGGTCATTTTTGTATGTGTTTGACAACTCCATATGGCATACCTGTATTATCATGAGAGAGTAATTTTTCAACATGCTTTCACTGGCACCGCGTATCTGCATAACTGAAGACATATATAGCTTGATAGTTTCCATTCAGAAATCCCAATATAGCTCCTTAACTATAGTTAGCTAGAGTTTTGCACATTAAAAATGTAATTCTGAAGTAAATCTGATTTGAGAATGAGCAAGAAATGTATATGTCTTTCAAAATCCCCTATTTAACTTGTCTGTTTAAATAGGTAAAACTTCTAGAAATTATTTCCCACTGCAAAGCTTCAACTAAGGTCCAAGGCAAAATTAGACCTAATTATCTTAATGGCAGATAATACTCAGCTGAATACTTTACTTACAAAATGCGTTAACTTTAATGGTGCTATTCCTACAGAAAATCATATCTTTCTTTCTGAGTGACTCCCTCTTAAAAGACCAAAGAACAGTTTTGAATTGTCTTCGAAAAGAATCTGAAATTCAAGCTCTAAAGAGAGCCCTCAGATCTCTACAGAGAGATAGTTTTGCCATACTCAACTATTTTTTAACAGTCTGTAATAACATTTATCTCATTAAAGATCTGCTATGGGGCTAACTCAACACTCAATTACGGTGAAGCACTGATACTCCAAATGAGAACCATTTTCACTTTTAATTCTGGAAATGAGAACGGATATTCAAGTATTCGCATGTGAGGAAACACTGATGACCAAAAGGAGGTAGGATCCTGCACTTTTCTTGCAAATATAGCCAGAGACCAGAAATAGCACATCAACATTACTTCACAGCAGAATAAATAAAACACTTGCTGTCACCAGGAATGAAAGTCGGCACATTGCCTGTTGACAAGTTTGATGATAGTCATCACCTGCTTGGCTTGCTGTATTTGGGACCCATAATTGTCTCTTGATGTACAGTTTTGTGTCTTTTTGCTAAGGTTCACATCATTGCCTTTTCCATTATAAATTATGAATCTTTTTATTGCAATACTACTGCCAAAGTTAAGTTATTAACCTAATTTGCAACCTGATTGGGTAACCCAGGCTCATATTAGCTGGCAGCTAAATCTATGAGGAGGCCTGTTAGTATTGTACAGTGCAATTGTAAGTGCTCCTTGGTGTGCCAGGGGTTGTGTCATCCAATGCTGGATGGTTGGATTCCCTTGTGCAGAATCTGACTTTACCTGAGGCTGTGGGATGCTGCGTTCATTTTTAAATAATTTGATGTCAGTGACAGAAGAATGATCCCTGGTGTCCATAAGCAGAAGTCCCATCCTAAGTTTCACTCTATAAAGCTTTATAATACTACAATAATTTCATTAAATGGTGGTAAAAGCAAAAAGGTTGTTGAATTAGTATATGGTAACTTTCCTTATGTAGGACAGATTTCTTGTATTGGGATTTTAAAGAGCTGTGTGTGAGACTGATGAGTGCCAGTTTCTAGGCCATTTAGCCATACTGAACATGATACACCAACATGCCTTTTTTTTAGCTTAGAAAGAGCCAGATTATGGTCAAAATAAACTAAGATCTCATAACTGATAGCTATCATCAAAGGAAAAAAGCAAATCAGCTTATTATGGACCCAGGGGGACAATTTAATTAGTTTTTTAACATAGATAAACTCAAAAACAATACCCTACAGAAAGAGCTGTAAATGAAATCTTATTTTTTGTCTTATGAATGTTAAATTTTTTGAGGTTTTTTCAGATTTTCGTATATCAAGTGGTACCATCAATCCATGAAGTTAGATGTTAAAAGATATTAGATGTTCTCATCCCAACAGTCTGACTCAGTCAGCTATTTCTATATGCATGAATTAATTTCAACTTTATTTTCTTCATAGAAGAAATTATTTTGCTGATGAAGTTTCAGGAAGTGGTCTAGCATCTTTGAGGCTTTCTTGAAGAAAGAAAATTTCTCAACAGCCAGTGTTTAAATATCTGATAAGAACCTGCTTCATAAGAAAAGGACTAAAATTATTTTGTCTTTGAAAAAAGGCTTCCCTTAACTTTTTGATGGGGAGCAGATTTGTTGTAGGAACTTGTTCAATTTCATTTTTGCATATTCACTCCCCATTTAATACAAAATGTTTTCTTGTTTGCAACATGAAGCAGGATCTTGTCACTGCACTGCAAAGGGAAAATACGTAGCAGTCTTGGCATTCCCTGACAATATGCTTTCATTACAACTTTAAAATGTAAATGTATGGAGAAATGCATGTCATATCCCATCACAGAGCTTCACAGCTATTGCGTTCATTGCCACTACTGTGTGGCAGAGTTGCTCTTCTTTTTTTAGCTTGTTTGCCTTGTAAATGTAACTGTATACAGCAAGTTATATTTGGGAGTGAATGTTTTGCGAAGCTCAGCTAATCAATAGGAGTCTTAGCTCCAGCTCCATTAGACATTAGCAGTTTAAATTAGTAACCAGTGGTTATCAGATTTTAACCTTGCAATTTTTCTCCCCTGTCAGGTTCTTTCTCAAACTTCTTTGCAACACTATTTTCAGGTCACTACTCAATGTCTTATCAAAAGGAGTGGGTGGATTAGAATTAGATAGATGGGAAATGTTAAATGGAAATTGCTCAAGTGTTGCTTTGACTATGGCCAGAAAGATGTTAATTAAAAGCAGTGGAGAACATGATCCTTTTCTGAATCCAAATGGCTATGACAGTTCCTACAGCTGGGAGGTACAGGACATGCTTTAACCAGCTACAAAGCTGTTTAGATGGATCAGAAAATAGAGTGTAGAAAGATTATACCAGCGAATCCAATTCTAGACGTGTCACATCATCCGTCCTTTTGCCTTTATTTTTTTTTATTTCAGTGCTAAATACTTGAAACACAATCTATCATTTGGAACATACGTTAATTGCAAAATAACATAAGAGCTCATTTTGCTGTCAGAAACATTACTTTTTTGGTCTGACAGTACACAGCAATATGCCCAACAATAGCGTAATCGGTGGCTTGCAAAACATTTTCCTTCTGCAGCTTCTTCAAACTGGCCTTTCCAAAGGCTTATTCAGAGATCACAGAAACAAGCCTCATTTCATGCCAGAAAACCATACATTCCTTGGTAAGCGAGGATAACCACAGGATCCACTTGCAGAGCAGAGGCAATTTTTCCTTTGCAGATAGGAATGTCTGCTCTGTCCTTCATGGAAGATAGAGGTGTGTGCTTCAATGACAGAACTGGGAGACATCATTTCACAACCAGTACACCTGGTATTTATCTCCAGATGTACTTTTAAGTCAATTGTTTCTGCCACTGATATGCCTCTTTTTGTAGAAGTCTCTGACAGGACACTTACATCTCTGTGGTGACATACCTGCATACTGCAGGGGTACAGTAATAAAGCTTCAACAGTGTTAAGTCTCTGTGCTTCTTTGTGTTTTTATGTTTTAGTTTTAAAAGTATTTTGACATGGCTTTTTTGTGGGTTTAGTTATGGGTTTGGTTCGGGTTTTTTTTTTGTCTTCTCTTATGCTGATCCAGTCTCTCCAAACTCACAAAATTATTGTTGGTGGGTTTTGGTGGGTTTTTTTGTTTGTTTTGGGTTTTTTTGGTTTTTTTTTTGTTTTTTTGTTTTGTTTTGGTTTGGTTTTGTTTTTTGGGGTTTTTTTTCCTTATTAACATTATTTCTTAGGTAATTTCTTATGTTGACATAGTTCTTTTTCAGGATGACAGAGTATTACCTTAGTGGAGCAAATGTTGACATCACTTAGAGTTATACCTTTAAAAACAGAAGCAGTATATTACTGCCTTGATCTAAATAATTTTACAAGTACCATTGTAAACATCTTCGCTATAGACCATGACAAGAAATTAGGTAGTCTGTCTTTGTAAGTGTCACAAGAATGTCAAGCTACAGTGGAAATAAATGGGAAATCAGCATTACTGAAGAGAAAAACTAATCCACTGTCATATCCAAAAGAGCTGGTTTCCAAAAGAAAATATTTCACTTAAGCATTGGCTTTGAGTCTTCTTTAAACAGGTCTATTTCAAGGATTTTAAGGAAAAAGAGATATAAAATTAAAACTCGATAATTATCAATAAAGATATGAACTAAAAATATGAACTAAAAAATAATTTCAGAAACTCTTTTAAGCATTTTCTCTAAAGAGCTAGTGACACAAAAATGCTGTGTAAGAGAAATCATTCCAGAAAAAATAAGTGCTGTCCTTTAGTATTGTCAGTTGCTTGCTTCTGTAATTATCTTGGATTAAATTCATTTGACTGAATGATCTAATCACCTAGACACTTGTTACAGTTAGTGGGGAGAAACAAACAATTTGGGGACATTGATTGATCTCATTCCAGCCTGAAGTAAGTGGCCAAAATAAGTCCTATGAATTTAACTCTACTTTTAAGTAGCTCATGTGTAAAGAGGAACCCTGTAGAGATTTAAGGCTAGATGAGGTCAGTTTTTTCAAATGTCATATTTATTTGAGTGTTCAGTCTAAGTAATTCCAGCCCCAATATTTCTCTGACAGGCTGTGAGTTCAATATATAGAATAAAAGTCATTACTTGCAGTGCTCTTCATTTAGAAATGTGTAAGGAATAGAATTAAATGGAGCGGAATGTTTTCAGTAATAGCAGGCTGAAGGCTTGATAGTCATTCTCATTGTAGTACCTTAACAAAAAGCATAATTGATGATCCTAGCATTTTAAATATTCTTTAACAGTAATGTAAAGTAATATATGTGCTTTTATACCAGTTGACTTCTTAATGACAATTGATTTATATGTTGGTCATTATCTCCTTTGAAGCAGATGAAGGAGTTAGTTCTTAGGACATTTCTAAGAGCAAGCTTTCTATTTTGACCTATTTTTTAGTTAAAAAAAATAGCATTAAAATTAAATTTCATGCTGAAAAGTGGCTCTTTTACCTTTGCTGCATGCAAACATTGTCTTGCAGCCACCCATGTCTGTCTTATGTCTAACTTACTCTAAAAATTGGCATTTTTCTAATGGCTAGCCCAGAAAATTCAAACCTGAATGACAGGCTTGAATTCTTTCTTTCTTATGCATCATCATCAATTAGACATGAGTCAGACTAAATTGCTCAATCAGGTTTATGTGTTTTTCTCATTCTCTGAGGGCTTTGCGCTTCTCTAATGGTTTCCTCACAGATTTAATTTGTTTACTTTTTCTGGGTGGGAGGGGGTTTACTGTATTCTTAAACCCTAGATTTTGTGTCTGGGATGGAGGAAGCTTTATGGATTTTTTTTTTCTTTTCTTTTTTTTTTTTTTTTAATTTTCTTCCAAACTGCACTTTAGTGGAACATTACTCCAAAGGGTATGGGTTTTTATCTGTTTACCTCAGTGGCAGCACCATCCTGCCCAAGCCCCATCTCTGTAACACCTTAAGGCTCTCAACACCATGGGTCTATCTGGGTATCTCTGTGTGTCAAAGATGCTGTGGACTGGGTTGCCTTGATTGCTCTTTTGCTCTCAGTTTTATATGTTTGAATCCACTGCTTCCATTCATTTTGTCTCCAGGGTGAAGAAGATTTTAGCTTTCAATGACAGCAACAATAACCATAACAATTAAAAAAAAAAAAAAAAAAAAGAAACAGGGGAGAGAAAAACAATTTGAAGTATAAATTCTAAAAGAAAGATCAACAAGCCTATGCAATTTCAAAGGCCTATAGATTTTCAATAAATGCCCTAGATAATATTTATTTCACAGCAAGATATGATCAACAGTCTGGAATTTATAGAAGACTCTGAGCTCTCAATCCATTCTTTTTTTTTTCCGGCTGTTCTGCCTTTGGGAGCAGTGGAGCAGTCTGGAAAAGACTGCAGCAGATGATTCCAGAGACTCCTTTAGAAACAGTGATGAGCAATATATGTCAGCATTTCTCTACTGACAATATGCAATAGGTGATCTTTCTCAAAAGTCTGTTGCACAGTACTAAAAAGACCTACAAAAGCTTAGCATGCCCATGGGGCTTGGGAGCCAGATAATTTCTCTCAGTGAGTTCACATCCATAAATTAAGGACGATATTCTGGATGGTAGCTTTGTTGGTATAATAAAGTCTCATAAAAGAGAAATATATAAAACTACATCTATTACCATGGAAATAGTGAAAGGTCATTTCCATGGAAACCATGGGAAGCTCTCATGCTATGATATTGAAGAAGCCTCTCTTTGAAGATTCGATGCATTTATACAATGAGCCTTGTTTTAAATTAAATTAAATCTATACATGTGAAGTGATAGACATTTTGAAAATTCTAACTTGGTACAGCCATTTGCTGGAAAAGGAATGAATATCAAATCCAGATGTGTTACTCATTTTAGCTATAGGGAAGCTGTTTGGTATCTTTTTTTTTGTGCCTAGTGCTGTAAATAGCTGAGATTTCTTACTGAGAGCAGTAACCTTTTAGGATTCAGGAGTATCATTTCTGTTTTCTATGGTTTCCCTTCCTGACTAAGCCTGATGCCAGAACTTCAGCCTCAAGGGAATGCTTTTTAGTAGATATCTATATATTTTTAGTTTGAGAACTCATTCAGTAATGGTGATGAGAAAATTTCAAGGATCTAACATTATGAAGAACTTCTATAAAATCAGTATAAAGAGTGGGGTTCTGTAGAAATGTCTGGGAAATCCTGTGCAAGCTAATATAGCCTACTTTTTGGTCCCTAGCATCCATCAGCACAATCGTGTCTGATTTTTTTTTTTTTAATGTAGTTCTTTTTAGAGACTCTTGAATAAAATTTCATAAGAACGACATAGACAATTAGCCTATAAATGTAAAAAAAATCTTAACTGAATAAATAATTCTCCAGTGTGATTTTTTTTCACAGTGAGACAGAACGTACTGTTTCTATAATGCAAGAATGAAAAGGTAGATGGATAAAAGAAGAACACTAAGGTATTTAAAGGTTTTTTTTGTGATACTGGAACATACACACCCTACCATCATTGTGGATTTCCAAGCAAATATAAAGTTTACTTGCAAAATCTTTGAAAGTTTGCTAAACTAGTTTTAAAAAGTAGATCAACTTCATCATCCTTGTGCACTGGAGGGCAAGAATCCCTACTTAAAGTAATTTACATAAAATCATAATGAAGGTTGGAGCCAGACTACCTTCTTTTTCTCTTATCTCATCAGAACCACTGAAGCAAAAGTCAGGGCATCTACTTTTACATACCTGGTTCAGATTTGAAACAGCAGTAAGCTTTCAGACTTCCTACTCTCCAGGGCTGCCTACGAAGTCACTGGGCAGAGTTAGTGATATCTAAGGTTAGGCAGACTCTGCACAGGTCTCTACAGGTCTTGCCCACAAGAAGTATTTAGGAGTCTATGCCCATTGAGCCATTGGAATGCAGTCACTTAAATGTCTTCCACAGCCTGACTATGCAAGTACTTGATTACAGAGGGAGCCCCAGAGCTGCAGCCTGGGAGGGCCACCTGAACCACCCTTTATTTTAGGAGTAGCAGCAGCCGTTGGGCTGTGGTTGCACTTTTCTAAATAAGGTTCTGCATACTGTCCATACATTGTTTCCCGTCATGATTTCAAAATGCTAACCAAACATTAAAATTTTCAACTTTCTATGTTTCAGTGAGTTGAGCATCAAAATGTGTTAAAACCAGCATTTCTAAGTTTCCACTAATTCAATGGTTTATCAGTACTCACTTAAAAATAAGCTTGGGCCTGGCTTCAGTCTCCGAGTCTGGGAGTCTAGGACAGGGAGTTCTTGCTAAAAATAGTATCTGCTTGCATCTGCATTAACTGAAAATCAATTCAAGTTTTTTATCAGAAGTTTTTTTACGAGTTGGAAGGAAGAAGTGATATACTGATCTGATGCGCTGGTCACTCTGAATAAGGTTTTCCTAATCTGACATCCTGACTTTCAGGGTACAGGTAAACTGAAAGAGATAAATGAAAACATTGTGAGTGTTATGCATTATTTGTCATTTCAAGGGGACAGCCTTGGTTGGAGTCAAGATACACTTTATCACAAAGTTTAGTACATCCATGCACTTCAGACCTTGAAACTGCAGATTTTTTCTATCGTCAAATACTCCAAATGAATAGAAGATGTATTTTTTTTTTCCATCATTGTATGCACATTTGTAATTCTTTACACCAGGAAAAGCAAATACTTGAGCTCATTCAATATTTAATTTATTTTAATTTCGTTTAGAGATACTCTCCAGGATATCTCATGTTTTTGGCTAGTCTCGCAGTGGCCAGATGAAGAAGTACAGATGCTTATGTAGGAAGTCTACTTTACTCCTTGATTGACTGAAAAATGTTGCTAAACAGTGGAATATTGATTTTGTTTTGTTTTGTTTTGTTTTTTTCCTTCTTCCTTACTTCTAAATACCATTGATGAACAAGGATATGGACCTTGATAGCAGAAGATTCTTTTGACATGAGACCACCATGATGGGTCTGCTGAGTAACATTTAGGTTGCGATCTTTCAAAAAGTTCTACTTATATCCAATCTTTATTCATTTGTCTTAGTTTCATATATGATACAGATGTTTCCTTTCATTCTTTTAGTTATTTAAGGTGTCGGTACATTCTTATGGCATTTATCAGAAAGTCTCTCCTTTAAAGATTTTCAGGAAATCAAACCAAAATACTTAAAAATAGATTCAATGGCAAGCAAAAATCAGCCTAACTCCTGTGTCTCGTATCTCTTCTTAAGTGTTGCTTCTCCAGTCTTCCCCACTGGGAAGTTATGTTTAAAGCAATAATTTTTTTTGGTACGAAAGTTCTGAACTACACTCAACAGAAAGTACACCTATAATTTTAAATGTATTTATTTTATTTAATTATCTACAGCCAAGAAACTGTAGTCATCTAGCAAGTTTTCATTACGTTTTGCCAGATTTGGAGCAAAGTCAAGGAAATACTTGGAGAAGTTTCAATGGCTTTGGAAGAAACTCTTTTCATTTGTATACAGCTAGAAATATCAGAGCTGGTTCATGTAAGGAACATGAATCAATCCTATGGCAAATACTGCAGTTCAAGGATTCCATTACAGAGGTGTTTGAAATGAAAAAAAGCCTTGAAGTCAGTTGGGATGGAGGAGATGAGAAGAGACATGATAATGAGCATTTGTATATGGTTCCCTTTATGTCCTTCCATGACCTAGGTTTAAATATGTAGGTGACTTCTTTATTTTCTCTATTTTTTTTTTTTTCTTATTTCTGAATCAAAATTTGGCTACTTTTAATCTCTTTTAATCTTCACTGCTCTCTTCATCCTTTTTTTTTTTTTCCAGCTAAGTTTTAGAAGGCTAAATTTAATACTGTGAGCCAGTAACTAGCAATGGCCAGTTGGCCCAAGCCACCCCTTTTACCATTTGTAAAGGTAGTACTTTAAGCAGCATTCTTCCACATCTTCCAGACATTAAAATAATGAATAAAGCAGGACCAGACCCTTTTGGTCGAACCTTATGGGCCTGATCCACATCTTTTGCAGATTTTTTCAGTGACAATACTGACAGCATGATACAGTTTTCACTTCTAGTATTTGAAAGTATTAAATCTTCTCCTTTGTTTATTAATTTTTAAAGAATATCATTAATAAATGCATAAAAATGGGTCTGCATTTCTAAATTAATCATTTTCATCAAAGGCAGTAGGCTATCATTACAACTGATAGTTTTTAATTGACATTTTTGAGATTAAAAGAAAAAATATAGTTTTAAATTATTAAAATAGGTCAAATGATAATTTGATGGTTTGAGCTCAAGAACAAGAATCATAACAGTATTTCTCTGTATATTTTCTGCTTTTGATTATTTCAAAGTGGGAAATTGGAAAATATAAGTTTGATTTCTTTAGAGGGTATTTATCTGCTGAAAGGGCAAGCAAAAGGTTATCCTGAGATGACATTTTTGAGTATTATATGAAAAGAGGGATGATAAGGATTGCAGAAAGAGATGCAAGGAGTGAAAAAGCTTTATTAAAAAAAAAGGCAAAAAAATAATTTCTGATTTTCAGAAGAATATATGCTAAAATGTCAGAAGAAAAATATTCATTTTAATTATTATTTGTCAGTAAAAGAGATGAAATATACCACCAACTCATTATTTTTATTATCTGATTTAGTGTTTTGATTACAGACAATGTTTATATCAACAATAACTTCAGAAGTGTACTGTCACAGCCAGATCCCATGTGTCGTGCTCTCTGCATTTGCAGAACATTTTTTAGCCCTGACTCCAACTCTACAGACAGTGCCTTTTAACAAATTAAAGAAAGTTGTGTATGTGTTTCAAGATCAAATCCCCAGTTGAGAAGTAACTCAGTAAGCCAGAGACAGAATTTTGAGTATGTCAGATGGTAAACAAAACTGTAGGAAGATGAAGCCGGTAGAGAATTTTAAACTCAAAGCTGTCCTCAGTCTGTATTGTATCATATGAATGTCAAAGGTGCTATAATTGAATTGGAGATCAGAGAAGATTGGCCTTGAAACACAAAAGTTTATAAAAATTTTTGGAGATGAAGGCCTAATGAAAATCAAAAAACAAAAAATGATGGCCATGTCAGCAGAAACAAAATCTAGCCTCACTCACTGTAATATAATGTATAAAATTTTCAGTGGTAGTGATAACTATAAATGAGGTACATCTCTTTGTTAACAGCTGTGGTAATCAATATGCTATTCACAAAAAGCCAAAAAATCTCAATCAATCCCCTCCAACTCAAAATGTGGCACTGGTGTCCTTAGGGGCGTGCTGGGTACAGGACAAGGGCAGAAGCAGGAGCAGCCGTTCAGAGAAGAGGCATCCGTTCATCCTGGACTTGTGAAAAGCCTCCAGCAGTGACACAGATGGGAGCTGCCTCATAGGTGCTGCTGGGTGGGGGGCTGAGGTGAAAGAAGGGATCAAGCACCAGTTTCTCATCACCTCCCATATCCTCCAAAGGCTCAGGGAAGGGTTAAAGCCAAGGTGATTGCTTATTATACTGACACTAGACAAATCAACATTTGTCTTTACGTGAGTGACATCCTGTACTGCCCAAAGGCCTGACTCAATCATAAACATGTATACAAAGTAACAATCTACCAGAATTTCAAAATTATCCTTTAGTGGACAATCAGAGCAATACAGATCTTGCTTGTCTACAATATTAACTGCACTATCAGTGCTAAAGCAAGTGATATTTAGTATAAGATGTTAATATAATCAATAATAATGAAATATGTAAGGCTCACTTCTTTCATCAGTGAAAAAAACAGTGAAGAGTTGATAAACTGTATTAAGGTTGGGGTTTTTTTTTGGTTTTGTTTGTTTGTTTGTTTGGGTTTTTGGTTTTGTTTGTTTTTTTGGTGGGTTTTTTGTTGTTGTTGTTTTGTTTGGGTTTTTTTTGTCTTTTCATAAATATAAGCATCGGATACACAATGAGCTGTTACAGGATTTTGAGGATCAATCCTGCCAAAGATACTTTCAGGTCTTTTATGAGTCACTACCATTGCTATGCATGAACTACACAGCAAAGGATTACTTTTACTTAGTGTATTGTATAGTTTAAGTCATCCTTTAGTATTTAATAAACAGAATAAAAAACCACTAAAAAGTTTGTTTTGTGGGGTATCCCCTAATTTTGGTATTTTTATTTATTTTCACTTTGAGATTTTTTGTCTTTTTATTCTTTACCTTCTTGTAAGAAACCATTTATTTATAAGGTTTTACAGTTATGGCATAACTGACAAAGTGACTAAACACATAGGAAATTAGTAATCCTTATCTTACTTTTTTATTTTATATCCTTATGTATAAGAACCTCATATAGAACATGATTTTAAAATCTGTGTGTAGGTGTGTGCATGTATATAATTTAAGTGAGGTAATATGTTTGGTGTGGCTTACATTTTATCTGTTCAGGTAAGTAATTTGCCTACCTTTTTTGTTTCAGGAAAGTGTTGCATAGTTTTGTTTGACCTGCTTCCATAAAATTCTAGCTCATGACAATGTTTTTGCAGTTTTTGTTGTGTAGGCCTTATCTCTGTCTTCTAAATACTGAAGATATTAAACCCTTTTCTGTTGGTTTTATTATCAGGATGAAGCAACAGCTATCATGTTCCCATTGATAATAATAGAGATTTTATGTATGATTGCTGTGAGAGCTGGAATAGTGGTGTAACACATCTAGCTCATCCAAATGGCCTTCAGAATCTTCCCAGAGTGTGTTGGATCCATGTCCAATCCCAATTACACAATGCAATCAGATTGTTATTGCTAACTGTGCTGGAATCACTAACTTTTTGGAGTGTTGATCTGATAAGTGTACAAAGAGCTAAAATATCTTCGTAAATAAGCATTAGAATTACTATGTTGGGGATAATTTACATCCTTCTTGATATTTGTTATCATTTCCATCACCCCAAGTTGCACACTAGATATTTTAGAGAGTTAAGATTGCTAGTAATATGATCAGAAAAAAATTACTATGAAAAGCATGTAAATTCATGTAATTCTTCTTAATGACTTTCCAGTCAGTGCCAGTAGAAAGTCAGAGATTGCCAGCTCTGTGAACACAGTATCTGAAAATCCATGTTTCTGACTTTTGCATTTATCTTACCGATAAAATTCTGCAGTTTAGATTTAGATAAATCATTTTGCTGATGGTGCATAAGATAAAACAGAAATTCAGTTAACTTTTAAATGAGGACTGATTCTGTAAAGGTAAAAATTTGGTATTTATTGTTAAAGGAGACTTGCCTGACTCTTAGAATGGCTGAGCAGATAGGTTCTTATGAGGGGGAAGGACAAGAATTGGTCAAGTAATGACTTTGCTGAGTTTATTTTTAAATATATGTAAAATACCTGACCTTAAGCCTGCTGAAAAGATGATCTACTCTAATTTCAGCAGGCTTTGAATGTTGGGATGATTGAAGATTACAAAGAACTTACTTCTCAGGTCTTGTAAAGTACATTTATGAGAGTTTTTAAGGTTCTGCATGTACAATATGTACTATTATAACATCCTGCTGAGACAAGACACTTTGAATCTGTCCTCCATCATACTTATTCTGACTCTGCTGATGTGAGGTCTAGTTACAACCTGGTCTTGTCTTCTTCAACTTTAGAAACATATTCATTGTATTTTCAACTTAATATATTTCAATGCCATTATTCTGTGAGAAAATACATTTTGAAATCTAAATTGTCTAATAAATGCACAAGTTCTTTTTGTGCCCTTAACTGGAGAATCTGTAATTTGAGTGTATAAGGAAGGTATGAAAGGCAAAAAGTCCTTATAAATAAATCATTATGCTTCAAAAATAGTTTAATGGAATCAAACATTTCTTTGAAATAAAGCTCAAATATGCATTTGATACAAGGATTTTTAATGATAAAGTCCATGGGTGTCTGGAGACATCCTATTTCCTGTTTCTTGGCAGTTTATAACAACTGATACTGTGTAAGTTAAATCCATCAGAGGACACCTTTCTGCAAATTTCTATGCTCTGTTGTTGCAGAGCTCCCCAAGGACTCTGGAGACACAGGAGGAGAGATGTTTATTATGGGCTTCATTTATTGAAGAAAACAGCTCTCACATTTAGGGGGAGGATCACAGAGATACAGTGAAACTCGGAGAAATCCCTCAGCTCTAGATTTTAAATCTCCCAAGCTTGCTTGTTCTTTTATTTGTCTGTCATTGTGCACAGAACAGCATGACCACTGTTTGCCACTGAGCTACAGCTGCCGGTGGGGGATAAGTGAGAGGCCCAGTGCAGCAGAGGGGAGGGGAGGATGTTTACACTTGCCCAGCCTGCTTGAAGTTTATGCAGGAGGAACTGCTATTAGAGAGGTACAAAATTGTTAAAAGGGAAGATTTCTTGTCATCTGACAGGGAACTTTCTTAACCTCTCTCTCGTTGTCTTTCCATCTCGCAGAGTGGGAGATTCTCCACCTCTATCCAGCTCTACTGGATTTTTCTTATCTGAAGCCTAGCTGATCAGCTGGCTGGCCCTGGAGAATCTGGTGCAGTGTTAAAACAGGCCAGGTCTGTAGCCTGCTGGGCAGCTGGGGAAATTTCTGCTCAGCATGGGAAGTGGGGGCTTGTTGCTTCTTGGTTGCCATCACCCCCAGCTTCATCAGTCAGATGAAGGTGATCAGAATCACCTTAGAGGTGCTTGTCTATCAGTGTTCAAGCTGCTCTAAAAATGCCAAAAAAGAGAAGTCCCTGAGCTCTTTTGTAGCTTCACTTCCTTCATTCTTGATGGTTGATACAGATTTTGCAGCATTTTCTACCTTTGGACCACGTGCTTCAGTTTCTTGGGAGTAGCACACCTTTGAATGGACATCCCAGGAGGCTGGGTGGCCCACACTGTGTCAGTCTTCAGAAAGGTATAATTCACTTTTACTTAGTCACTCAGCAATTTCAGTGGGCTCTTATCATCCCTCCCGGACACCCAGCAGCACAAATACACAGCAATCATTTTACTCCCCAGCTATACCCTGATTACTGCTGTGGGTGTGCCAGGAAGAGGGAAAACCCTCAGTGTAATCTCATGGATGCTTCCTGTCCTTTTGTTTCTTTGGATTACTAAACATTAAGTGTGGAATAGAATGGGACTTTTTTCTCTCATATGCTAATCTATGTAAGTGTGTGAGCTTCTACTCAGAGGCTGGATCAGTTCATGGACAAGAACCATGTTCACAGTGAGGATCATCTCAACTAAACCTCATTGTCTACAACTGAAATATTACACCTGAGCTCTGTATATAGTTGTAAAGAAACAGAGAGTAGGGTGTCACAAGCCATTTGGCATTTTTAACAGCCCCAGATGACCTACAATTCCTTATTTTGCTCCACTGGCTAAGCATACTAGTGCTGTGGCAGACTAATATTTCTTGGAGGATCAGATTATTTGTATTTGATATATTTGATCAGAGAAGGAGCTGGTTCAATGTACCTGTGTGTCGTAGCATTACCCTCCAGGGATTGTTAATTGCTTTTAAATAAAAAAAGTTTAAAGTTTGTTTTCTTTTTTGAAAGGTTTCTACTATCTAGAGCAGCTGTGTTATATGGAAATGTTTTCCTTTATAGCATGCATGATGTTTAAAACTATGCTAGTAAAACCAGTGTTTTTATAAACAAGCACAAGTTTTTCCTCAAATCAAATCACTTTTTGTCTCTCTGTATTTTTTTTCAAGCATATTTGTCTCTTTCATACCTGACTGTGTATTTTATTTGCCTGTGGTTTCTTTTTCTGCCAGTCTAATCTGTCTAACCTATTTTAGGCTTTTACAGCAGGCTTATCACTTCAGTATCTAGGCATTAAATGCTTCAATGCATTTCTGAAGGCTTTCATTTTACTTAAATGTCTTTGAACACACTTAGGAAGTGTTATTAATTAGAATCAGCAGCCTGGTACAACTTCAGGTACTAATTAGGTATTGCCCTTCTGAAAATTCTTTCTATGCTCTGTTGTTGCAGACTTTCCTACAAACAGAACATTTTAGCTAACTCAATAATTTGGAGATGGAGAAAACCACTGTATGTGCTTTTGTCAATCTTTGATGCATACATATGAGATATGGCATAGTTAGATTGTGCTTATTTGTAGAATGCAACCATAGATCTTAAAAAATAAAGTTGTTTTGCCAATTATTGTCATTCAATTCATAGGGAATTTAATGAAGACAGTGAACTTTAAAAAACATTCATCCAATGCCAGTTTAATTCTAACATTTTGTTTCCTTTCATGTTTAGTATGGCTTATAGGGTTTATTTGCTTGTTTTTATACCTATTACCTCATAGCAATAACTTGCCTAGAGTATTTTAAACAACATTTCCGTCTTCAAAACAGTGTGACTGTACTTATACAAGTCCTGTAATTTTCAAGCTGAAAATTCAATAACAGGATGGCAAATATAATGCCCAACCTTTTATGTGAGTATGACAAATTGTTTAATGCATCTGATATTATATCAGCATTTCTAGCACAATGCCCAGAGAGCACGAATTTAAATATCTCATGAAGTATCTTAATGTTTATTGAAAGCTGGGAACTCTGGGGACACATCCTGCCTCCAGAGGTTTAGTGTCTGGGTTGCTGCTAGTGATCTACCAGATGTAATCACACTTTGCTGGCCTTCTCATGCAACAAGGACTGGAGAGTGTTTTCTCCTGGTAGTGGCTCAGAATGAAAAGAAAAGAATTCATATATGAGAGACTTCAGTTACATACATAAATTCTTTCCTTGGCATTTTTTTTTTAAATGTAGTTGAAGTACTAGCACTTCAACAGACCATGTGCCCTTAAGAAAATAAATGGACTAAATGTGAGACTGTTTAACTGTTTAAGTCTGATTCCACACTAATGGGTTTGAAGAATGGTTTCTCTGTCTTTTGTGCTGTAAATTTTGAACTGAATTTTTTTAACTTTGAAATTGCTATGATGGGAATGAAAATTGGTTGTTAGAATAAATGCGTGGCTATTTATGAGATGAGGCTAAAACAGATTTGTTTAACTCAAACAATAATCTTTTATTTGTACCACATTAGTCTTTACATCAGAATTCTATTTCTGCATTGCACGTTGCTTTTCTAGTATGAGTGCTCAATATTGTTTCCTCCAAATAATTTTCTGGAAACATGAGCCTCCCTGCTACATTTGGAAAACATTCCATTTGTTATGATCCATTTTTATGACCTTTTTCTTTCAAATAGGCCCTATACTTCATGTACCTCATAAAGTCAGACAAATAACAGTATATTCTGTGATTAAAATTGCAGTCAGTATAGTTTAGCCTCTTGACACAAGTTTAAAATGAACAAGTTTTTCAAATTATTTTACTTTCCATTACTTAAGGCCCTGAAAAAAAGAACAAGTAATATGTATGAATCAACATTACAATAAGGGATATCCCCAGTTTTTAAACTGAAGCAAAAGAATTCTTCCTAACCATTGCAGTTAATGGTCTTGAAAGTCATATTCTTCCTATGATTTACTATGTTTACTACAAAGAAATCAAGGAAGGAGCTTACAAGGCATTAAAACCTTGCTTAGATTTTGGCTAGAAATTCAGCACCAGCATTTGTCAGGAACAGACCTGCAGTGTTTGCAGAGGCCATATTCAAATGACTGCAATTGTAAAACTATATTTAAAATTTCATCTATATAATACCTGGAATTGATTTATGAATCTCAAAGGAAAGTCACAGTGAACTTGATGAACACAACTCCAGAGCAACAGGACAGTTCCTAAGATAACTGAAAGGTTTCTCTCAGCAGGCTGATTTCTAGACCTGAAAATAAAAGTATCATAGCCTGGTACCACAGTGATTTATGAAATATAATGGGAATTGAATCTCAGATCTCAGAAATCTCCACATAACCTCTGCACGGCTACAGCTATCCCTGAAGTCGTGATGCTGAATCCTAAAGAGCTGGGAAAGAAAGCAAGCTTTTGTCAGGAGTAGAGCCTTTGCTATTCTTCAGGAAGGAAGCTTTTGTTCAGCTTAGTGCAGTGAGTTACAGCTCAGCAGAACTTTTTGTACTTTGTTTTTGGCTGACATTGGACTGCAGCTGTGATACAGATACCTTTTCAATGGATCTTTGAGGAACAAAATGAAAGGTTGAGACAGGGCAAATATTTTTATGAGGTCCTTGGGGAGGTAGGATCCGTGGAGAAAAGGAGTGATAATCAAAAATTCATGTAGTAATCTGACATTCACTGTTCACCTGAAACCTGAACTTTAAACTAAAGGACACACAGGTCACAATTAGTACATGCCACATCACAACCACAACATCTTTCTTTCAGTAGTGCATCCCATGTACACAACAATCCACAGATCCCTAGGGAGTCAGATTGCTGTGAATTAGGCACTCTTCTCTTAAATAACTTTGGAATGAGTTCTTCTGCCAATAGACCATTAAATCTACACTGTCATGCATAAAGAGTCCTTATATGAAGGACTGGAAGTGTGAGCTGGGTATGTATCAGCCACAGTACAACACACTCTGGGTGCTTCCAGTCGTGTCATTTGCCATTGGAGCATCTGTTACTTCTCCTGATGCTCAGAATTTGTGCTAATGCCCAAAGAAGAGCTATTTGTGTTGATGTGTACACTTAATGGTTTTTATAATCTATATGTACATTTCAGATAAAATTAAACTTTGTAGCTACACTGTAAAAATTAATGGGAATTAGCTAAGTGAAAAGGAAATATTACATAAACTATCATCTTAGAAATACCTGACACATTTTCAGAAGAACACAGCTGTATGTATATTTTAAACTTGTGAAAACTCTTTACTGAAAAGTGGTGTTGGCTGATGACAGGAATGCAATACAGTTTGGGAATAATGAGTTCTCTAGGGGTGAAAATTATCTATGTAATTGGGAAGAAAGTTTTCTTTCTTAAAACTGATTGCTTTATTTATTCAGTTTAGTAGAGCAAGTCTTTCTGGTACCCAATTGCATGTAAGTTGTTTGCTCTGCCCTTTTTTATTCCACAAAGATTTATCTTGTGTTTGGTTTGGTTTGTTTTTTTTTTTTTTTTAACCAGAAAAGACTTTTTCTAAAGAAAAAAAAAAAAAAAAAGAGCAATTAATCTGCTTCACCATAGTTGAACAGTTGAACAGTTCTTGAGTTGAACTGGTAGTTCCGATTGAAAGAATAAACCTTCCTTCATTTAAGAAAGCCATTTCAATTTTTAAAATGTATACTGTGAAAAATAGATTTGCAGCTCAATCCAAATCCATCTAAGCATTGCAGGGTTGCTTTCCTTCAAGGATGGATAACATTCCTTATATTTTAATGGCAAATAAGTTAAAAATATATGTGTTCAATGCCTCATGTTTTGTCCTGAGCATGTGAATGCTCCAGTCTTTTCTCCTGATCTTTCCAAGGCTGCCTCAGTGAGAAGGATGACAGGTCTAAGCAGCCCATCTAAAACACGTTATTAGCCTCTCCATTATCACTACTTTGCTCCTGGGCATCACAGTCCTTGTAGACAGATGTGTGGAAATTTTGAGATGAACATGACTGGAAATTATTTCCCTTTATCTCTGTGCAATAAATACCAAAGATTCCTGGTTACACAATGTTTTCTCTCTCTGTAGGCATTGCTGACCACAGTGTAATATGTTCTTGATTACTTACAAAAAAGGGAGCTTTCATCCTCTTTGATTTGTTTTTTATTTTTTTTACCTTCTTTCTTTAAAAATAGCTTAAAATATGGGGTTTTTGGTTTTGATGACAGGAAGAATATATTATTTTTTTCAAAAGAGTCTTACTGAACTCTACAACTTTCTGCTCTAGATCAGTATAAAAAGTTCTAGCCAATTTTCTGTCTATCTGGTACAACTTGTAGAAGAAAAGAACTCATAATATCATTCCTACTGTCATACCTGCATCCAGCCCACCATCCATATAACTCTTTAGCATGAAGAATTTAGTGGCCTGAGCTCTTGGATGAAAAGCTGTGGTTGTTCTGCTCCTGCTGTCTCTCTCAGACATTCTCCAGATAATGTAGGATCTCTTAGTTGACCTCATCCTGAGAATGTACCTTGGATGGATTTTTATTTTTAAAATGATAGTTTCCTGTACAGTCTGCTCTATCCTGGATCCAGTTCAGTATGGAAGAAGGTAATTTATCATTCTTTAGACTGATTTCATAAGATGACACGGGTTGGCTCCTGTGATTTCAAAAATGCTGCAGTGTCTGCCAATACCAGCACCTGGAAGTGATGTCCTTGCAGTGATCTCATGCCTAGTAAATTAGGGTTTCTAGAACTCTCCAAAGGACACTCATCTTCTAGTCCTCTGTCCAGAACCCTAACCCTCCAAAGTCAGTACAGAAACAATGGCTGTGTTTCCAAAACAGTGGACCTGGTGGCGACGGGCCATTGGAGCTCGATAGATGAGAGGTGTCACCTACTGTTCTGGATTGTCACTGCAAGGTACCCCCTTCCTAAGGGGCAAAGATTGCCTTTTAAAATGCTCAGGTTCTCCCTGTCCCCATGCAGCCTAGAAAGGAGGGAGTATGATTGCAACAAAGATGACTTTTAAAAATCTGAAAAGAGAAGAGAATACATGCTGTCCTGTGACTAATGGTGGCTATGAAAAATCTAGAAGATCCCTCTCCACAGATTTTCCTTCTAACAGCAGGGATTAGAAATGGTTGCTCGCAGTGCTTTTCGTTACACAGCAGCAAAACCATCACGTGTTTTGCTTCCCAACAATTTTGGCTTGTATCAAATGTGAAGCTGGCTCAGAAACAGCTTGTAAAAGAGAGAAAAGTAAGACTTAGCTTCAGTAAGTGCCTGAACACTCTTTTTTGTTCACTTGGCATGAGGATGATGGTATTTCAACTTGACATTGACATGAACATTTCAATGGCTGGACAGTAAGCTCTCTGATAAAGCCGTTGTCTGACTAGGAAACAAGGCTCTAGTACAGGCCAGCCTCTTTATAGCAATTATAGTAAAAATTAACCTTTCAAGAGTTAAGTTTGTGTTTTAGGGACCAAAACAAGGAGTAAAATCAAGGATTAATTTTCCAGCAACAATCTATGCTCTTGCCTTTTCAAAAGAAAATAAAATGCGGCAGGATTTTATGAGCAGTATTTAGATGCATGTGAAAATATAAATCTTGTAATTTCCTATTTAGGCTCTGCTTCCAGATATGGACACAAATGATGAATCTTATATGTGGAAACAAGCCTTTCCTAAACTTTGGAAAAATTAAAGCAAAATAAAGAAAAAAAAACACATAGAAAATAATGATTTTTAGAAAATGACAAGCTTGGTTTTTAGGAATAGATTTTGACAAGAGCTGGCTGCCTCATTATGCTTAGTATTTTTGGCATGCAGTTTGAATACAGTACTCTTTGTGAGTACGTGGCATAAAAATATGGCTTTGATATGGCTTAGGATGCCTATTCCATGGTTCTCTGTATAGTTCTTAGTTTTGCATTAGTGTGTTTTCATTGTGTGCCTTTGTGTGTTTTTTTTCCAAATGTACATGTAACTCTTTTCATCTGTGTCTCCTTCTTCCTGTTCTTTGTTTCCATTCCTTTGGTTATAAGCATTTTATATCAGCTTTCTGAATCTGTTTTGCTATAGTAGAGCAGCGCCAAAAAGTGACATCATCTGGAAGTTAAGTAGAGACATTATGTATGTATTGAAATGATTCCTAAGTCATATATTCCATGTTAAGAAATATCTGGGGGAATAAAATTTCTGTCATGGCTTGTAACTAATGTGCAAAAGACTTGCTCTGTCAGACAGTAAGTGATATGCACAGTGAGAGCCCATCATATTTAGGTTAGCAGTTTGCAGTCCTTTCGTTTTTTTTTTTTTTGGTTTTGTTTTTGGTGTTTTTTTGGGTTTTTTTTTTTTTTTTTTTTTTTTTTGAAGGTTTATTGTCATTGCTGTATGTTCATCTAGTTATTTAGGTTTCACTAATCTTATCTCTGAATGTATGATCTTAAAACATTTATTAATCTGAAGATTAATCTGCTTTTAAAGTATACTTTTTCTCCTGATTAGCATCAAGAAAATCTTATTCCTTGCTGCTTTAGATGAATGGAAATTCTTTTGGTTTGTATGTGATGGCAAACTAGGATTTCTGCCAGTTCCCTTGATTGTATTAGAGAAATTCCAGACAGCTAGAAAGTAGCAGTAGCAGCTGCTTAATGCATGTTTAGTATTGTAAGTCTCTTATTGATGGTGCATTAATAGCTGTCATCAGAAGTACTGTGTAAAAATGTTGGTGTCAGCAGTGCTATGCCTAATGGCAGTCTCCTTGTGAGCAGGTTACAGAGAGAGGTGAAAAAGGATAGATTATTGGTTTAGACCCTTGTCCCTTATTTAGAGGAAAAGAGGGGTGAAACTGTCACTTTAAATAATAGTTTTCTACTTCAGGAGATAGTTTGTTGTTTATTCTCGTCTTGTGATGCCAAAGTTGATTTTTGTGTACTGGAGACAATAAATGTGATGCAGGAGCCTGATACATATTCATAATTTTGCTCTAAGGCTAAAGTGCTTTCCTTGTAAATTCATCTAGCTACAGATATTGTGAGCACCAAAAGCAATTACTTCACCCCATCAGATTGCTATAAAAGAGAATACCATTAAAATCCTTGTTCTATATTTATTGTTCTAACAGTGAACAAGAAGAACATTCTGCTGAAACACCAGTGCAAGAACGAAAATTAGGATGCTTTTATTCAATTATATTTGACAAAGCTGGACACTTTTTTTTTTTCCCCAACATGTAACGCAGTAAATTTATGTACCTATCAAAAACAATTCCCAAAGCTCTCCAGTGTTAAGTTGTAGTAAAGTGGGAAGGCTAGGCAAATTTAGAAAAAGAACAGCATTCTTTCCATTTTTAAAGAAAGGCATGAGAGTCAGGAAAGAATGCTAATTTTTAAAGTTGGTGTTTCTATTCCCTGGGTTCTTTTCACTGTATAACACCTAGAAATAATTCATTGACTGGATTCTATACAGAGTTCAAAAAGATGCGCCCTGCCTCCAACACTTATGTATAAAATAGAATTCAAATCTGTACAAAAACCACAGGAACAGTGGAAAACATAAAAAAAAAAAAAAAAAAAAGAAAAAGAAAAAAAATAAAGAGTTGTTTTATTGCAGAGGACACTTATAAGTGAAAATTGGAAAAAAAAAAAAAAGAATGGATTAGCTTTCTAAGTGGGTAACTAGGAGACATTTCACCAAGCTTCATATAGATATAAGAAAGATATTTGTTTGAAAGTGAATAACATACAGAAGCTGGGCTCACAGGCTTATCAGAGAGAGGTAAAACTCAATGTGAAAGAAAAATGATGGAAAGGTGGAAGGTCAGGAAGGTCAGCAGTGATTTTCTTGAACATTAAAAAAAAAAAAAAAATTATATGGCAAAATAAATAATACAGAGGAGTTAATGCTTAAAAAGAGCATAAGGCAAGGAATGCAATGAAAAGATCAGACCAAATCAACTATCGTTTTCATAAGTAGGACTTTACATTTATAGGACTGCTGGAGTATCACAGTGACAGTTGTTGAGTCAAGGGGGGATCTGTGAGTATGTGAGATGGGGAAAGTTATGTGATGACTTCTGTGTAATTTGGTAGATGCCATAGACAGATGCCGGTCTGGAACTCTTTGGATTCATGGAGCTGCCACACTAATACCATAGTGGTCATTGATTCACTTTGCAGTCATTGGACAGAGGCACCTCCAAAACAGCTGCCTAAACCTATCCTAAATTGGGAAAGCAAAGTCAATGAGATGAATATTTTTTTTTCAGGGATTCTTGGGCTCTTTGTGATTCCAGGTAGTTTAGGGACTACCTCAACCAGTGAGATAAACGCCTTGTCATAACATTATGAAGCAGTTGGATGGTGAATACCAATAGTTGGATAGTGAATGTAGATTTTACTGCAGCACTGCCAAAAGGCTCCATGTTATGTTAAAATCTTCTTGTGCAGGTGCTGTAAAATAAAGCCCTTTATACAGTCATGTATCTTTCTGTGCATTCATCATGCATCTCACTTGGAGACATCTGAAGCAGGAGCCTTGTGGACCAGAAGCTTTATGAGGTGAACCACAAAGAGCTTTTGAAATGTTTTTAAGTAGACTGAATTGTGTCCCAAGATGTTCACAGACCTCGTTTCTTCTCCATTTAATGGTATAAATTTCAGGAACTGTTTTTCTGTTTGTTAATGTAGGTAACGTGAACTGCTGCAAAGCAAATTGCATTAAATACATTTGTATACTAGATGAAAAATCCAATTAGAATTACTGATTTACCATGAAAAAAAAGATCATGAGAAAGAAAATTATTTTTTAAATGAATGTTTTTTATGAGTTTAGAACTGGTGTATACAGATTTATTATCTAAAGTTGTCTTTTTTAAAAAACAAACTGCTCTAAGCAGTCTGAGAGTGTCTATGAATAAGTACTTGCAGCTGAAGAAGAGTTTAATACATATGGAAGGAATGAATTTCTAAGTATCTCCAAGGACAAATCCCTATTTTTACACAGATTTTCACATTTTATCTTTTCCTGCCTCAAGTGTAAAAGCTTTGTTCAGACAAATTCCAATTCTCATATTTAGTTGTTTTCCTGTTTTTAAAATTAACCTCAAGACAAGGTAGTTTCCTATGCAGCATTGGACTTAGGTGTTCACTTTTGGCTTTGTGAGAAAGAGACTTTATCACCTGGATCTGTCTCTCAAGGAAGGACTCTCCAGAGGCTGAGCCGCTGCCTGGTGGTGAGGAACAGATATGTCATCTTGGGAGGCATCAGAAGTGTGGTTGGAAGCTGTTGTTGCCCTTATCACTGCTCAACCTCAGCATGTTGGTTTGAATTTAGCTAACATTGCTGACTTCTGTGAAATAGGAAGTTGTTGCCCTTTCCTCTGAGCTGGCAAACATGCTGGATTAGGTGTCTTGGCAAAGATGACATAAGAATTTTGTACAAATAGTAGAAAATGGCCATATGCCTCCTTAAGCCTATTCAGTTGCTTATCAAGTAGGCTCACTAAATACCCCCCCTCCCCATCTCCCCCTCTCCATTTTATTTGTTTTCATTAGCACAGGTATCTCAGTAGTGTGCATAGAGAAAATCTTTGAACGCTGCTGAAGTTGTGGTTATATGTCACATAATTCCTAGAGCCCGGAAGCAAAAAATATAATTTTATGAAATTGGGTAATTTTTGAGGAAAGCTTCTACTTGGTGTTATATCTATGAAAAAGAAAGCCAAGCCTAACTACCAAGGAAAAGGAGAAACATGAAGTACTGGGCTGCCACACTGGAAACCCTTGCATTTAATCCAGCAGGGAGCAGACATCATCATCTTTTTGTCATGGTTCTTTTAGCTATTTAAAGTTCTCAGCTGCTTTTGTATGTCAGTTTTAGAAAGATTATTTCAGACTCTGGTTTGGTTTCTCTGCTCCTATCAAAGCTTCCTGCCCAACACATTCCCATCTCAAGATGCTCTCTGCCTACACACCCATTACAAGGTCTCCTTCAGTGGTAGGGTGCTTTGCCAATGATCTGTTCCCTCATCTGTCTATCCAAATGAGGGCTTTTGCTACTGCAAACAATTTTTGGTTTTTTAAGTAAATTCCTGTCCTGTCAACAGGGTCTGCCTGTGTCAAGGTGGGAATAAGAAGTAGATTTAATTCTGGATTTCCATATGCAGTAGAAAATAATTCAAAGTTTGGCTTCTGTTGTTTAGCGGTACTGGACATTCTTTAGTATTCCACACACATTTTGGACATTAACCTCTCTTGCTTTAGTTACATCTTTACTAATGAAAATTCTTGTAAAAGTTTCACAGCAAAAACTATCACTTGTAAATTTAAGATAGGGAAGCTTTCAGTTCAGTGTTGCAAATAAATTCAATAATACAAGAAATTAAAAGGAATTAGGTCTTCTCTGTGACAATGCTGTAGTGCAAGTCGGATAGTTACAATGAGCTACTGCAACCATTGTCAAAAGCCCTTTAAAATAAGATTAGATCGTTTCATTGTTGTACCATTTTCAGCTGGCAAATTGTAACTCTGTTTTATGAGGACAATTTAATATACAAATTTCACTGGAACTTGAAGGAGACAGTAATAGTTGTGATGATTTAAGATTAGAAGTATCTGGATAAACATGGATGCTAGTTGTAATAGATCTGAATTGTCACCTGAGATTACATAACCTGATTTATCATTTCACTGAGGAATTGCAGATAACAATTTACAATATATTTTGATATGTAGTCTTGTCATTGTTTCCTTTAGCAAATTATCCTCCTCTGTATAGCAGAAAAAAAAAATAGATTTATTTTATCCTAAGGACATGTAAGATTTATGGAAAATAGTTATTTTCTATGTAGAAGAACTGATATTATTTGCTCATTCACTTTGATCCAGGGACGGACAGTTATGATCTTCATGTACTTATTTATATTTAATGCATTTTGTTTCTCCTTCATGTTCTGGAGTTGCTAGAGTAACTGCATTTGTGAAAATTTGCAGTTAATTTAATATCCATTTGCCAAAGTTAAAAAAAGCACTCAAAAAAAATTGCTTCTTTGTCTACCTATTCTAATGATGATGGTGACTAGACAGGTCATGTCTCAGCTTCCAGAATCAGAGGGAGACATGAAAGGATTCTGGTAGGAAAGTATAATTAGTGTGTAAGTGTTTTTGCAGAAGAGTTTTTGCATAAATATTTTTGTATAGATTTCCCAACCAAAACTTTCAAAACTTTACTATTAAAATTTAATGGCTTGTTTAACAAGTATTTTCTGTTTCAGCAGTCCTGAGCCAGGTAACTATTTTCTCTGCTTGAAGTGGCAGTCTGCTTGACACAGGAGATTCTTTTTTCTGAATGCGCGATCACAGAGAGCACCACAGAGAGACGAAAGCACAGTCACTTTCCATCCCCCTGCTACAAGTGTGGTGNTGCACACACATACTCAGCATTTATCCCTAACACTCCCAGTCTGGGCAGGGTGAGCTTGCTTCATGTGTCAGCAGAACAGCCTTCCCACAGATAGAGTTTTTGAAGTGATGAGAAAGATTTCTTAAGGGAGTACCAACAACTCTGCCTTTATCAAAACGTCGCTGGGAAATCGACTCCTTCATTACACCAACCTGCCACCCGACACTGCCATGGGAGCACATCCCAAAGGACCTTGGAGCATCCTCTGCCATGAGAGGAGGCTCTGCTGTGCTGTGACCATGGACAGACCCATTTACACAAACCCAAACCCCAAGGATGCCCTTTCCTTAGGCGGCTGCAGTTGCTGGTATAACTGAACTTCCACCAGAAGTTGGCTAAAGGCCAGAGGAACTTGATGGCTGTTGCAGCTGGTAGTACCTCTGATTTGAACAAGGGAATGCAATCCAGTTCCTCACATGCTTGAAAACAAATACACATGTGCATATATGCATGTATATCTATAATATTAAGAGAGATAAGAGAATTGAATATTGATATGGACAGTAGATTGAAATGTATACATATATAGATATATGCCATTATTTTGCTTTCTGATTTATACTAAAGCACTGTGAGATATTTTAAAACTTCTGATGATTTTTAGACTTCTGAAACAGTGAAGGATATTTTCCTCTGTTAATGAGAGGGAAAGGCAAGAAAAAAACCAGAAATATTTTTCTGATTTATTTGGTTGGTTGGTTGGTTGATTGGTAGGTTGGTTGATTGGTAGGTTAGTTGGTTAAGGAACACCTGGTAAAGGTGAGAAATGTATTCTGATAAAATTTATATTGTCTTGAAATAGTACTGAGAGGATTCCAAGTGGTTGTGATGAGCTTTCTCTTAAATGATGAGCTTGTAGGGGATTCTGTGACAAATTCTGAACAGCATGGAAAGCTGACAGAAAATAAACTGCTTGTATCCTGGAGGAAACCCTTTCCTTACCTCTCTTTGCATGTCCAAATCCATTAAGAAGAAAAAATAAAAAACAAAAAACAAAGACTAAAAACAAAATCCAAGGAACTCTGAATGCTTTAGTAAAAGAATAATCAGATTTCCTTCCCCTAATTGAAAACCAACTTGGTGGAAATAAAATTCACTTTATACCAGACTTAATCCATAGTACGATACTGATCTGTTAAAGTCAATGGCTGCTCTCCCAATGATTTCAGAATAAGGGCTCACTCCTAAAGGCAAGTTTTCTCAGGTGGCAAACAGTGATTACATTTACAAATACCTGCTTCTGCTCAGATTATGAAAGAGCCGGTTCAAACTTAGCAGGTCCAGAAGCTTAGCAGATTACACAATCCCCCAACCCATCAGTCTTATATACAAAGCATGTCCATATTGGAGATACACAAGCTGACTTGGCAAGGCTTGAATGTCCTTAACTCTCTAAATACTAAATTAGTATGTCTCAGCAGAATATTCTGTAACACAACCAGAAAGCGTTACTTTCAGGTTTTTTGTTGGCTTTTTTTTTCTCTCTCTCTGTCTCCCTCTTTCTTTCTTTACCCAGAAAAGAATTGAATGAGCATTTAATATTTGGTTTTGTAGATTTTTTATTTTATTTCTTAAATCATATCTGGCAAGACTGATTTTGAATAGATTTCTTTTCATCTGTGTTTTCAGGGACATTGGATATTGGATCAATATCTGAACAGAAATTTGTGATTATATCTTTAAAAAATCAGTCTTCAAAATATTTGGCCTTTACTATGGTAAAAATGGGTGAATGCTGCAGATTTAAAAATAGTTTCTTAAAGGCTTTGATGCTTTTGCATCAAAGACATCTCTTACTTCTACTATTTACTTACTGTGATTTACCTAAAGGAAATCCATACATAGATTTAGCCATTGTTTTGATTCTTGGCATCTAATAAAGCAAAAAGCAATAAATCTCTGAAACTTATCAAGAATGTTAAAAGCTGCAGCTTAATCATTATTTATTGTCTAGAGATTTTGGTATATCTGATTAATTTTCAAGATAAGTGCCAAGATAAAATAAAAAGGAATGCAATGTATCTTTTACAGAATACTCAGCAAAACTCACAATAATATGGTAGTGATTAGTGCAGAGCAATGCTTGCAGCAGTCATATAGTGCCAGTGATTATACTTCAGATCCACTATAAAAGCAAGCTGCTCCTGATGTGCTCCTCAAAAGTAGGACAAAATGTTCTCCATTAGTCTGTTGCTACTTAACATCTTTCTCTACGTCACATCTTGATTTTTCTCTCATGCCATCTGCAGAAAAAACATGTCTCTCAGCCTTCTAGATCCTGAGATGACAATATTCAGAGCTGTAAAAGGAATTAGGCTCTGTGAGAAGTGAATCTTGTCATAGGGGTTTTGCAGAGGCTTTTAAAAATATAGAGACAAAGAACAAAGATGACAGGTTTTTTTGATTTTTATCTTCAGTAAAAGTAATTGTATCATAAAGTCATATATTAAATTCACATATGAAATTTAAATATAATTCCTGTTCTGTGATTTTAATCTATTTTTGCTGCCAAAATAGATGAACATTTACACCTTTACTCTTGACCTTGGTCATTAAGATTTAGAGCAATGTGGGAGCAGACTGCATTATGGGCCAGCTGAATGTACTTTTTCTTTTTCTAGAAATGAAAATATTTCATAAATATTTACACACAAATATGCATTCATTGTCAAACATGCTCGTGTGTGTGTGTATATATACCTTGAATTACACGAAGAGGGCTCCCACTGCATAGGGAGCGCTGTGGACTGCTGTGACAATCTGCGTGTGTCCCCTTGCAAGCATATCCCCCAAAGCAGAATGCTGATGATATGAGCCTGGATCCAGGTGTCCTACTGGACTGGCACTGTGGTGCTGAGCATTTCTCCAGCCCTGGCTGGCTCCAGGGTCTGCTTGGTACATTTTCAGCTGCTTTTATAACAGGTGAAGAAAGAGCAGGTTGGTGATGAATGTGGAGTAGCAAAAGTGCAGAAAAAACTGAAGTCATACACCTAACTTCATTGAGCTTTTCAGATGGAGAAGCTCTTTTAACCTACTGAGGCAGTGAATAGTGGCATTTTTTTTTTTGTAATGTACATCGCTTCCTGACACGATAATGCTGTCTGTGCCCTAAAAGCTAATGCCAAGAAGCTCATGGTATTATTCTATCTATGAGAAACATGACTGGTTTGGAAAAAAATTAGGGGTCCTATGGGAGTAAAAACTGTACTCTGCAACACAGTGACAAACTTGAAGCTTCTCAGTGAATTATATGTGTCATCTTTGTAAGGGCGCACCTATGGACCGAGGCATGGAAAGCTAGGACATGAAATGCTTTTGCCCTCTGTTGGCAGAGGGCAAAAAGTAATGGGGATGCAACTAAAGAACTCATGGCAGACTGAAACATCATATGATGTGAAGTTTTGTTGAAGTCAGTGAAAACTGGTGGAGCTAAGCACTAAAAGAATGTCTCACTCACCAGTGTCCATGTGTCATGGGGCAAATCTCTGAGACTTTTTACATGCAGAGTGTTTTTCTCCCTTGGTTCTTTTTCTCTATTTCAAACATGCTCCCTTTCTCTCTCCCGTGTGGCTTCAGTTTTGATTTTCTTTTTACAGTGAGCTTCTTCTTTTGCTTAACAGTGAATATTTGATTAGCAGCTACTCAAATACGCTCCAACTTCCACTCCAGGTATGGAGTTTTTGATGACAGCTTTCGTGGATTTTTATTTGGTTGGTTGGTTGGTTGGTTGGTTTTTTGTTTGTTTTTATAATTTGGGGGGGGGGGGAAGGATGTTTATTGTTTTGTTTTGTTTTGTTTTGTTTTGTTGGGGTTTTTTTGCTTTTTTTTGTTTGGTTTGTTTCGGTTTGATTTTTGGAGTGTTTGTTTTGTTGGGTTCTTTTTTGTTTATTTCTTTTTTTTTTTTTAAATTTGGTTTGGTCTGGTTGGTTGAGTTTCGTTTTATTTTTTTCTTTTTGTTGTAGTTGCATCTTTCACACTGGCTTTTTATCTTGGGAGTTTTTATAAATACTCCTTTTTGCTACTCTCACTGGCATCACCATTTTCTTTTTTCCTATTCCATTTTGCTTTCCATTTTATATTTCATTCGTAGTGAGAAGGGAGATCGGCAGGTATTTTGTGCCAAAAATTGAAGGCTTGGAAACACAGGGTTTTACAGAAGCGGATAGAATTATTTATTGTAGGAAAAAAAAAATCTCAGTGAGCTTTTAAAATTAATTGAAATACCTTCAGTACTAGAAGCCCAAATATCACAATGTTGTGAAAGAGCTTAGCCTAAAGCAGACTGATGCCAATAGAGGGATCACTAGTGACTTATAGTCAATTGGCATTAAAGCTGATTGAAATCTGTGACACTTCAGTGTAAAAGATGCCCCTCTCTCTGGGATTAACTAGCCTTAGTTTATATTTACAGTGTGAATATAGCTGCTGTTGCCATAGGATATGATTGCCTTTCATATTCTACGATGTACTGTGTCATGTACTGTACTATATTATGTAGCAGGGTTTTAAAGATTTTTCTGTTTTCCATTTTACAGTTAAGAACTGAGGCATGCACTGCTTCTATGGCTTGCTCGGGGTAAGATGTGGATGTCTGTTTCAGAGCAAGGACTTGAATTTCAATCTTGTGAGTCAGTGCCTTAGCACTCAAAGAGTTGCTACTCTCTGACACCTCTCTAGTAATCAAAGACCAAAAAAGTGAAGGGTAAAATGCCTGTGGTATACCAAACTTTATGCTGAACAAGAAACAGAGGGAAAGACTTAATCTAAAAAAGCCCATCCTCTAAAATGTTCTTATACTATTGAAACTGGGCCACTTGGGCACCCAGGGATTCAAGATTCATGGATTTAGGACAGCAAGCATGAAGGTGCTTGGTTGTATATCCCCGTGGCTGAACAACCCACCAGGGATACAGGAGTCTTAGAGATCTGCTCATTGCACTGTTCATGCATTTTATATTAGAAATTTGTCAGGTAAAGAAAAAGAAAGGAAGAAAAATGGAAATTAAATCACCCCCTCCTCCCTCTGAAATAGGCTCAAGTTAAATTTCAAGCATAAATGCAAAGTTTATTCAGTGTTATTCTCATGGAGAGTAGATATCTAAGACTGCTTGAATGAGATGTTGCAGGCATGCTCAGAAGAAGTACCTAGAACATGATGTGCTACGCACCCATAGTACAGACAAACCTGATCAATTTCTGTATTTTTAATCCTTTATGCAAATATTTTATTTTGTGCTTGCTGAGTATAAGAGACGTACAGTTATATAATCTAAATGACAACTGCCTGCAGTTTACCATGTGCCCCTGAACATGATGAATAATAGGTGTAAAGAGAAAATACAGTTGGCAATACTGTTGTCTCTAATTAACATCACATCAATACGACAACACTTGGGCATGTGTCTTCACGGACATGATTCCCACAGAACTGTAGAGTTATAGAGAATAAATGTTACAGCTTTAAATTGCACTGTCTTATGATAAAATATTTCTAGAATAAAACTGAATTGGTTGAAAGTCCCTCCCCTTTCTGTCCACTGTCTTCTATATCCACGTATATCTGTAAGGTGATTTTTTCTATTTTATTGTGATTACTCCTTTAAAAACTTTCAGCAAATATTCCTTTGCCAGTGTTCTTGACAAGTTTTATTGCTACACTTCAATGTCCTCCTCCACTTAGGAGTAGAATAATATTAGTCATCTTGCTTAAAAAATAAATAAGGTAAATGCCATTTCTTTTCTTATTTTTCCCTTGGCAACGTGCTTTTCTCTGTTTTCATTGTGAAAAAAAATGCTATTTTTTGGATGATGGCCCTATTTTGGAAGGTTTTCTAAAGAATATAGCATCACAGATTTTAAGATTTGGACAAGGAACAGCATCATCTTGATGGACACAATGAAGTTTCAAGCAGGGACTTGAGTAGATGTGCCCTGTTTACATGCCTCAGTAATTTTAAAACAAGTGAATAGCAATCAGATATCTATCTAACTATCTTCTGTATTTTTTGGTTTTTTGAATTTTAGAAGGGGAAAATATTCAATTTAAAACACTGAGATGCTTTCTCTAATCTAGCTGTATTCTTTTATGAAGAAGTGCCATATATGAAGGAGTACTATTTCTTTCCAGAGGTATCCCAAATTTCTGTTTCCCTGTCTTATCATATAAAAGATACCAGAAACATATCTTGCTGAATATTCTTATGTACTATGGCTACTCAAAAAATATTAATGCCTAGTAAAATCCTTATTAAAAAATGGGGGGATTTTTTTGTGCATAAGTGCGCATGCATGTTGATATAGAAACATGCCATATGTTTCCTTCCTTCCTTCCTTCCTTCCTTCCTTCCTTTCTTCCCTTCCTTCCTTCCTTCCTTCCTTCCTTCCTTCCTTCCTTCCTTCCTTCCTTCCTTCCTTCCTTCCTTCCTTCCTTCCTTCCTTCCTTCCTTCCTTCCTTCTTGCAGATTGCTATTGTCTTTTTCCATCCAGGAGGGACATCAATCATGTTGAAGATATTTTCAGGAAAATGCTCAGGTCTTTTCATATTGAAAGATGCTTGATTTAATCAGAGATATGAAAGCTTCTTTTACCTGTCCATGGAGTCTAAGAATTTGACTGCCCTTACGTTGTCACTGTAAAATAAAAGCAAAAATATGTATGCTTGTGCAAAAGACATTCCTTCAATTTTGCTTTCTTATTGCTGAAACAGCTTGAATGGCACAGCATAGGTTCAGACACTGAGGATACACAGCCGTGAGAAGTGTACTGTTAATTTTATCATCTCAGAGGGAACCAGGCCTGAAATAGGTTATTCCAATTTGGTGCTGTAGCAGAGAATTCAGCTGGGGCTGGCCTCAGCGTCTGCTTGGAGCACTCAGACGTCATCTTTGGAGCTAGCTGAGGGACTATACTGTCATCCCAAAGGAAGTAGAGTGGATTTGTTCTTCTATTTGTGCTCACTTTTCTTCTGAATGTGACAGAGTCAAATGAGGCAAGCTCAGTAGCTTTACAAGCACAGTGACATGGTGTGGCTCTTAAGTTTAACTACAGTCATATTTACATAAGCATGCTTGGTTTGATCCAACAAACATTTTACATTTATATCCTGATTGAAAAGACAGAGGGTCTGACTGCTTCTGTAGAGGTGACATGATACTCTGGCTGTAATGTAAGTCACCTGAGTCAGTCCCAATGTGTAGTTCCTAGAGGTACCTCATTATTGACACGCACACCCCCCTTTCTTATTTTCTGACTGAACTCTTCCTGAAGTGAGAATAAAGTTCCTCAGAAAAATAGTTATAGAACCATTCAAATGAAGTCAAAACAGGACTAAACATCTAAGTAGTGTTTTCCCCCTGCAATTGTAAATTATTGCCTTCTTTGCTCTGTCCCTGTCATGTTTCTGGACTAGAAACTCCTAAGGTGAAAAATAAAGATATTTTTGTTGTTGTTGTGGTTGTTGTCTGTGAAAAAAACAAAAACAAAACAAAACAAAAAAAATCAACACTCCCCCATACCACCACCAACCTCCCCACCACCCCACCCCACTATGATTCCAGATTTGAGCAGACTGGCATTATGCTAGATTAGAATCTTCCCAATAATTTAATTTGAGGGACATCAGAAGGTTTAATAAAAGTTGTGTCCTTATGTCAAGAAAGCTGGGTGACACTCTCAGTGACTGCTGTGTGAAACAGAGCAGGTTTATTCATGCAGTAAGATACAACTCCTACAGTGCTGCCATTTTTTTTTTTTAATAAAAAACCAAAGTTTACCTCTCTGATAAAACCAAAATTGAATTAATTCTCATTCTTTTCTGAGACAGTAGTGGTGATAAGTCCTAACTGCTACTGAACATCTATCTAAAAGCCAATGACTGTCAGTGCTTTAGTATCTCAGTCATCACAGTAGTTCTAGGTTTATAAAGAAGCAGAGGCTACAAGCTGCTCTCATTGAGTCAATGAGAACTTTGCATTGATTTTGAAGGAAGAAAGATGAAGACCCAAGTGCGATATCTTGGATTTTACATTCTGGTTATCAATGATAAATATTGACTTCTTTCATGGCAAGTACTAAAGATTATTTTCCTCATTTTACAAGTGACAAAAGTCAAAGCTGAGATGCCTTAAATGCCTTGTGTTCAGTCACAGGTAAAGAACATGGAAGAATTACGAGGCACTGGGAGATCTTGACGATCAACTCTGAACTGAGTCTTGCAGAACTGTGGCAGTTATAGGAGGCAGCAGATGAGACAGAAGGCAGATACTGACTGAAGGGCCAGGGAAATGCACAGAGACACTTGAAGCATTAAGTGAAGCATGGGCTAAAAAAAAGGCTAAGGAAAATTTCCAGGCAAGATCTGCAGTATATGCTGTTCCTAGTAGAGGCATGGGGGAGTTGTTTTGAAGTCAGGACTTTAGGGGTGTGAGACCCCAGGCTGGGGAATCCTGATCTTCATGCTCACTGCCTGATGAGGTTTGACAAGGTCTCACACTGCTTCACTGGCACCGTGGGAAGCAAAATTGCAATGTGCAGATACAGAAACACCAAGTGTGGTATACTTTATTTGGGGAGGCTGAGATTGATTTAGCCAGGTTTCTCTAGATGACAAAGTAAGAGAAGGAGCTGAATGTGCAGGCTAGTGGGCCTTTTAACCTTAGAACATGAAACCTTTTGCACTGATCAGCTTTTTCAAAAGGCCTTTCAATGGAAAAAAAAAATTCTTTAGTATTAAATGATTTAACTGGCATGATGCACAGCATAAGGAACAGGATTTTGTTAGCCTTTTGCTGAGACGAATTTTGCTGTCTGGAGTTTCTGCAGAAAGGAAAAGAGGAAGAAAATAATGGCTATAGGAGCTGCATATTGCACAAGGCAGATTGCTACATTATGTTTCAGTTTTCTGCTTTTCTTTCATAGGAGTTCTAATTTACTTTACAGTGAAAATTATCTATCGCATTAAAATAGGTGGTAAGGATTGTTACTAAAGAGATAGAGAGAACATAGAATTTTTTCCCGGTATTCCCATTATATGTGTAGTAGCATCCCTGTTACCTAGGAGAGGAAGGAATGTATATTAGGTATAGAAGTTAGAAGGAGACGGGAGATGCCTATAATTGGCCCCTAACTGTCTGTGGAAAGAGATGTTTCAAACAAGAAAAATAATCTTGTTAGGCAATGGTTTTGCATCTTAATTAACAGAGAAAAGGAGGAAAAAAAAACCCAAAGAAATTGCAATTATTTTGAAAAAAAGTCGGAATATACAGTCATCAGCCATAAAGAAGTGCAATGTGCATTTCATTTATATATGTATCCATGCCTAACTATTTATAATTTCTCAGTATCCCTGACTATTACTGGTCTGCTGAAGACTTATGTTGAATAGATAGACTTGCATTTAAATGCTGATCTCAACTTTCCACAAGGGACCACTAAAAAGTCTTTCAGTCGAAAAGGCTGGGATCAGCAAAACATCAAATCATTATAGCTGCAGACTCTCTAGACTGGTTTGTATTAAGGTTCTGAAAGGGACATTTGTTTAAGAATAAGATAGCTTTATCTTGCCTTGAACGTTTAATATTATTCTATAGCAGAACCCCTGTATTCTCACAGCAAGGGCACGGAACAAGGACTGAGGCACAGACCTGTCCACCCCCTCCAAACCGACACATGAGATGTCCTGATGCAATCTGACTCTTAAAGGATGTGTACACTAGGAAACCTGGAAGTCTTTGTCTTGATTTCATCATTCTTTACATCATCATTTATCAAAACACACCTATGAGAATTTGCCTGGGTGTGTGCCCTAGGGGATGTACCATCTTTTTCCTCCTTCACTTCCTTTACTACAAGCTGTCATGGAGTGAGTAAGACCTTTTCAGCTTGTCAGGTTCTTGTTGAATTCTATCATAAATTTGGTCATACAGTGACATTGTCATTTCCATGTGGAAACAGAGTGAGGGTCTAGAATGATGGGACTTGCATTTTTATGGAAGAAAAATAAGGTACCCATGTTTATGCTAGATTTTTTTTTCTTTTTTTTTCCCCACAACCTGGAGTTTCACTGAGGTATTACAAAGGAAAATAGAAGGATCCTGTACCAATGTAATCCTGTGGAAATCTGGATGAAGACTTGTAGATTATTTTTCCTTTACCTGAAAATTGATCTATCCTTCAGCTGCACTCCAGTCACTGGGATTGTTTCAGGCTTGGGTAGTCCCTAAATCTACAACCTGTAGAAGACAGGAACAATGCTACGAAGAGGCGGTTGGTAAGGTGATTTGCATTAGGATTTGCAGAGCTAAAAAACATTCAGAAAAGCTGTAGTATGATAGCAAATACTGTTTACAATAATCTTTTATTTCCCCCAGCATGTATTTTTTGAGTTAAAGAAATCCTTTGTCCTGACTTCTTGCTGCACCTTCTTTTTCTTGCTTTCACCTGACAAAAGATAACTCCTCATTTTTTTCCCACTTCTTCATGATTCTTGAAGAGGTAGCACCTTCCAAGCCACTTCTTTTATACATCCCTTCTTAATCTTTTCATGCTACTTTTTACCTTATGTATTAATTTGCTTTAAATGGGGATTTTCTTTAGGTAGCTTACCAAATTCACCCATTCACTACTTACACAAAAATTATGTAAAACCCATAGTAATCACCATGACTTCATAAGCAAGCTGGTTCTTGCTCTATTCTTCTGAAATATGAGTGAATGGGTGTCTTCTGAAGTAAAAACTATGAATAATAACAAGGGATACACTGAAGGGATGCTGTATAAAGTGGTTGCTTGTACACAGACCTCAAAGAAAGAATCAGTTACCTCATAATAGCCATACTCAAAGCCTTTGATTTGTTCATATACAAAACAAGACTAAGAATTAAACATGTTGAGAGAATCAGAGCTGAAGTTAAGTGCAGCCACCTGTTTAATATCTGCACGTATTAAAAATAACAGCAGAGAAGTTGATTGTTTAAGCTCCTCAGTGATGCATGCTATGTATCTGAGTCCATAATTTGGCATGTGGGATACGGAGGCTGTTGTCATCTGAAGATTTTCTTATAATCTGATGATAAGTGGCATAAAAAGTGTCTGTTCCAGAATTGAAGGGTGGTCAAGGAAATAAGCTTTGAAATCCTTACTCTTCTCTTTTCTTATACTAACTGAGTCTCGTGAAGTATTCATATACCTGATGGATGGCAAACACGAACATTGTGGCAGAAAGTGCTCTGCTTGGTAAACAAAATGCTTAGAGGTTGATCACATCTCCTGAGCTGCTGAATTTTAGCTGTGTGTAGGTGGAATGTAGCCGAACACTGTCAGCATAGTTTGCGCACTACTGTGTAATTAGCCAAGTACTTAAACTTTCCTTTTTGTTTGTGATCTCTTACATGGGATAGCTAATGTTCTGTACAGAAAAGTGAGACAAAGTGCTCTCTCCAATTCTTGCAGACTATTTCCATTTATAGAGATGTCAGAGATCTTTTTTTGTTATAATTCTAGGGAACATGAATGTCTGAGCTTCTGAACTGATTAACATCTTGAGCATGCAAATCTAACACAAAAGAATCTATTTACAGCTTGACTTCACAGCAGATTACTACTATATTAGCAAACACCTTTAAGTTGTTTGAAAAAGTGATGATTTGTTATTTCCTTTAAGCTGTGTTTCTCTCACTTCTGTATGGCTACTTTTTTCTCTCTTTTAATGATATCCCCATCATGAACACCACCACCCAAAAAAACCCCAACTTTAATAGTTGCTCCCCAGGTTGATGAATAATTTTCAGAAAATAATTTAAGGTGCAGCATGGATACTTCCCCTTTCAGTCTATCTGTGGTTATCTTCAAGCTTTTACAGATGGCTGCAAGACAACCCATAGAATCTTAATGCAAATTAGAATTTCAATAGGACTATGACTGAATATGAAGAGAGTGCGCAAATAAATACATCAGAATAAATTAGTAAAGAAATCTGTTTTTAGATGGTTTAAAAGCCAGATTTCTGTTTAGCTGTCTCTGCTATACACATATACTTTTAATTTAATATTGAATCAATTCAGTTTCTTCTGTAGAGGTAAAAGTTGATGTGCATTCATTAGCTACAGACAACAATAAAAAGAAAGCTGAATGATCATTCAGACTATTTTACAACCTCATGCCTAGGAGTGGTTATTTTGGGTGAAGGATATTGTGAAGGAGAGGGCAAGCAAGGACAAACAAGAAAGCTTGCTCATTTGCTCCTGTGTTGTGCCTGTTCTAAATTTGGCTGTTTTCAGGGAATTCAATCCTAGCATGTTTAAAAGCAGTGCTGAATGAACAAAAGCTTGTCTGGAAAAAGGAGATCAGATTCTCAGCTGGTATGAGTTATCATGGCTGCACTTACATCAATTAAGCTACAGGTTGCTATATACAATATTCAAGAAAACACACACTCATATATTTTAAATACATGTATATCTTTATCTTAAGATGTTAATGAAAAGGAAGGCAGAGTCAGATAAATGTTTATATTTTTAATGGACATGGAGAGTAAACCTACTGAAAGGTAACACAAATATATTTTTAATAGTTAAATATAGACCAATAAATGTGAAAATAAAGACTGGTAAATGTTAAATAATAAAGTTGTAACTTATCAGAATTTTCGAAGTAGAATACTTTCACAGAAGAAAGATCAGTTTTAGGACTCCACTCATAATTTTTAGGAGCCTTAATCTTGGAGATGGATTCTGTTGCATTAGATATTATACAAGTACTGTTGAGGCCACACCTGAGGTACTGTATCAAGTTCTGGGCTCCCCAGTAGAAGAGAGGAGTGGACATAGAGGCCAGTGAAGGGCCACTAAGATGCTTAGGGAGTTTGAGCATCTCTCCAGTGACACAAAGGCACAGAGATCTGGAACTGTTCTGAAAAAAAGAGAAAAGGAAGGCCATGGGGACCATATCAATGTGTATGCATACCTAAAGGAAGGGAGCAAAGAGGAGGGATACAATCTTTTTGGTAATGCCCAATGGCAGAGCAAGAGGCAATGTGCACAAACTGAAACATGACAGGTTCCTCCTGAACATGGGGAAACATTTTTTTCACTGTGAAAGTGACCAAGTGCAGGGACAGGTTGCCCAGGGCAATTGCAAGTTTCCATCCTTGCAGGTATTCAAAATGCATCAGGATTTTGTCCAAAGTAACCGGCTCTGTGTGTCCCTGCTCGGGCATGGGGGGTTGCTCTAAAGGTCTCCAGAAGTTTCTTCCATCCTCAACCATTCTGTGCTTCTTTGAAAGAGGGCTGCTAACTGGTAAATTTTTGAAACTTATTTGTGGTGCTGGACTCTTGCCACAGTATGAAATGAGGGCTATTTTAGGCATCCATTTGAATTTATCTATTAGAAGACTTGAAACTCAAGGAAAATAAATTAATATCTTATGGTAATGTGAGAATTAGTCTTTTACTTTATGTGTTTTGGAAATTATACTTGTGGAAATAGAGTGTAAAGAATGTATCTGCACTAACTAACATGCTAATTTCCCTTACGGTAGAAGAAACAAAACTGATGAAAATGTTAAAATTAGAGACTTCACTGAATTAAAAACATTCCAAGACTGGGGGGAGCCAGTGTTTCTAAGAAGGATGTTAAATAGCCAAAACTAAAATTGAAGCTAGTGCTTGGATGTGAACCTTACTATTTCTAAGTCATCTATTTTCAGGGGATTATGATATTGAGACCATTCTATACTAATAAGAAGATATAAAAATATTGTGTATACACACATACACACACACTACTGTTACCCATGAAGTACCTTAAAGTACAACAGAGTATAAAGAGTAGGATGGAAAGAGCAATCAGAGGGAGAAAAGCTTCTATGAGAGACTGACATCACAGATTTCTCAGGTAGCTCTTGAACAGACTGAATATGGAAGAGAAGAGCAGGTGTTCATCTGAAATAAGGTCACCAACGAATAGAATAGCAGACACAGTTTGCTAAAATTGGGTCTGACTCATTTTGGAACAGTATAAAACATTTTTTTCTAAAAAAGACCAGTTCTCAAAAGGTTTTTTTTTTCTCCAAAGAGCTGGTTGGTCAGTCTGCTTTTAGAACATCATATGAAGGGCCTAGTTGTTGAGAACTGCTGTCACTAAGCCATTCAAGCTTTCATTGTAAAACCTTTGCTCTTCCTGCCTTCATGAGAGTACTGAAGTATGATAAAATGATGCTCAAGTATTTTGTCTTTTCAGTTATCTTATATTCTGTTCTATCACTCATCAATCTATTGTATGGCTACAGAGCATTACAAATGGATCAAAATATAGTTTGCAGTTTATCATTGTCAAAATATAATGGAGCTGCGATTAGAATAATAAATGCTAAAAAAAGCACTGAAACCCAGTAAATAATACCAAATCTTCAAGAAAATTCCAAATTAATACTTCCTAGTTGTTTACAAAATATAAACCCATGTTTATCATACACGATGCTAAATAATTTTTTTAAATTTTAAATAATTTTAGTGATCAGAGATTTAACAAAGAAGGATATATTATGCTGTCTCAGAAAAGATAATTTCTTTTCTGTGCCAGTCTGAAAAATATGTCTATTAATCAGTCAGACATTGTGTGTTGCCTAAACATTGAATTAAGTCAATCAATAGAGAAAAGACAGTATGGGAGATAAAAGAGCTTGGACACCTTGTGATACAGAGAAAATTGATTAGATGAGTTTTGGGGTTCCAACTAAGCAAACAGTTTCCTTTGTGGTCCTCTTCTGAATTCTTATTACTTGTGTCTGCTGAAGGCCTTTGCCAGCCTCTCCTTTGTAATCTTTGCTCTCAATAAAGTCCCTCAATATGCTTAGATTAGTTTTCTTGATTCATTCAAGTCTGGCTAAGCTCAAATAGCTATTTCTCATGTTGACCTGGGCCTTTTTTTAAAAATTCTTGAACTCACAGTTTTAGTTTTAGACATTTCTCTATCAGAAGAATTGAATAATGCTTGTTTAGCAGATGGAGCTCATCCTAATCTAATGAAGCATTACAAAACAAAGGAGATAGACTTTTTCTTATTCTCCCATTTGATTTGGAAATATCAGATGATGTGTTAGCTCTTTAAAAATCTTGCAGATATGACCGATATCACCTTTGTTGACATTACTCCTAGGTATTCATAGTTTATTAATTGTTCCAAAATGGAAAAAAGACCTCCTTTTTAGGATCAAAACTGGAACTGTAGAGATGAAGGAAACCCATGTCTCTGCATTTTCTGTAAATCCCAATTAAAATTAAAAAAAAAAAAAAAAAAAAAAAAAACAAAAACAACCAAACTAACTTTTCGGATATCTTGTAATATTTTTCATTGAGATAATTTTTACTTTCCAATTTTACATTGATTTACATTTCACTCTCAATTTTAGTAGTTTTTAAAACATATAAATTAACTACTAATACGGTTATGCTATATCCAGGAATATTATCAGTTCTGTTGCTGCCTGTTCAGTTAGTGATAAATTATAGAAGGGATCATCCCAAGTATGATGTCTTTTACGTCTGATGAGAAAATGCAGCTGTATGGTTCACACTCGGATAAGATTAATAAATCTATACTGTGCTAGGGAATTTTCTGGCTAGCACATTGAAGAAATCTGTTGAGTTTATGTTAAAGTCATTCATAAAGTTGGTGATGAGATTACTGATGAGGCCCATATTTAGGATTAACTTGTCATACAAAATACTAGAGATTTTCCTTATTTAGGATGACAGTACATTTCCAGCTGTTTAAATACCTAAAATGTTCTGTCTAAATTAAAATTCTTAACCTAATACTACCTGAACTGATAATTGGTAAAATTCTTTATCAATTCCATTATCTATGTGGACCAATAAATGGCAAACCACCAATCCATTACTTTTCTTTTAAAATACAAATATGGGAAAAGTGGGATGATATAACATTTGACTATTTGCATTTGCCTTTAAGAAGTTTGACTCAGGAGATGAACCTGGATTTGTCAAAAATCTTTTGTCTCTCATGGAATTCACTTAGAGCCTAAAAATATATTAACTTGAATCAAGGGTAAAATTCTAATCCTAAATAATAAAGTTGCTTTGGCTTCAGAGGTTACCGCTAATATATTGTGGTTGCCTACAGAAAAATAAACTGAGGAGCATGAATGTAAGTGCTCCTAATTCATTCACATTGTGATGACAACTTAATCTGAAATAATCTTTCTGTTCATATTATTTTCTTCACATACATGTTTTGTACTTTGACATTTCTGTTAAAAGTCTTTGGTTTTAGGAGTGGATCTTGATTACTTGAGATTTTCTGAAAAATCTTGATGACTTTTATTACCAACATGGTATAAATTTCAAGCGTGACTTAGCATTTTCAATTTTTCTATTTATCCTTGCCTCTGTATTTCAGTTGGTAGTGTCCTCAGCCTGGATTCTCTGACAAGTCTATGGACTTTGGTTTCTATCTGGAGATATAGTTTGTTTAGTTAGCAAAAGCACTCAGCTGTGTGCCAAAAGCTGTGGTTATTATTTAGAACTAACAATGTTGAAAATGCAGAGCTTGTTTCTTTCAGTACTTATTTTGGTTCTGTTTGAAGGCACTGGGCCAAAGTCATGAACAATATGAAAAGCTATAATTCTATTGATGTTGGTATATTCAGTCCTCTAACTCTGAAGCTAGATTGGCCTATTGCCTATGCATTTCAACTTTCAGGGGATCAGATACCAGAGCAATGGACACAGAATGCATTTTCCTGTCAGTCTTTTTCAATTGCTCGAGAGTCAGTATGGTATATTCATCTATAGCTGTAATTATAGTTCTCAAGGGATAGTCAAGACACAGAGCTTTCATTTCAGACAATGCTTGTTGTCTCGGGGGGGAACAATAAACATGCAGATATTCTTAGACCGCCCCTGGCACTCACAATAGCTGTTCCTAGATGTATGGGATCATAATGCTGACGAATTGTATGGTTTGTTGTACGTTTTTTTTCATAGAGTTGCCAGCAGCCTCAAACTGCAAACTAGTCCAAAGGCTGAATTCATTTATAAACTTCATCTAAGCTAGTATCAATAGCCCAATGAAATGGTAAAGAGAGTTGCATAATAAGTTTACAAATATGCATAGGCTGCACAATTAAATTCAAAGTTATTTTTATCTGCCTGGTAAGTAAACGCTTTTAGATTGTTAGTGCTAAACTGAAGGTAAGAGATGGAGTCTGCCCAGGGTTCCCTTCTGTGTCAGAAATTGACCACACACTGGGAAAAGTATAGGCACTAAAACGTTCCTCTGGTGTTGTCCTGCATTCTCCCTGAGGATCAGACAACTTTGCACACAATTGACTACAAGCAAGTGCTGAAACATCTTAGCAAAAGAACTGTGGGCTCTGTTCTCGTCAGACACAGCTGAGTGCAGAAACAAAGGCTGCTGTTAAAGGAATCACTGTGCTATGGGATGCTTGCTGCAGGTACAGTGGGCCTGGATGCCCAGCTTTGGGTGCCAGTCCATCAGCTCGCTGGCTACTGCAGATAAGACCTGGGTAGCAGAATGAGCTGCCCTCCCTCTCCCTCTGCATGTGACAGTATGGCCTGGCTACAGGAACCAGAGATGGAAATGGAAATGGTCTGTCATAAACAACAGCTATTTGGAAGGAATTGAAAAAGGTTCTAAAGTGGAGGCAAAAGTGCATTCCTATTATAAATGTCATTTATTTAAATACCAGGATCACTTAAAGGGTATTTTATTAATTTTCTTGCCTTTGAAAAATTGAAGGAATACATCTGAGAGTTTCACCTCAATGATCACAGTACAGAAAGTGAGGAAACAAGAGGTCAACTGGCAGTTGTTGGTTTTCCCATTACATTGTACATCAGAAAATTAGGCTCTCTGTGATTTACCATTTATGTTGTTTATTGCTTTCATCCAGTTTTGAAAAATTCACTTTTAAAAAAAATAGTATTAAAGACCATGAATCCTTAATTCTGTCAGAATGTAAGTAAATTAGCATAATTGATAACTGGGTTTTTTTGAAGGCTAAAATACCTTCTTGTTCTGAAGGTACTTTGAGTACTGTTGTTAAGTCATTTTTTTGCAGGCACTATAATGGTTATCAGTGCAATGGATTATTTATCCAGTACATTTTGTTTAATATTTTATTTCAATAAAGACAAGAAACTGAGGGGCTGATTACTTTTGTTGTGTTAGAATGAGATTACTAATGGATGACTTTTTTCAGAGTTGTGTTTGAATAGTTTTGGACACATTTCACAGGAGTTTGTATCTTTTCCATTCACAGAATTCCCACAGAAGCGGTGATCCTAGTAACTTCAACACCTCAAAAATACTTGAATGACTTTGTTTTCAGATGTTACTGTGATCAGGCAAGCTTCTGTGTGACTGGAGTGAAGGAAGAGTGAAAGGTCTCTTGTATCTTTTCTTCGAAGCACTACGTGTAACTCTATGTGTATATCTTCGTGTTCAAGGCAGAATAGTTTTAGGATGAATGCAGGCTGGCAAAGAAAAGAGGGATTGTCTGGAGGCCCCACATGGCCTACATTTATAAAAATGATGATGAAAATTAGGACAGATGTGAAAAAAGTTTCAGTTATTTTTAGGGACATACATTTGCTCCTCTCAATCCTTCTGTAGATAACTATGAATGAAAAGGTAGAGGATTAGGTTCTGAATATTCAGTATTGCAATTCTTCCGCCGTAGACTTTCATCTGTGAGTAGTCCACTGTTCTTCCACTCAGGCAAGAGAGGAAAGGGAAGGAGAACAATTTAGAGATTTGCTGTGAAAAAGTACTGCTGCATTAAACATCCTTTGAAAGATGAGCTTTGGAACGAGAGATGTGCAGTGCAGCTGAAAGACAAGGGACACCAAACTAGGGGCTACGAAAAGAAATGTAAATACCTGTCATCAAAATTCATCTGCCTCCTCTAGACTCAGAAGCTAGAAGTAACCTAATCCTGCTTATCAGAAACTTAGTGGATTTCAGGTGAATTATCCTAAAGTTGTGACATATTTTTAACCATTGAGAAAAGGTTTTTATTTAATAAGAGCATTATAACTTTGTTTCCCAAGATCTTCTCTGTACATCAGGTTAAGTCACAGGAGGATACATGTGCTGTGGGAGAGAAACTAAGATTATTACACTAATTGTTTCTGTGTTGATCAGAGTAACTAGAAGAACCTCTTGTTCTTTAAATGAAGAAGACTGCCAATTAGGTTTTTTGAATTATTTAAGAGTCAAATAATTAAATAATTAAATAAATTCTGTGTTTCTCCCAATTTTACTACTAGTCAGCAATCAGATTGTTGCCTCTTATAAGAAAAAAGAAGTGACATGATTTTTAGGTTTTAATTTCTGTTATGGGACTCAAACTCCCTATGATTGATAATGTGCCTGCAACTTTGGGAGCCTTATTGATCATACAGACTTTGAAGTTTCTCAGAATTACTTTGCAAAGTATTTATGAACTCCCATGGGACTAAAATACATAGAACTTGAATGAAATGCATCCTTTATTTTTGAATATCAATTTAAAATACCTGATATGAAAAATAAAAAAGAAAATAATTTTAATTCGACAGAATTTTAAAATTTTGGTAAATTCACTTTAATTATGAATGTCTTCAAGTGTTTTAATTAATTTGGAAAATTAAATTAAAATTTTAAATTATATTGTGAACACATAATTTAAATAACACAAGAACTCAAAGTAGTTGGCTAGTAATTTGGCTTTAGAGGGAAGTTTGGGTTCGTTGCCTTCATTTTCAGCTCTCCTTCATGCATTACTGGATGTTTCTGTGCTGTAAAGCTGTCTTTTCCCCCACCTCTCCAAACAGTGCTCTTGTCCCAGTTTCATGGAGCGTGCATAACTAACTTCCATCACTTCAGTACAAATAAAATAAACTGCTGGAGTCTTTCTTCCCCCAAGTCAACAGCTGTGTAACTGCATGTCTCCTTCTTATATTTATCTGATTGTATATATTACTTTACCCAGAAAAACCTGCTTTATATGCTTATCTTCTCAATATATTTTTGCTTTGTCTTCCTGAGTCTTAAGCCATATATATTTTTCTTTCTCAGAAACTATCTTCCAGAGAGAACTGGTTTCTTTAAGGGCTGCCCCTTTCAAAGTGACCCACTGCAGACAGACCCAGTGACTTTAATTTGCTTTTACCTTCCTTCAGCAAAACAGAGACCACAATTCAGTAATCTGCTGGCAATAAAAACAGTGACAACCTCAAGCATTCCAGACTTCTGAGAGAGTATGCAGAGTATAAAAATAACCAAGTTTGTATTGGTTTATTTTGCCTTTTGGTTTCAGAACAGTTTGAGTTCATAGGGATGATTTTTTTAAAATTCTCTCCTGCAACTAGGGATCTGCATGTACATTTTATTTACAAGCCACATGGCCTTCTTCCTCAAAATGCTCATGCATTCTTCTAAGTGAGAGCCAAAAGGCACAAAGAGGCTACAAAATAAATAGATCTGGATAGCAAACACAAAACATGCAACTTCCCTTGGACTGACTATTCCTTCCCTTTTACTGGGGATGGAGGAAAAGAAAAAAAGAGGAGGGCATAATTTCAGTTCTTTACATAACGATTTTATTCTCACTTCTGCTCCAGCAAAGGTGAGACAAAAGACAGTTTATCACAACAAATAATCTGTTGCTACAATAAGAAGCTTCACTTAGCTCAATCAGTCTCATATAAAAAAATGAAGTTCCCCAGTGAAGGTATTGTTTATTCTCATTGTATGAGCCTCTTTTACTCACTTATGTTACTTCAGAATTGACCTTGCAATAAAGTCAGTGTAATTGAGGAAACTGTTTTAGAGGCCTACAATATGACTATTTTAAATGGAAGAAAATTCTAGGAAAAACGCTTCCTTACTTTCTTACTGCAAGTGGGACTGAAGCTCAGAGGGAGCAGTAATTCTACCTCTGCCATTACAGAATGGGAGCTGGGGGCATGGGGGGGCCAACATTAGAGGAAAGCAAAATTTGAAATCTGTTTAAACAGCAGAGACTATGAAAGTCAGCTTGCATAACAGCGTAGAACTGTACAGACATTTCAAGGTGTGCAGCCCTCTAGTGTTTTAAGATCAAATACTATGAACAGTGGGATCCAACAGCTTTTCTCCAGCTAAGGGAGCTTTCTGCTGTGCCAAACAACTTTTGCATTTTCATTCCTAGCTGAAGTGTAGCAATGAAGAGACCTGATTCAAATAAATTACTCACGCATCAGCTGCTTGCCTGTGTGTTACTTATATGGAACAAGTTACAAGTTCCAGCAGCTTTTATAGTCAATGCAGCATCTCACCAAAGAACACATACTCTGCACAGACAGATTTTGTCATTTATTCTGTCAGTTCCATATTTGCCAGATATGGTATACCACATAATATCTTTTTATATTATGGTGTTTTGCTATAATTCTGAATTCCATTGAATTTCATTGAAATAAATAGAATCATACTTTTTTACTTTCAAAAATTAATTTGACCCATTGATCTAATTTGGTTCATTCTATTTTACCAGTCACTTAATGTACCAGCTTTCTGAGGCAAAATGTTTCCATAGAGATGCCTACTCACCTTTTCTGAAAATTTAACTCTAAATAACCATTCCTCCCTGCAAAAACAACCCCAAAACAAGCCCCACATGTGGCAGGAGCACATCACACACACCCCCCGACCCTGCTAGCCAATATGTGGCTGCCGACAGCCTTTCATGACCCTATTTTCATGTCTTACAGCAGCACACCATAGCTGTGGCAGCATGTTGGTTTTGCCTGGGGAAGAGTAATTAATTTTCTTCAGAGTAGTTGGTGTGGGGCTGTGTTTTGGATTTGTGCTGAAAACAGTGTTGCTAAGGCAGGGATGTTTTAGCTATTGTTGAGCAGTTCTTAACACAGAGACAACCTTTTCTGCCTCTCACCCCACCTCACCAGCAAGGAAGCTGGGAGTGCACAATTTGGGAGCGCACACAGCTGGGACAGCTGACCCAAACAGACCACAGGAGTATTCCATACCATATGGATCCTGTTCAGCATATAGAGCTGGGGGAAGAATGAGGAAGAAGAGGATGTTCAGAGTGATGGTCTTTGTCTTGCAAAGTCACCATTCCACATGATGAAGCTAGAGATGCCTGAACAACTGCCTGCCCACGGGAAGTAGTGAAAAAATTTCTTGTTTTGCTTTGATTTTGCTTTACCAATTAAACTGTCTTTTCAAGCTGTGCATTTTCTCACTTTTACCCTCCATTGGGAAGGTGTGACCCAGCAGCTGTGTGGGGCTGAGCTGCCTGATGGGGTTAAAGCACAACATGTGGGTGCAGCATAAAGCAGGGCCACACCCAGTGGGGGCAGCGAGAAGGGCAGGACTGTTTAGCCAACAGAGGCTTCAGCCTGGGAATCAGGCTTGGCCTGTGCCCATGTACTGCCGTGAGCCCTGTCTGAAGTTATCTGTGGGGTACTCACCCACAACAGACCACAGCAGGTGGTGAAGCCTTGCCGTGGGGACTGAGACACTGCCCACGGAGATTTGCTGGGATATGTATCCTCACAGTACCCCCAGGTGAGTGATTTTCTTTCTACTGGATGTCCCTCAGTAATCCTTTGGGTGGACCAACAGGATCTGCTGGGGCTCTGCGTGTCAGTCCGTGAATGTGTACCGTGGGCTGTTGTCTGTGTCCATGGAGGAACAATACCCTCAGCAGGCACAGGCAACTCATAACCTGTTAAACACCATGGGACACATCACCATCACCCTTGGTGTGTGTCAGTTTTGGTAGCTGGTTTTGGTTTTCACTCTAAGTTTGCCTGATTTTGTTACCCGAGTGAAGCTGTTTTCGCATACTTCTGTGACATCTGTGCGACTCAGCGCTTTACCAACACAAGAAACACAAGGTGAAAACAGTAAAACAGTTAAGGAGGCTGACATGGCACATTTTCTTTATTGCCTTGGAGTGGGAAGGACATGTTCTCAGGGCAGAACCTGTTGGCCTGAATGCAGTACATACAGCATTGTGTACAGTCATGGTATTATTTGCTTTAAAAAATCCTGAAATGAAAAAAAAAAAAAAAAAAAAAAAAACAAACAAAAACAAACAACAAAAAGATGCTTATTGGTAGCAAAGTAAAGAAATATGATTTAATTCACATTTACAAATAATGAAAAATAAGTGTAATTACCTAAATACACACTGAAAGATAATAGTTCCCCGTGTTAACAATTTTTCTTTTTAAGCTTGGCTTTACAGAGTAACCTTGAGTGCCTAATTTTGAAAGGGTTTTATTTTTCAGCTTGAAGTAGCAAAATGGTACAGCCACAGCCAGTGTGTTATTCTCATATGCCACAGTAACAGGATATCTAAGAAGGTGTATATAAAAAAGACTTGATAAACCAACACACTAAGACTGATTTGTTTTCTGAGATTTATTTATAAATATGTGGCTGAAAACCATTTTTTGTATCATATTACTGTGAGTGAAAAAGAGGTGCTGAAGATGCCAGGAAGAGCAAAATTAATGAGCTTCAATTTTTCCCTAAGTTGAGCAAAGAAATCAGAACCTTCTCAAGTTCCCAAGTAAATTGCTGCCTGTTGAGTCTGTGTGTGGGGTGTTTTATCTGTGATGCTGGTAACCTAATGGCAAACATCATAAAAGCTGTATGAAAAAAATAAAAATAAAATCGTTGGCAGAGCATATGCAGTCACCCAGAGCAACAGAGGGGATTGTTCTAGGACAAGTGACAAAGTTTCTCTTGGTATATACTGATTTGTCACTTCCCTTGGGAAATAAATACGTCAATGCATTCACTGCCTTATGTGTAATAAAATACCCTTCCAGCCAAAGAAACAAATAAGTGTTTCTCTCCTCCTTCCCTCTCCACATAATAAGAAAAACTGAAGTCATACTTTTTGTCTTCGAGCAATCCCTCAAATAAGAAGCAGTGTCCTGTAATTTGATTCAGTTAAGCACTAACCTCTATTCCATTATTCAGGAATGTCAAATCTAAGCTTACGGGAGAAAGATTTTGAGCAAGAGTGTTTTTAGTGGGCACAGTTTATCTTGATTTCTCATGCAAAGTGAGAAAAAACGAGGCACAGTGAATCTGCAGTCAGTATATACCGTGTGTGGGTTTGCACCTCTTGAGGTGTGCAGAACCATACAAGAGGGTGCAGTCACATACTAGCAGAAGGTGCATTTGATGACCTCTCACTGCTGAGAGTATTCCTTGAGTGTCTGCCAAATCTACAAATTCAGCTTTACATTCCAACAATCCTCTGTAGTGGAGACTGTAGAACAGCTGGACTGACTTGCCCTCTGCTTGGTCCAGGCCATCTATCTCTTGCACTTTAATAACTCCTAGAATGCAGGAATTTAAGCAAAGATGGTTTGTGACTTTCTCAGTACTGCAACATTGAGTTTCCATCTGTCTTACTGCTGTAAAAGAACTCATATTAGTGCTACCCTAATGAATTTAGCTAAATGTGAGTTCAGTCTGGTTCTTCAGGTGTGCTTTATAGAAGTGCCCAGCTGTGCTGGAATGCTGGAGTTTGTTTCCATACTGCTCTGTTTAAGGAAACTTTTGGTGGAACTCGGTACATGTGGGTTGAGTAAAACAGAGTCTTTTTTTTATTTTAATTTGGGGTGTGTGTGGGAGGGTGGTTTCAATCATTGGCAGTGTTTAAAAAGTATGTAATAAAAATTAGTCTCAAAAATTGTATTCTCTAGGAAGCGTTTGTTATAAAGGATCAAGCTGAGTTTCAAAAGCTTTTTGATTTACAAGACAATACTGTATTGATCAGAAAAATAAAACTAGCGGCCATTTTCTTGTATACTTTGATTAAAAACCAAACTGGAAGAGGTGAGAACTGCTCTGTTTAGTGCCAATCATTAATCCTTATGTTTCCTTTTGTTGTTGTTTTTTGAGGGTTGATTTTTTTGTTTTGTTGCTTGTTTTGGTTTTGTAATTTAGTTCTGTTCCTTTTTGGAACTTCAGTTATTTTGTGAAAGTAAAGACAGGGAAAAATAATTGTAAGTATCTGTTATATTCAAAAGATAAATTTTGCCTTTTCAGTTATTACTCGTTATTTGACAATGTCTTAGTTCACAGTGTAGCATCTTGAAAGCTCTACAGTCATTTTAGACCTTTGAAATCTCTTCATGAATACTTAATTCCGCATTTGTAGGAGAGGAGTCTGTGCTGGAGAGATCTGTAGTATCGTTCAATCTGTGGCCTCTAGCTCTCAGTGCAGATTGTGCAAGGCAGCGGAATAAATTAGTATTACTTTGAAACAACGTTTGTCCACTGGAATGTCACCCCTTTAGATCCTTGCACAGAGCATACAAAATAGCACCAGATGCAGACAGTGATGTATGTTTCACTGTGGTTCTCCCAATTATTGCCATGAAGCTCTCTTGCCTGCATTGATGTTTTGTGAGAAGAACAGAGAACAGCACTAGTTCCAGAATGTATGTGTGTGATGAATGTCATTTATTTTCATTTCTTTGTTGCTCTGTAAAGGAAGTGACTGGGTAAAAGTGAGGTAAACTTATTTGCCTGTGTAGGGAAGATACCAGACCATAGGGTAGAGAAAATGTGGCAGCTAAGCCTACAGAGCCTGAAGTACAGGCAGAGGGCAGGCAGCTCATGAAAAGTGCAGGGAGCAGATGTGATGCAGAAATGAAAACTTCTGAGGGATGCCAAGGGTACTGTGCTGTGTGTGCTGAAACCCAGACTGAGTCATTTGGTCTAAAACCAAGCCTAGGGAGAAGGAATTGCTTTCAAATATATGACTTGGGATAGAGCAAATGGGACAGTCTTTACAGTCCTGTTTTATTTATATTTTACTTAACTGGTTCTGAGATTTATCTGTTAAAAATATTTACTTTAATGTTAGTTCAAATACAGACTTGTTTTGATGATTAAGAACCTGTTGGAGAGTTTTGGGTACTCTTTATCCTGAAAAAAAGTACCATTTCAATATAAGTAAATGTAGTAGTTTAAAGGTCTGGGTGCCTTTGGCTCTTGTCACAATAGATTGAATTTTTCAGATCAGAAATGCCTTTTTTTTTTTTTTTTTTCTTGTTAAAGCAACCTCAATGAATTACTTGCTCTGAAAATGAATTCTGTAATCACTTTTCTATTAGGATCAGGCAGATGTAAATCAGGAATGACATAGCCTCCGCCCTAGATTTTTTTTTCCTTTTCTTTTCCTCCTCTTTGTTTTTAATTATTTAGACTTTTTTTCCAAAAAGCAAAAAAAAAAAAAAAAAAACACCAACAAAACCGCAAACCAAAACCACAAACAACAAAAAACCTCCAAACCACATAGTTAATATGCAAGGTACTGCTCTTTATGCATGTTAGAAGCAGTGTCTCAATGACCCTAATATGCTTCTGGAAAATGTGAAAATAAGCAGTAAAAATAAAAAGATTTTTTTTTCCTGCTTTTTAATAACTTCCAACAGTATTAACTTCTTTGAGCTATTCGTGTATGGCATCCTTAATGTACTGAATGCCATGCTGTTCAGACAAACCAGAATCCATAATAAAACAATTCAATTAGACAAGACATTTAACCGCTTTACCCTTAAGTGTAAATTGATACGTGAACTGAACTCAGTGGAATTTTCCCACTGAGCTCAGTTATACTGGAACAGATAAAATGTCACTGGTTTGTGTACATGTCTTCTTAAAAGTTGAGGGTGTTTGGCACATGAAACAGCAATTCTGGCAAACATTCCCTGCCACCCTCTTTTTTGATTTTGAATTTCCTGAGGGTCCTAATTAATAAAGTTAGCAAGAAAAGTAGTCAGTCTGTTGGCACCCCAATGGACTTTCACCAGAAAGGAGGCCAACTTCTTGCCTCTTTCTAATCTTCAGTTTATTGGCCACAATATCTGATTTGGATCTGAATCCTTCATTTTTTTTCAAGATTTCTGTAATTATAAATTCTTTGCCAGACATCTCCATTTTTAAAATTTCACACTGAGTTAATGTCTCTACAATGATGTCCTCTTCTAGGTGAAAAGTCAGGGGCTTTTGCACTTACAAATACTCTCTTGGGCCACAACCAAATGTCTACCTTCTTAGCTTCAGAACACCTGTGACACATAAAAACTGATACATTTACATAAGATACTGGCTATACATACCTATGAAAGAGAAGTTTCAGAGCTCAAGTATAATCTTGGAGTTGACTCTGTAAGGATGACTTGCTTAAAAACCTCTCAGTGTTTAAAGAGAAAACCAAAATACTAGTTCTTACTTTGACATTTGTTTGCATAGATTTGAAAGCTTTATAGAGGAGGTAAATGACTAATCTTGCTTTACAGATTGGAAAAGAAGGATGCAGCTCTCCTAGCTTCACTGAATAAAACCCGTCAGGGCTGTCTACGTTAGGTCCTATTTACAGGCAATAATATAAAATGAAAGTTGTCTCAATGAAAGTCTCCTCTTCTGGATGGACTATTATTGCTGTTGTGTGTTTACAGAGGCTTGTGTCCTTTGGTGTTTATGCACAGGCATGACAGTTCTTAATAGGAGCATAATGTAACGCCAGCAACACAAAATGCAAAGTGGCTAGAAACTAATGGGATTTAAGGTAAAGACATAGCATAGCAGGCTTTGGCTCTTGTTCTTGCTTCTTTATCATGGAAAAAACTGACTGAGCTGGGCCTGTTCAATCTTGAAAAGAAACAACTGAGAAGGGACCTTATCAATGTCTCCAAGTATCTGCAGGGAGGATGTCAAGAGGATGGAGCCAGGCTCTTCTCAGTGGTACCAACCAATAGAAGAAGAGGCAAAGGGGAGGAACTGGTGCATAGGAAATTCCACCTGAATATAAGGAGGAACTTGTTCACTGTGGGGGTGACCATGCACTGGAACAGATTCTCCAGAGAGGTTTTGGAGTCTCTGTCACTGGAGAATTCAAGAACTGTCTGGATGCAATCCTGTGCCATGTGCTCTAGGATGACCCTGCTTGTGCAGGGAGGTTGGACCTGATGACACCCAGTGGTCCCTTCCAACCTGACCTATTCTGTAATTCTGTGAAAAAATCCCAGCAGGGAAGAAGGTGGAAGATTGGCAGTAATTAATAAGGATAAAAACTTGTTACCAAAAATTCTGGAGGAGTATGAGCCCACATCTAGGAGCATGAGAAGTCCAAAGCTTAAGTGGTCACAGGGAGATGGGAGGTTCATTTACTCTGCAGCATTATTTGAGTAAAAGAGGGAGGAGGTCAGAATGCAGCAGTGACACGGACAGTAGATCAAATGAAAGTGAGAAACAAAAAGCTAAATGGCTAAATGCAACAACTAATATTTTCCTAGTAAGGCTGTGTGACATTCCTGAATAATTTTAGTGTGGACCAGAGTATATCCCATGGTCAAGGTTTTCCATGTAAGTTGTCAGTAAATCAATGACAAACTTAAGTTCTGTTCAGAGCAAGGAGAGCATGCATAAGGGCATTCCCATTCCAAAGCCAGGTGGTGAGGAGGAAGTGGCTGCTAGCAAATGGGACAAGAAAGCAGATTTTAATATTGTAGTTAGTCTGGGGTCTGAATGTGAATTGAACAAGTCAAATTTAAGAGTATAGGGTGTAAGACAGCATGCAGCCAATTGCTGGCAGCCCCCTGGGCTGCATGTCTCCAGAGAAAGATCAAGCACAGCAGTGGGAGGGAAAGATGACGTACTAAAAGGGAGGCTTAAAAGTGTATCAGTCTAGGCTTTGTTTAACCTCCAGGACCTCTGTGAATACAAGAAGCAGAGAAAGTAAGGAGTGAACCAAGAGAATGGGAAAGGAAGGGTAACTGAGTCAAAAGTGGATGAAGGGGAAAATGACAAGGACATGAGAGAGGATGAAGTGGACGGAAGATGGCACAAGGGAGAGAAGGAACCATATTGTGCTTTGAGAGAAGTGAGGAAGAAGTTTCCTTTTAGAATTTCTACTCAGCAGTATCTAAACCTCACAATTTCATTATTTGTACTATTTCTCTTGCAGTACATTCTAAAAGGTTCACATATGAGCATCTGGGCTTGAGCCTGGCCTGCTGCAGTGTCAGTGTCACAGGTAGGGAGTGAAGGTGAGCACCCCCAACATCTCACCTCTTCATGGTTTGCCTGGGCTGCAGGCACACAGCATGGATGAGGCACAGCCACGGGTGAGGCAGGGCTGGGAATCACACGGGTACTGAGGCTTCTGGGTTCTGTGCCAGAGTGACTGGAGTGAGTCAGGGCTCTTCTGGCAGGTGGGTACCAAGGATCTTCTCAGAGGTACCGTTCAAAATTGGAAAGGTAGAAGAAATGGCTACTAGGTGAGTGGTTCAGAGAGGCCATTCCTACCTCTACTCTGTCCTTTCTCCCAGCTCAGGAGCTGTCACATATTTAATCATCTTCATTATTTTGCTGCTTTCCACTGGATGGACATTTTTCTTAATTCTTTTTGAGACAAGGCAAGAACATAGACTATTTAAGGTCACTGTATTTAAAGGCTTTATTTTCATTATTGTTCTGTCTTTTAATACTGTGAGTTCTTCAGGCCTTAATAACGTTGCTGGGCTTTTTGACTAGTGTTGAACATGGAACAAATGGTTTTATTGAACTGTCCAAAATACTTTCTACATCTCTTTCTGAATAGGTGCACTTAATTTAGAACCCATTTGTACATAGAGGAAAATTCACATTATTTCCTCCAGTGTATATTGCCACTTGACTACACTGAATTTTATCTGTTGAGTTTCTTAAATGTATAACTTTATTCAGCTTTTCTGAAGTTCTTCCTCGTCTTCTCTAATCTTGAGTAACCTACATCTCTTTGAATGTGAGTTTTAAAGGTTCCATTAATACTCAAAATGGTTTTTAATTTTTTGTTTTGTTTTGAGATTGGCAAGGCGGTATCAGAGGTACATTGAGAATACCTTTGTTCAGCAGAGCTGCAGTAATTGCTTCTGTCTCTTGTAGTTTGAAGAAAGTGAAATAAAGTGAAAATACCCATTCATAACAAGAAAATGTAAAGTCAAGTAGGCACAAAGTTTTTAATATTTAATTTTCCACATTATAAAGCAGACTCTTCTTCTCCGCCTTCCCATAAATGCAGAAATGGATAGGATTAATTAAACATTAAGCCATTATTCTTCCAAAAAGAAAAGTCCTTGCTGGTCATGCTTGATATAATATATTCCCAAGGTGATCTTTCCCCCGTCTGAAGTTTCTCCATCATTGGTTGAAAAAAAAATATTAATAATAAAAGAATAAATATTTTGTTATCATATTGATTTATCTTTTTTTACTGGAGAAAGGGATGTTATTTTGTAAATCTTCCTTAATTAAATAATTGACTGGAGGACTTATTCCATAATGGAAATGTGTGACATTCAGTGCAGGCAATGATTTAGAAATCAGACAGTCTGCAGAAGGAAAAAGATGTGTAGGTCCTTAGGCTCTAAGGAAGAAGCATATTTACTTTCTAGACTGTTTGCCTTCTAGAAAAGAAGAAAGAGCAGGGAATGAAACCAACAGAATAGGGCCACTAGCATTTTTAGCTAATGATATGCAGTGTCAAGAAGGTGCTATTTGTATCTGTGAGATATTGCTATGGGCTGACAGAATAAGAAAACAAGAAACATATGAAGTAAACTGAAGAAAGCAAAAAGATTGCATCCAAGAAGAAAACAAACCAGAGTTTTGTTTGTTTTGGGTTTTTTTGGGTTTTTTTTGTTTGGTTGTTTGGTTGGTTTTTTTGTCTTTTGTTTTTTTTTTTGGGGGGGGGGTGTTTGTTTTTTTTTTGGGGTTTTTTTTTTTTTTTTTTTTTTTCCTTAATGAAAGCCATGGTGGCTTAAATTACTTAAGGATTGCATTTTGTAATCTTGAGCATATGAACATAACTATTGCATTGGCTGTATCCTATCTTCCTTAGTTTGTCTTTATTCCTATCTTTGTTACTTTGCAGAGTGTGCTTAGACTAAGTGGATTGTTCTGGTCTACATTTTAACCATGATAGCACTGAATTAAGACAATACCTACTGACACATTTAAGCAGATTAATGTGAAAAAGTAAATTGACTGTATAGACCTGCAGAATTAGGTGATGCTTGGGGTGGGCTGGTGAGAGAAAGAGATATGTCCATGCAGTTATATTTCCTGATGTGATATTGGTAAAAAATGAATTGTTGGGAAACGCTCCAAATGTAGGAAGGTGACAATTTTAAGAAACAGTCTGAGCATTTACCTACTCCCTTTTTTGCTCCAAGGAAGCTTGGATGAATTCTGCTGATACTTTAACTCAGACTTTATCTACTCTCTTTTGGGCAGTAACTCTGCAATTTGTAGCACTGTATTTTAATCTCCCAATGGTATATTTACTATCTTAGATCATATGTTAACAGCACAGTGACTCTCAGAGGAGAAAGGGGAAAACAATCGTTACTCAGATATATAAAATCTTCTCTCAGGCAACATCCACCAGTGTCTGTCTAAAATGAAACCGAAAGAAAAGTGGACAAATGATACAAACTTGGTGTGCAAATGTCAGTAGGAGAGGAAGTGAAAATGAGGCATGGCACAATCACTGCTGTGACTACAAGAATTCAATCTAAGGTAGGGCCTTTCTAGCTCCCAACTGCCATAACTTTGATTAACCTTGTAGTGTTTCAGCACAGGGTCATGCTATCCCGTTTGACACTTTCCCTTTGAGATGTCAGTCACATTTCAATAACTTTCCAGTGTGGGCTTGTAAGTCCTGTCTTTTCATTGACTTAGAATGAGGCAGATTGCTTATGAATACAGCTTGAAGTGTCACTCAGATATTCTTGCATTGTGTTATCTTTGATTGACTTGTCTGGGGTGGTGAAAAATTCAGGGTATCTAACTGCCCCTGTTTTGACAGTCAGGGATATCTTTTTTTTTTTTTTTTTTTTTTTTAATTCCTGAAACTCTCTTGCCCTTCTTAGAAAATTTGGTGTTTGCTTTTTTCTTTACACTGTTAACAAGCACAGAAGAGTCCTATCCTGCATATGTAGTATCTTAGCATTATTGTCTGGAGTTTCAGTTCTCACAGCATGAAAAGCATAAGCTCCACTAATGGAAGATAATACATTAACAATAGTAGAGAAAGCACCATTTTAGGAAAGGGCATAAAGGAGATTCTGATTGGTTTAGCTTTTAGTTTGTCTGTCTTGTGTGATTCCTAATGGTTAGGCCCAAAGCCATTTAAAAAGGGCCAGCAAGAAGAAAGGAGAGGCAATTTTAATGTTTATTATTACCAACATAGACTGTAGCTGGCTTTGTGGAAGTTTCAGTACGTAGTAGAAAGCTATGTCCCAGGACAGTGATTATTCCAAGGCTGTGTTATTCAATAAACTGATTTATAACATATGATTTTGTTATAATCCAAGAGTTTCTCCATTTATTTTAAACAAAATAAATATTTCCCTGCTGTAGCCACTTGAGATTTATAATCTTGTTTTCAGGAGTGCCCTGGCTCACATAAACAGACTTACTCCCCTTCCAGTGCTAACAGAAAATGCAGGGCCAGTGGTGAAGGAGGGGAAATTTCTTTAATATAAAATAGTTCATATCTGTTTCATAGTGTTTCATAAATCTGATTCCCAGGCAGTAGAGGAAAATGAATAAGAAGCATTTTTTCAAGCTGCTGTTCTGTAGCTGTTCTTGCTTGGCTGAATGGAAAGAAGTGTATAAAAACAGCTAGTGCTGGAAACTAGATGTAAAACAATAGCAAAAAAAAGAATCTCTTTAACGAGCATAATCTGTTGTCAGTGAAAGGCAAAGACATCATTAAATTCGCAACAGTGCTTATTTTTCTAATGTGAGTTGTGGAGGAGGCAGTCATGCTGAGATGTGGCAAAGGAAGCAGCGGCTGTATCCGGAGCATTGCCGTGCCAGACTCCTGCATGCGTGTCCGAGGCTGAACCTTGGCTAGATCTGTAGCCATCCATGTAGTACACAGGGAGAGTGCTCTATCTGGAGTGGAACTCATAATTTAATGCCACGAGGGGACAGTTATTTATGCAAGATAATAGAGAAGGGATGAGGCAGAGTCTTATGGACCATCATGTATGGTTTCAGCAGCACAAACTAAAAATTCCTCGTGATAGCTCATAGTCTGATGGCTGTGGCAACAGGAGTTGGAATACTCTTGAAAAATAATTGAACTGTATATTTTTACATAACATCAGCCCTTGAATTACTGGGTAATTGGGACTTATTGTTCTTCCTGCAGCCAGGTTTTATTTTTCAAGAGGCACCAGTACAGACCTCCATCTTCTACAAGTGCTTGAGAATTTGTGTGAGATCATGCCTTCAGAAAAAGGAAACAGAAGAACATCTACGTTATTAATCCTCATGGGACTTAATGTGCTCTTAGAATACAACTATTGAGTTCTGTTGAAACTGAGACTCTTGCCCATGTCTTTACATTCATACAGAAGTGAGACCTTAAGTGTATGAAAATCTTCAATGTATGAAGTGTCGTGGGTTGATCTTGGCCAGATGCCCACCTAGCAGCTCTTTTGCTCCTCTCCCTTAACAGGGCAGACAGAAAATAAGATGAAAAATTCATGGGTCAAGGTAGAGACTGGGAGATCAGTTATCAGTTACCATTACTGGAAAAACAATCTTGACTGGGAAAAAATATGATTTATTAATTTATATGAAAAAATTATTTCTATTATTTATTTATATTAGCATAGAGTTGGATGTTGAAAAACAAACAAAAACTAAAACAACCAATTGCCCCTCACCAATTTCTTCTTCTCCAAGAGATGGAGGAAGATGGGGAATGGGGGTATGGATCAGTACACAACAGGTCTCTTCTGATGCTCCTTCCTCTTCAGATTTTCACCTGCTGCGGTGTGAGTCATCCATGGGCTAGTGTCCTTTAGGATAAACTTCCTCTGTCATAGGGTCCTCCACAAGCTGCAGGGATATCTGTGATTCAGCTCTGGAGCTCATTCTCCTCTCCTTAGTGACTGTGGGCTGCTTCTCACACTTTGCACACACACACCCCCCACCCCCCCCCTTCTTACTGCCTGTGACCTTTCTGAAACCTGTTTTCCCTGAGAATCTACCCCTTGGCTGTGGGGCTCAGCCATGCCCTACAGTGGGTTGGCTGGAGCTGTCTGCCAGGGCTGCTCCTCACAGACACTGCCCTGCAGCCCTCCAGGAGCAATGCCTTGCCACCTGAGACACCAAGATATGGCACCCGAGAATGGTAGATGGCAAGTGAGTTGACACAGGGAGGGAGCTGGAATGAAGGCAGAGAGTAAATTTATTTCCATTTCCCTTCTCTCTATATTCTCCAATATTTATCACCTGAAGTTTATGAATCTTAATATTTGCAGAAGCCTTGAGAACTTTGGCAAAACCAGTAAGTTCAAATTTTTTGAAAATTAGGGCTTTTACAGGAAATTCCATCTTCTAATACACATTGTAAACAGATTTTATTATGTATTTTAATGGTACCAAGAGATTACCACACCAGAAAAGGAGAACTGTGCTATGAAAATATTCCAGATATATATGGATGTCATTCCATCAGATAGCTTGGAAGCATCTTTTAGAAGAAAAGCAGATAAAATGCATTCACAAATATCCAGATGCCCTTGCTATTAGGCATTTTCTGTGATGGTTTAACTTCCATGATGAGTTACATGTGTTTCTTACTACTTTGATACCTCTCCAAAAATTGTGGAGAATAACGTTGTGTTTTCTTTTGCAAGTAATTTATTTTGATTTTTATTTGCTTATTTTTATATAACATATTGCATTAGCGCAAAAAATGTGCACATATGCATACATGTGTATTTTATGTGTGCAGTATGATATCTGTAATATGTTGAAAGAATTCTTTCAGCAGCATCATTAGGGCCACTGCAGTGCTAAGGAGCTCAAGGGTTGTTCTTTCTAAAACACATTGAACCTCTATATGCTGCAAACTTTATTATTCATTCACCTGTCTTAAAATATAGCAGAGAAATAAGAAAAAAAAAATATTTCCCAGGGGCGAATGGGACAGCCACAAGCAAAAAGACAGAAAGCTGACATGATTGGAGATATCACGCTGTGGGCCTTTGTCTAACTGCTGAAGTCTGTGTATTATCACAATAAATAGCTGTGGAAAGTCTTTTCAGTTATCTTTCTGAAAGTGCTCAGGAGCAATATTATAAAGTCGCAGTCTAATTTGTGCTTGAATAGCTTTGCCTATTGAACTATCTCCTGACCTGGGTGCCCATATTTTTATGGAGGTACTGAAACGATTTAAGGTACATAAGCAGGTAGGATCACTCTGGAATCCTGTGAAGGTGTGTAACTTCATTGCTAAGCAAAGTTTCTTGTAGGAGCAAATTATCATGCTTGATAGTTGAATTTGCCAGTTACTCATGATGTAGGTGTAAATAAATTAAGTCAGGCTGGAGTGGAAAAAAAATGACATTTAGCTAGCATGGTCAAATATGTAGTAAATGCTAAGTAGAGAAAAAATGAAGGGAGTGACTAGATTTTTGTAATAATCTCTGAGTGGGAACATAAATTTGCACTTTCACTTATTAGTCAGAATTTTTTACCTAACTCTTCAGAATTGTGCAGTTTCAACAGGAGCTTTAGCTAATTTCAGGATGAATAAAGATAATAGAAAGCATCTGGGTCTGTACCCAGTACTTTTTTGTCTTTGCAGCTTCGTGCTGCTTCTGTTTAAGCCCTTCTTGTTGGGAGACCTTTCCAGACCTGATACAGGCAGTCTTTCCAGGTACTTTGCCAGCAGGGCTCTACTGAGGCTCGCAGGGTACTGCGGTAGCTACAGGACTGCACAAACAATGGCAGTGTGGTGTGCATTTCTGAGACAATGACAACACATTCATCCTGATCACTTTAGAAATTAGTTAATAAAGTTATTATGTTTCGATTTTTTTTTTTTTTTTTAATTTTTGGTGTAGTGAATCTACCTGGCTCTGTGAGAGTGTTCTTTGACCAATGGCGGTCATCTCTGAGGTGATGAGTCTGGATCTTTAGCCTGCTTTTGCAAACAGTTCTCATTGCCTCTCTCTTTTGAATGCAGCAATGATAGAGTAGTGAAATGCTACTATTAGGTTAAGCTTTCATTAAATTTTATCCCATTTTATTTCATCATAGGTAATATAACTTATGCACACATATCTCCCTGTGTGAGTGGGAAACATAATTCTCATTCCTATCAAGAAAGATGGGTTCAGCCCAGTTCAGAATCTGCATCCTAGCCTGTTAGATGAAGCAGCAACAACTGCTTCAACTTTGTGTGCGGAGCCAAATTTGATAGATGTGATCCGAGAGTTCTTACTGAGGAAACTGATCTAGCAAGCATTTTTCATGGATTTGGATGGACTAGAGAAGATACTGAGTCCTGAGAAGGCAAGGAAACTGATTTTGTGCCTGCATCAGGTGTGTGACTGAGTTAGAGAAGCTTCATGGTCACTGCACAACCTCTGAGCTTCGACAGCAGACTTTGTGAGTACTCTTAGCTAGTGTTAATTGAAATGTAATTAGACACGATCTGTTGATGCAATTCATCTGTGGTATGTCTAAGGTCATTTGAGAGTGTGAATAAGCCAACTTAGATAAGCAAAAAAATACTTATTTTAAATAGAAAAGAAGAGGTTTTTTTTGGTTTGATGTTAAGAAAACTTTCTTAGTGGTGAAGTTGATTAAGTGGAACTGTTTTGTGATATTGCTATCAAAAGACATGAACTTGTAAATGTGCTAATTCTTTTCTTATGGGTAGAAGTGACTTGCAGCAGTAGGACTCCAAGGCCCACAAAAGATTTTGCTTGTCCTTAGCCACTTAGCACAAGTTACGTGGTAAGCCTGTGTTATGACCCATCCCAAAAGATGAGGGTAACCCGAGTTCTTGTTAATAGATCCCTTTGGGGCAGGGTAGAATGAAGCAATGCTGAATGATCAGTGCTCATAAATATATATGTGTAGGGTTTATTTTAGACCCTTTTGGTTGCAATAGTTTTGGTTATTGTCATCTATAGTAATATAGCAATATAAAAGCATAAAAGTAACACTTCAGAAAATGCATAAGGAAAGGAAGAAAGGGTAGGATTAGATATCACCACCTGTGGACCTTGTGACTAGACTTGATTGTTGCAAGTTTGATGTCTGGTGGTCAAAATGGTGGTTGCAGATTGGCTCCGTGGGGATGGGGGTGTTGGAAGGGGATTGGGGGGGGGGGGGGGGGAAGGGGCAGGCAAAGTCCCCAAAATGCAATGCTCATTGGGTTTGTATTATGCACAGGCTAGCTGCAAATGCCCCAGAACCTCCCCTGGGGCCACAAGTACTATACTGGATGATGTAATACTGGATCATGGGACATTTCAGGAGTCATTGATGCCTTCTAGGATGTTGTAGCTGCTATGTTGAGTCAGTTATGGCCCATCTTGGCCATCAGCAGGGCTGGATACCTTCAGGCTATGTGTGAATGCCCCAGTACTTCCCCAAAGAGGAGTTATCCCAGCTGAGTCACTTGAGTAAGGACAGAGAAACAATACTTTGCTTGGAAAGATTTGCCTCTGTCCTTACCTGGTTCAACACTCTGCTATAGCCTGAAGTGTCTGTTGTGCTTGCCCTTGGCACCTGGGAGGTTACTTTGCACATTGTCGGCTTGTCCCTGATTGTTTGAGCCACCAGAAGTCCAGTCTCTCATATATTCTCATACATATGTAGATATCTTCTTCTCCCGAGACTTGTTAACATTCCCTTAGACCTGGGATAACTGGACAATAGCACTACCCTATGTTATCTCTAAGTTCCTGTAGCAGTCCGAATTCCAGTTAGTAGGCATGTTTGGGGAGGGGTGGGCTTTCCTGGTTGCAGGTGAGCAGCTGCTTCTTTGCACAGTTTGCTGCAGTGGGCAGAAGTCCTCCAACAATCTCAGCAATGTGTAAGCCTTTAACCATTTCAGTCTCTCACTGCCTGTTGTGGAAGAGTGAACCTCACTGTGGTTTCACTAGCCCTGCCCTTCATTTGTATGGAACAATGAGTCCACAGATTTGTTTGCAACCTTTCAGATTTAGGTTTTTTCCCGATCTCTGTGATAGTGCATGTATTTCCATCCCATATATACATCCTTTCTTCTGGCTTCTATTTATTTAGATGCTTTTTCCATCCAATTCTGAGCTAGTATGGTTTTTTTAAAATTGTTGTTGCTGGAAAAAACCTGTGAGAACAGATAGGTATTTTGTTTGAGTTCCTTCATTTAATCTTGAGGGGAAATAAAATTATTTGCCTTTGATGTTTAAAAGTGTTCAGTATTTTCCGCAGCAGCTGTCATTCCTGCCTCTGTATTCTTATGTGCCTCTGGTGAGAAGCTGTGAAGTCCCAGGGATGAGTCTAACCGGAGCTTCAGTGCCATAGTCTCTCCCGGTTTGATTCTTACCATGCATTCACCCTAGGGCAAACACCGTTTTAATTTCAAGAGTATTTGGATTTTATTAATTTTGCTTCATTGTATATTTTCACTCTAATTTCATTCTGGCTTTCTTTTCCTACAGAAAAGTTGTGTTGAAACTAGAAAATAAATTAAAAAGAATCACAGACACACTAGGAGACACACAGCTCAATAACTCATTAAGGTTTAGAGATGCTTATTACATATATTCTCAATTTTCATTCACAACATGCAATGTGCAAATTCCATCTCTCTTTTGACTGTGCATGGTTGGTAAAGTGAATTACATTTTTTCCTTGCACAGGATGTATTGTCTTTTGAGATCCATGAAAATAAACACAATAAAAATTCTGATGAAATGTTATTGTATAGAATAAGTGGTTGCTTTAAAAATCTGACTATTTCAGCTGCATTAATTGTACAAGCTACAGAATTTAATATTTTTTGAGGAAAAAAAATAAGAGCTTATTTGAATTATTCATGTTTTAAAAATGGTCTTTATGACAGTTATTTTCATAACTAATTTTTACTGCAAGTTTAGCATGTACCAAAACTACTACTGAATTGAGAAATTAGGATAGTTACTATTTTACCTATTTTCATGCTTTCTTTTAAAAATAGAGCTTTCTCACTGTTAAGATGCTGCACATTGTAATGAAAATTATACTGTTCATCAGTCTGTAAGATTTTATCCTTCTTAGCATTAACAGGATAGTTTTCTAATTAAAAGACTTTTAATTATCCTTTCTCTCCAGTGTGGGGAAAACCTGGGAGCCTACATAGGTCTTAATACACCATGAGGAAACTAGTAACAAAATGAACGATATTAAACCTTCTTCTGGTTTTGGTCTGTAGAGGAGGAGAGTCCGAAATGCAAAACTATCTCATAATCCTCTCTTCATTCTGCCTTTTTGGACAACATGGAAATAATTTTATAAAGGCTGTTGAGTATGTTGAGTGGAAAGATAGAGTAAGAACTGAGGGACAGGATTTTTCTCTTTGTGGACCCAGGCTGCCTGATGCATGCAGATTAGCCTGGCTCTTGGTCCCTGCTTCTCAGTCTGAATCCAACACTTATATTTAGCAGCTAGAATCCTACTACCCTCCTTGGAAGAATGACTCTAGATCCATATTTATTCATCATCTTTTTAAGAATCTCATTTATGCGATCAGAAAGGATACTTTACTTCCAGCTTGACATTCCTATATTACAGTTGCAATGTTTTTGTCCCAGAATACAGAAAAATTAATTTCTTGATAGATGCCAGGTTATATTGCTCTTTCTTGACCAAATAAACTGATATAAATATGTTGCTTGTACCACACTTGGATGCTGACTCTCTTAAATTGTGGTGACATCCAGAAAATTACTCATTAGGAAAAGGTATTTAGAATAAATGAGCTGTAGATTGAAGAAGCAAATGTGCTATAAATCTCATTTTTTAATGTGTTTGATTTAATTTACTGTTCTGATTCTGGTCCTTCATCATCTGAATATTGCTTTCTTCTTCAGGATTTGGAACAAAATATAAAGCAGCCTAAAGAGATATTGTAAATATGTGGTTACCTTTGACAGGCTCTTGAACTTCAAAGGAGAGTAAGAAAATATGCTTGCCCTAATAAAGGGATTTTTGAAACCGAAGAAAAACACTAATTTCTAATGAAAAACTGCTAAACATAAAAAAAAAAAGAAAATAATGTGCCATATGGCAATTATGCCAAAAGATAGAATTTATTACCAAATAAAACTGTTGGCTTGTGCATTTCACAGTTTCCTCCATTCCCAACCAGAGTGTTTTTAGAGGCTTTCTGTAGCATTAGTTGCCCAGACTTCTGCAAAAACAACAGTTTGTCGTTATTGCAGGAGGTGTTAGGAAATCAAATCCAACTGGAGCACCAAATGAAATTACAGGCTCATTTTGTCCCAGCTGCATGACACATGCCAAGAGTGGATTTTTCAGTGCAGACATTTAAAGAAATGAATACAGAATTCTATTTGTTCTCCTGCTGAAGGAATTATACTTATTGTGTTTTTCATACTTCCACGTGCTATTTAATATTTCAGCAGTCACTTTTCCCCTTTGCTTCAGTGAAAATAAATGTTTTTAATGATAAAAAATAACATCTATAAAACTTGAGTTTGATTACTAAATATTGTTTATATGACAGGTTAAACTGTCTTTAACTGATTTATCAGTGATAGCTTATAATGACTTATAAAAGCTTCATGAGACATATCATTGATGTTGTTTTATCAAATGTCTTGTCTAAAAAAAAAAATAAAAATATGGAATTTCAGAATGATTCAGTCACTGACATTACAGAAAATTCTTGTGAAATTTCTTCTTATGTTATCTCACAGAACCTGCTAATGAATACTCACATCCCAACCTGCTAATGAATACTCACATACCACATTCAAACATGGTTTTGAATCTTTAAAAACATCTTTGATATCTGAACTTCTGTGCCATCAATTTTCTTTATTATGTACTGTTTTAGTTTGGTCACATTATGGAAAGTATTTCCCCTCTTCTTCCTTCTCCCACCTACTGCAGCTGTTCATCTATGAAAGTGGGTGTTTGCATTATCACCTCAGATAAGATTGGTGCTCTCTAGTTGTGAGGCTGAGTTGCATTTAGCATGCATTTTTAAATGGCATGCATGTAGCTTGCATACAAACATGATGTGTTGGGGGGGTGGTTTGTGTAAGCACCTGCTGACTGAACTTTCTCAGCGTGTCCAGCAGTGCTTACTGCATTCAAATTGTATTGCCATAAAGAGAGTGAAGGGATGAATTTGAAGACGTGAGATCGACTTGCTTCCACTTGGGCATGCAGTGTGACTGTCACAACTAAGTTGGCCGAGATCCTTGAGACATGAAAGGGAGTTCTTCAGCAAGAACAAAGGTGTTTTTATTTCTCAGTAGGAAAAGATGCGAGGGAACACAGTTAAGCTCCATATGCTTGTGCTGAATGGCTTGATTCAGCGATGTTCGTTCACTGATATTTCACTCCTGTTCCTGTGATTGGCATGGGGAGGAATACAGGAGAATGAGTCCATAGCAGCTCTCTTCACAAGGACAACTTTCTTATCTATAACCTGTCAAATTTGCTAAAAGCTAATGTCAGTGTATTAAACCCTTTCTGAGTGTACTTGTGCAATTTGTTCATCGGTTCGGTTCTGTGAACTGAACACATCCTTGAATGTCTTCTGTCTCCCAGGCCTCTCCTAATTTGCCGTCTTTGGCATTTAATGTCAAGGAAATAGTATAATGTGAATTTGTGAAAAATATTTTCAGCAAGTTCATGCTGATACGGAATTTCCCTGAGAGGCAACATTAATAATGGGTTGGCACAACACATTTGCTGGAGTGGGTTTGATGCCTTGATTGAGTTTCCGTGGTGCGTTTGTTGTTGCTTTGGGGAACGTGGGGATATTGGGTTCAACAGACCATAGAATTTTGAATTAACCTCTCTTTTTCTCTTCATGAATATAATGGCTTCACAATCTGTTCTTGCTTTGGCCTTTTATTTAAGGGAAGAAGTGAAGCTTTGATTTAAAACAAAAAAAAAACTCTGCTTTTTTTGAGAGCATTGTGAGGAAAAATAAATATGCATAAGGAAACATTGATTCATAAGAATCTCTTAGACCACTTTCCCCAAAGATTTTACTGCACTGATTCTCCATAAAATATTCATTTTTAGCTCTACAGTACAAAAGATGAAAACCATTAGCACTAAGTTCAGGATATGGGAGCTCCAGTTTCACCCTTTGTTTAGGAGAAGCCTATGATGATTTTTAAGAGTCCTGGTTTGTGCTGGCAGATGTCTCATTTTAGGTAATTTCTCTTTTTCTGAGAGTTGTAATTGAATAATGTAGTTTTATTAGATGAAGACTGGAAAATAATAGGTTTTCTTCTTTTTAATTCTCTGTTGCAGTGCTCAGAGTATATTCTGCTTTCCTTTTCAGTCAAGGAATTTGCTCTGAGGGTCTCAAAACACCAGAGTAGCAGTCTAGTCCTTTCATTATTTCCAAAGCTTAAGAAGTTCCTTTAGTGTGTGTGTTTGACAGAGCTACACACTCAGATGGGAGAGGGCAGAGATGCTAATAGAAGATAATAGTAAGAGGATGTATCTCTATTGCAGAGTGAAAAATATGCTCAGGTTAACTTAAGGGAAAGTTGCTATAATACCTACTAATGTGATGATTTGTAACCTGGTGTACAGGGTGAGTATGAAGTTCATGTTATTTAACTATGGCAAAATTGCTGAAGAACATATTCTTTTTACTCCTTAAATTGATATATTACGAAGAAAAGATTAAATTTATTCTTCACTATTTTATGATGTTCAATCCCTTTTTGCTTATTGAGGGACATGTTCAATGTATTTAAAATTACTATCTGCCTTCTTTAGCTCACTCTCACAGCATTTTGGTTGTTGTTCTCACAAGTTTATATCTAAAGTGTTTATATCTAAGTTTTGAATTCAAAATTAAAAAAAAAAAGTCTGTGATATCTTTGATTTTATTTTGAAGAAAAGCTGTCGTGAACAGTTTTGCAAGTTTACTAGTTTAACTGTATTTTAACAGAAAGTCATTGGCTTATTCCTGAATGTTCTTTCTACATTAAGTGCTGGGCACGATTACAAAGCTGTTTGATTCTTTAGTGATTTGTTCCCAGAAATCCTTGTCAAAATTTGTCTGGGTTTTAGAAAGTGAGGTAAATTGGGGAAAATTAAATTGACCTTTGGGACAGCCTGTCTGTATTCCAGACTTGCAGTAAATGATTTGGGTGAAATTTATTTGCCCTAAGAATTAGCTGAATTGATAGTGACCAGAGTTTTGACTGTTTAGAAAATGGTGTTGTAAGACTTGTAGCATGGTTTTTGATTATTTTTTTTTTTTTTTTTCCTTACTGGCAGGTCCAAAAGTGGCAGCTTCCCTGCCTTGTTTATTAAACACTACAGCAAGCATAAAAGGACTTTGCATTGGTTATTGTATACACCAAGATTTTTCCCAAATTTTCTTGTTCTTACTATTGCAGCTCCATTTTTTGTAACATCAGATAAAGCAAGAAGCAGACTAATTGGTCTTTGCAGCAAGACAAGCTTTAAGTAGCGTTAGCATGGGGTGAAACTGGAGGAGTAGGGAGCAATGTTGTTTTATTATCAAATGGCTTAATACTCCTGGTCTTGCTGTTGCACCTACCAGCTCCACAGGCAAGAGACTGTACTGATCTGGCATGGACCTGATTTTCTGAATGATCAGCACCTGTTACTCTAAGCGAGACACATACAAGTGAGAATCCTAAGAAGTCTGTAAAAAGCTAAGAAACATTTCTTTACTACTGTCTTTTCTGCTATTTTTATCTGTAATAGTGAAAAAGGAAAATTTGACAAAATGTCATGATGCTGCCAAGCCCACACAACTGTGCTTGACTTGGTAATCCAGTCTTCTTGCATGATGCAAAATGTGGGCAGTTTTGGTATCTGAAAAAAAATGCTGCTTTTTTGCATGCAAATAGAAGGCACTTAACTTCTCCCATATGAAGCAAAACTAATTACTGGGGGTGAAAGACAAAGCAAGACAATTAATGTGCTTGGGTTTTGTCAAAGAGACAACCTGTGGCTCAGAATATTGTAGTTCAGGTTTCATGGTGATGATCTTTGGGAATGCACCAGAGTAGTGATTTGAAAGATTTATTCATTTATTGCAATGACAAATGCAATGAAAATGTGTTCAGAGGCTTGCTTTATTGTAATTGCTTCTTGTAACCAATCAATTTATTAGGTATTTCACTAGGAGGAAATCAGTGTAACATTGTATTGATGTAGATCAGATCAGAGCAGAGCAAAACGTTGAATTTCATAGGATTGGCTATACAGCAGAGCTGAATATCACTGTATCTTAAATATCAGGTATTTTCTTTGATAGGACTTGCCCACCTATTGAACATGATCTCTTTGTCACAATTGTGCAGCAAGGTAATTTATAACGATGAATCGAAGGAAATTGTAGATTGATAGAAATAATGTAAAGAGATTGCTCATAATTTCCTTGTGTGATTTTGGTCAAGGATACAATAAGAGCTATTCATTGTTTTGTGGCAGAATGTTAGAAACTGAGTGTTTTAAAACACGCCTTCACATTTGCCCTGATCTAGACTATGAAAGACCAGTTAATCTGAGTAGGATAATACAACTATACAGTTACATTATTTCTTCAGTCATTTTATTCTCAGGAATAAAAGCTTTCCAGGGAAGTTTCAGCTCTTACAGCTGTTAAGAGAATGCTCATAACAAAAGACCTAGCAAAAGAGTTTGCAACTGGCCACACAGAATTAATTTGCAGTGTGCAGTTCTCATGATCTGTAGTGGGTGCTTGGTGAAACTCTGAGAATTAGGGATGCCATTAAACCCTTTGCTACCACAGATTTTTTCAGTCCTGAGTGAAAGAAATCCTTAATGTGGTATCGAACTTGCTTTTACCTGGGTTAAAAATGAACCATTTTGCACCATTCAGGAAATACCTCAGCATTTTCTCCACTCTTGGTGGCACATTCCTTTCTCTTCATGGCTCAATGTATTGGATAGGGAATCTGGGGACAATGATAAATCTGGAATCCAGTGTATGTTCCTATCTGTGTCAGAAGTCTCCATGTCACATTCATTGGATTTATAGTTATATTTTTTTTTCTGGATAGTACTTTTGAATTTTGGAATAATGAATACTCAAGCTATATTTTAGATATGGCTGTGTTATTATCCTGTATCCCTTTTCTTGCAACAATTTTTCTTTAATGCAAGATTTGCATGGTACTCCCCTCTGAATGTTTCAAATATGTAAAAATAAGATGATAAAAAATTACAGGACAGAAATTGACTTTTTTTAAGCCTTTGGTACCAAGGAGGACATTGTAATAAAAATTATGGAGCATGTCAATAAAATACTGTTGTCTTGTGAAATGGCTGAAGTAGTCTGAAAATAGATACTATACATTAAAAATAAGAATCTGTTGGTAACCTTTAATAAAAAATACCAAACTCAATTGGAAAAGTAAAAAAGAGCACAAATTTTGTTTTATGAAATTAGTGTTCTGAAGTGGTGTGCTGTACCACACATTTATATGCCTGCACAAATATATATCCATTGCTTATGCAGTTATTATTATATTGGACCAATGATGAGAATGTGAAGCCAGAAAAGATTGTTTACACACACACAAAAGGTCATTTTGTAGTTGACTTCACTGATGTAACTGATTTAGCTGTGGCATGTTTTGTGATTGACTCGCCTGAGAATAGCAGCAACTTGTCCAAGGGTTGTGTTTTTGTTTTCTTTTTGTATGTCAGAGAAAGCAGCCTTAATTAAGATTTGTGTGATGACTATAGCTGAATTTTTCTTCGTTTAGTCAAAGCCTTTACATTTCTTAATAGGGCTGTTTATAGTATGCTAATTTGAGTTAATTGTACTGCACTAGATGAGACACTGATTTAGAAATGCTTGTAATAGTCCAATTTTGAGTAGAGAGAGACCCTTTCTTGTTTTATTCTTGTAGGCAAGTATTGTCTGCTCTGACCTGCAATTCATGTAATAAATCATTTTTAACACTGGCACAGGTGTCCTTTTGAGTTTAAATATGTTTTCCATTCATGTTGTCTTCTATAATTTTTTTCTGATGTATGGCTCATTATCACATCATTCTGTGCGCAAGTATTTTTATAACATCAGTTTTTGCAGACACTTCTACTTTCATAGCTGGATTTCCTATACTTATTTTTTGGGGGGGTTTGTATTTGAACTGTATTCATAAGCTTTAAAATATCATATTCAAATCACTCTTGCAATTTTTCAGTGAAATTTGAATCTGTCTGAACCTGATTTATTCTCCAGTCTGAAAACAAATGGTCTGATCAAGTAATGGTTGAGAAAGTAGCAAAGAATTCTAGAGTTCTATAATTTCAGATATAGATAGCTACCTATGGCATTACAGATGTGAGGACTTGACTCTGCAGAAATGATTTATAGAAGGTCTTAAATGTACAGCTAGTATTTCTGGTAGACTGTATGTAAAAGAATACAGGATTTTCTCTTTTAAAAAATGTTTTTTCCTTCTGTTAGAATTGAAAAAACAGGGGAAAATAATATGGTTGATGATCCAGTCCCTTCCAAAGCAGGATTAACTATACCTGGGTCATTCCTGACAGATGCTTGTTTCTTAAGGACACCCAACTGTGGGAGCTCCAAGGCTTGCTTAACAATCTGTTTTATTGTTGCAGTAATTTTTCTAACTGTTAGAAATCTTTTCAGCATCTTGGTACAACTTAATTTCTCTAGTTCTTTATCACAGACAAGACATTCCTCTTTAGATCTACCTTTTTTTGCACTAAGAGATTGCTATCACCTTTGTCTTCAGCCTTCTCTTCTTTAAGCCTTAAGAATGATGTGTTATTAAATCTCAAATCTTTCTCTCTTGATCACACTCATGATAGTTTTCCTTTTGATTTTCCCTATTCATTTTTATCTCTTCGAGCTGCCCCAACCAGGACAGAAACAATCCACCTCAAGTTTTCCCAAAAACCAGAGCAAAGCAGAAGATTTACCTTTTGTATCCTGAAAGTACTTTTCAGTTTTACATATCCGAGGTCTGGTCTGTTTCTTGCAACTGAACTACACTTTTGATTTATTTCCAGATTGGATTGAGATTAGATCTCTCGATCCTTCTCTGAGAAACCTCTACCTACACAATTGTGGTATCTAGATTTCCTCCTGCCCTTCAGAAATTTGCGTTCTGGCTGACCTTTCAACACACTGGCACTTCAAGTACTTATGTGTAGTCTTTAAATGCACTAAGCAGGCTCTCTTCATGACTCTTTTGTTAAAACTTGAAACAAGCCTGTTAGAGGAAAAAAAAAAAATGAAAGACAATTTCAAGCAGTAGCATAATCATGATTACACTTTGTGTCAGGTTGCATAATCAGTTTTGAACCCACACAATATTTGTATCACGTACACAAATTTTCTTTTTTTTTGGTATGCATGAAGATTTTCTATGAGGCAAAGGGCATGTCCATAAATGATCTTGCTCGCAACTCACAATGTTTCTTACCATTTTGTGGGGACATTGAATTCTGTTGACTAGATTTGTTGTTAGATGATTGACTAATTCTGAATTGATTGATTTTTTTTCACCATTGTAATGTTCTTTTCATACTTACAGCTACTTATAAATCATGCTGTTTTTTTGTTCCAGAGCCTTTCTAGGGCTTAATAGGTGACCAAAAAAATTATTTCTAAATTTCTACTTTTTTGAAAGGTGAATATTTTATTTTCACTTATTTTATTGGTACCTTATGTGTCCTTCCCAGACTGCTTTTCTTATGGCAACATGATTCTGAGATGGCTTTACCAATTCTCTAAGTACCCTAGGAGAAGGTTCATCGGGCACATCGGGTCTGAAAACTAATTTACTTAAGTGCTCTATAACCTTTTCTGTCTGAATTTTTTAATTGAAATCATTCTTTTGTTGTTTTTATTAATTATGCTAGCCACCTTCTCATTGTTGACCTTTTTAATTAAAACTAATGCAAAAACAACATTAAATGCTGTGGCCTTCACATATCTCAGTAACTTTTTTCCTCTGTTGAATAGCAGAACAACACTTTTCTTTGTCCTTCTCTTAGTCACTTTGAATAGATTCAGTTTAATTAGTTCAGGATGCAGGTATTTTAATTACGTTTTGTCCTCCCAGGAGGCCAGTTTAAATTTCCACAGAAGGGTTTTGTTTCTTTTCATTGACTTTCCTGTATTCAGGTTCATGCCAGAAGTTGAATTGCTGGTGTTCCTGGAATGTCTTATACCAGTATTTACACATTATTTAAACTAAAGAATGGGAAAAAAAAAAAAAAAAAAAAAAAAGAGGGGGGGAAAAAAAAAAAACAAAACAAAACCAAAAACATTCAAGCTTAAACCAGGAAAAGTCAAACTGAAGAGACTTGACAGTTTTGTTTGCTGAGTGACACATTCAGCCCCTCATTATTCACATAAAATGGAAGTGAACACTTCAGCAATTGGAAATCACTTCAGCATCATCAGTCAGTCAGAGGATTTGATGGTGTGAATGTTCCTGATTCTCTAGCCTACTGTAAGGGGACCTTTTATATTCTGGAATAGTTTTATTACATTTAGAAATTTCCAGTCTTATCTGTTCTACCACAACACATGAAAGTATCCTGAAATACGATGTTAACATGGACATGTTAAAATTAATCTGACAAGGATAACAATAACATCATAATCTTACCTCTTTCAGGTAACTTAGACTTATTCCCCTTGACTTGCTGAAATTCCGTTTTTATTATTTTTAATATAATCCCTTTAAGTTTATTCCTGCTGCAGTTTTAAAATATAAATCCTTAGCAGATATTCTCTCTGGAACAGGACACATGGGAATGGCTGAAGATGGTTTAAAGCAGTTAAAAGGGGACACATGGGGAATTTTCACTAAACGAGTCCTTTAAAATTTTCTCTAGCATCTGAAGCAGAATAAGATTTTTCCATGTTATGTGCAATTTCCAGGCTACCTATGAGCTGGAAAAGGGGAATGCTGGCAACAAAAGACTATAGTGCTGAATACACTTCTGTCTTCAGGTGGGACAAGAGTGTTGAATGTGATGATAAACACTATCTGCTACTACTTATATTTACTAATAGTCACTGGGAGGAGAAGCTATCTGGCTGCAGGAGACTGAGATTTACAGTGCTGAAAATGTATTAAATCTGCATTAGGAACTTAAAGGAAGACTCCAGAACTGGTGAAAAGATTTGGCTTTTGGTGTGTTTATAACAAGGAAACGACATGAAGGAATGTATTTAGGAATTCAGCTGAATATTTCAATTTACAGTATATGTATGTCAGGATGAATTTATCAAGATTTTTACTGGATATATAAGTAAAAGGACATAGAGCATCAGAAACTCTTGCAAAATACTCTGCTATATGTTTTGTAACTAGACAACTTAGAAAAAAATTTACTTGTTAGAATCAGATTGTCAGTGATGGCAATGCTGTTAGTGTACCATAAGCACTGGCACATTGCTAAACCTGCGATAAGTAAATGTCATGACAAAGGCATCTTAATTATTTTTGAGATTTCAATAGATTAAAATGTAGCTACAGTATTTTTTAAGGAATAGAAAACATATGACTTTAGAGTGACTGTATATTTAGTCCAAGATGTGAAAAAATACCCATAAATCAGCAATATCTAAGTAGCATAAGATTACTGCCAGCAGACAGAGATTTTCAACTTATTTTTTCATTTTTTGTGTTGGAATACCATGAATTGCTTGCTGTTGCTTGGTTGGTATGTCAGGTGCTAACTTGCTGTAGGCAGCACAGTGAGTGAAACCAATGAAATGCTGTTACAGCCTTGGGCACCTAAAATCCATGCTGTTTGTTAGCATCATCAGACAGGTAATTCTGAGCATAGATAATAGTAACTTATCACAGTCCCACATAACACAAGGATGAAATTGGTCTCCCCAAGCTAAACCTGAAAGACCTGACAACATATGCTAGAGTATGTAGGTTGTAGCTTTCATCATTGTATTAATTGAATACTGTTTTGACTAGCATACAATTACAGGCAAACAAAGTGAAGAAAACCCCAAACCAAAACAAAACCCCAAGCAACTAATAACTGTTTCATTTTACAACTTTGTATTTTTGAAAACACACTGTATTTGGCCTTCTTTTGGTGTCATATTTACAAAATTATTTTACCATCCTCCAGACAATGTATAATCCTTCCACTAAATCTTAGCAGTGAGCGGAGGCAAGAGTCCTATCAGCCTTGTGATAACTGAAAACAGCCTACCTAAAGAAGGTCACAGATTTCACTGTTTATTTGGGGGCCATGTGCCATGAGAAGACTCATTGCACATCCTCCATTCTTCTTTAACCTTGCATGTGTCTTTATTAGGCTGTGTGTCATTATCGATGAAACTCTTTTGCATTTATCTCTTGATTAAATTGCAGGTTTGTGCAAATAGGTAAAATTTAGCTAATGTTGAAACCTGGTGCAGAGAGCATGCTTCGGAGTCAGCCTAATTCTTGCAGTGGGACTTGATGCGAAAATTACTTGGCAATCAAAATAAAATCTAAGATTTTCAAGCGATAAGTAACGATCCAGTATGTCCCACAGTACATGTGTAAATGTTGTTCTCTGACTCAAACACATTAACTTCAATAACCAATTTTCATCCATATTAAAATTATATTTTCCTGTCTTACTCTACCTATCAACCTTAAGTTCTAGGTATTAATAATGATTTTGTATGCATAAATCTATTGAGTAACATCTCATTTTAAAATTTTCGCTTGTATAAAGGAAATGGTTGAAGATAAGACTAAAAAAAAACTATGAAAAACTACAACAAAACCTCCTGGTTTTGTTTTGCACAGTAATTTGTTCTTGGTAATGCTATGTTGAGGACAGTTGCTATGGCCAGATTTTTACAAAGAAAATAAAATAAACGCAACCAGTTCTTTGATTCTTTTTGTCATGTTTAGAGAGAGGCAGCTTAGTTGTTTAGTTGGAGTCTGGAAATTGGGAGGAATCCATCTAGGCCATAGTATCAGGACCACAACATTTGCTGAGTATTTTTGAGAAGGACTGAAATGATTGCAGTCTTTCTCCACCTACACTCACAGGGTGTTCATCTAACACCCGTTCCCACACCAGTTCCTTTCCAATAGATTTGTTTTTTGCCTTTTTTTTTTTTTTAATTTTACAGATTGTTTTCTTTACTTTCAGAGTCTTTTTGCATTTTTTTGTTGCAGTTTGATGTTGTAACTTTTCAACATAATTCTGAAAAAGAAAATAAAACAAACTGTATGTACAATTACTATTACAATAGATATTGAATATGCTGTGTCTGGAATTATCAGTGCATAAATCATCATCTTAAGAAGATTTTCTTGTCAAGAGCTAGAATTTAGTGAAATGAACCTCAGACCTTTGAAGTGGTAAAATCTGCTGATCACATTAAAAAATCCTTCCTCTTATTGACTTTATTTTTCTTGTAGAAAAATAGTGATAAAAATGGATCCTAGAATGAATTTAATTTGTAAGTTTTTCTCTCTACTGCATAAAAGCATAAATTTTTAACTGTTAAAAAGTTGGTGGTCTTATTCATTTTACTGAAAGAGAATACTGTTCTGTAAAGTTGCAGTTAAGTCTCTGGTATTTTTAGAGCAGTGAAAAGACAGCTAGATGAACTGTAAACGAGAGAACATTTCTTTCTTTGTGTGTTGATACAGAGGACTCATTAAATCTCATTTCAGGCTTGTAGGCGCAGCAGAAGGACAAACGTTTCAGAGATCTCCAACCTCTTAGGAACTTTGGAGGTTAATGAGCCGTCCCATAGTTATTATTTTGTGTTTTATCAGGGCTTTGCTCTGGGCTTTTATTTGATTTTCAGATTGTAGTGTAATCTCCTATGTGTGAGCACTAGATGACATTAACTTTAGAAATGCTGTGTTTTCCAGTACTGAAGGGCTATACCAAAATCTTTTAATGCTCTTTGAGACTTTTATGATTCTTTGAGTATCCTAACATCATTAAACATTCCAGACAAGAATCAGTAGGGCTTTGTGGAGTTCTTCATAGACCCAAGAATGCTTTGGCTAGGTTGAAGTCTGTAGCACTAGGTTCTTCAAGGTGTATTGGGGCCTCCAAATATTATAGTTTCTAGTCATAGAATAAATAATGTTTCACCTCCTTCAGAGCCCCCAGCCTGACTTAGGTCTCATGCTTGTGCCAAAAACGTCCTTTTGAGGTTTTTTGATATCAGGATGAAAGGCAACCTGTTAGTATGGGAGGAATAAATTCCTCCACTTCCTTCCCCTTGTCCCAGTGAGGGAGCATTGCCTCAAATCTAAAGAAGTAAATGGAAAACAAGAAGGGGAAGAAAAGGGCAACAAAAACTGTATTATGATACCAAAGGATCAGAATTGAATATTTTTTATGGTGTTTGGGATCTTTCATTGTAGCTATTCTCATGTTTGTTTCTCCAAGACAAAGTTGTTTAAAAAACCCCAAAACAAGGTCCTTTTTTTCTACCAAATCTTCTAAAGCCATCATGATACTGTTCTAACTGGAGCTTCCATTGTTCTAACTGGAGCTTCCATTGTTCTAACTGGAGCTTCCATTAAAGAAGTATGTGATTTAAACATCTGGCAAATGTGAAAACACCTCCTCTAAAGTGAGCTAAGAGCACCACTACAGTCATTGGTGTGATGCCTTTAATGTAGTTTGATTTATCCGTCGTTTTCATGTAGACCCATAAAGCACAACAGTAACATCATTAGAAATGATGATTTATCTTGTGCATGTTATGTGTTTGAACTAGCAGGTCCATGTCAGGGGAAAAGGAATCTTCTTCTTTAGACATAAAACTTAGAAGTCAGTAGCAAATTTTCCATCTCCTTTTTTGAGTTTTTGATCAGAAACTTGGGGTCAATTCTCTTCAGGTAGAAGCATCCTTTTGGAGAATTTCGAACAAAACTCAAAACTATTCCTCTTCACATATTCTCTCTCTCATACTCTGCAGAAGTCTGTCCTTTATTTAGAGACTGGTAATCAAGATTCTTATGTTAGTATTTTTGATTACTTCAACAAAAACAGAGGAACAAAACATCCATGCTTTTTTCTGAAAATAGATCTATCTTTTGAGGTAAAAGGCATACGTGAGCTCATTATCTTTGGAATGTAAGTAAGAAGTTGAATGAGAGTCAGTTGAGTGAATGTTTTTCTTGTGTGGGGGCAGGGATTAAGTCAGTAAGGAACTAAAAAGACATTTGTTTCATAGCAGTCAGGCCTTCTTGTACTGACATGCCATGTTTTTCCACTCCAGTTGACTTGGTTAGACATCCTCCGACACCCTGGGTGATGTAAATCAGAGACTGAGAATTTTAGACTTTTTGCTCTCTGGAGAAATGTACCTAGTATTTTAACAATTCCTTATCTTTTCCAACTGTATGTTTGCTTAGATGCATGCAGGTTTAAATGTATGTAAATGTACATCCCCACTCAAATCTTCAGAAGACAAAAAAACTTTTGTCTGTGTGTCTTGTTAACATTTTCCTATACGTTTTCCAGAGGTGTACTAGGAACAGCCTGCTGTACAGCTGTTCTCCTCCAGCTGAACAGGTTCATAGGGAATGAAGAGCTTGGAGCAATTTGTAGGCAATGAAGCAAAAAGAAAAATCCACAAAGAAGCAGCTGATGTTAGCAGCTTTTAAAGAGAATAAAAGGAAAGGGAAAGAATAGGGAGCCAAATGTAGAACAGAGGGAGAGAACACGATTTTGGAAGAAATCTCTATTACTATTTTTCAAAACCAAGGAGAAGCTACAGTGCTTACTTTTATAAGCCGTACTTTATCCTTTCATGCTTTTTACTGCCTGCTGAACAATATCTGTGCTTACCATACGCAGATATTAAGCCAGTGCTTTACCTTTGTTGCACAAATAGCTGGGAGCTTGAGGCTAGCAGCCAAATTTTTGTTACAGCTTTGTCCCTGACACACACCTAGGACTCAGTCAGGAAGATGTTTGGGGCATGTTAAATTTTAAGCACATGTTTAAATCCCACTACTTGCCATAACACCTTTCTGGAATGAAACCTGCATATTAAACTCTGCAAACCAATCTTGCAGTGCCGGTTCACTTATTTGAAGGCCGGGAATAATAATGCTTAATTCCTATGTGTGTTTTGTAGCTTAATTCAGGATGTTTATACACCACTCTAAAGCAAAAGCCTTAACATGAAAGAATTGTGGTTCATTACTATATTTCATTAGCATTAGGAATTGTTGTGTGTGTAGTTCAAAGAGATAGAAATCTAAATTTTCACGGCATTACACAATTGAAAATTTTAGAGGAAAGACTGTCTGTATTAATTGTCATTAAATCAAAAATAAAAAGTCAAGTTCAGCTCCTTAGCTCAAAAATCACATGGGGTTTACTTTCAAGAGGTGCTTTAGTGACTTTTTATTTATTTATTTACTCTCATACAAAGTCAGTTTGATATATTCACAGTCAAAGCTATAAAACAATATACAATTTATTTACTTTTCAGAGGAAGCTGTGAACTAAGCAAAGCAGTGATGAGGTGAATAAACCCTATGAACAAGCTATAAAAGTAGCTTTGAGAATACCATATATTCTTGTTTAGATGTTTTCATACAGGCATTATTTAAAAAGAAAATAAATACTTCATGGTATAAAGATAATTAGATAAATCTTTAAAAAAAAAAAGTGAGAGGATAACTAAAACCACTTAAAAATGTTGTGTCTGCTGTATTTTTTAAAACTTGTTTGTGATTTTAAATTCCCCATAAGAGTATGTCTGATATTCCTGAGATATGTAATTGACGGGATGCAGTGTCACGGCTCAGAGGAGCCCATTATTATATTTCATTGGTTCATTTATTGCCTGAGGCTGAGCACAGGCAATAGAACAAGGTGTCAAACTTACTTTTAACCTTTGGTCTTAGAAGAAGCTAAATTAAGGGTTGAAGTGTATTTTAAGTTAACATCCTTAGACTTGTCTCTCCTTTTCTGTTTGCAACTGGCATGCATGAATGTTACCCAGTTTTCAGTGTCAGCCTCTTATGCTGTGTTCCACATAGACCTGTTGTTTTCACTACTGGTCCCTTCATGCTTTTTCCTCTGCTTTGTGTGACATGCTATAGGTTGTGTCAGTTAACTTCAGCGATTCCTGCTAAGGGGAAAAAATGTAAAAAATAAAAAAGAGAAATATTTCACTTATGAGTGACATTAAAAAAGGACGAAACTGGCAAATTTTTTTGAAATGTACACAGGTCATAGATCAGACAAAGGAGAGTGGCACACATGCTTAGAAAGAGGAATAGACTTTTGAGATACTGGAGGAGAAAATGGCAGAATATTCTTTTATTGCAGAAATATTATGGGTTTATGTCAGTAATTGCAACGCTGCTAAAGCTTGTTCCTTGCTGAGCTTCAGATATAAACTGTGTAGGTCAGACAGAAGGTAAACCAGGCCAAATCTCACCTCTGCTCTAGAGAAGGCATGTGGATGTAGGCCAGGAGAGCAGGGAAATTAATTTTACTATAAATTTGGAATGGAACTGGAACTGTGTATTTACTCTGACTTTACTGCCTGCATCCCCTGTCCTTAAAGTCTTCAAGCACCAAATAATGCAGAAAGTAATGATGGATGTTGATGGACTAGGGATCTTGGTGCTGATAGCCTTTCCTTCTTCCCAGAGAAACTTTTGTCTCACAGTAAAATATTAATGTAAGGATGGTTGTGGTAGTGTCTCTTAAAGAAAAATAAAGAGAGAATAATGTAGACTAAAGTAATAGGGAAAACATTTTTTAGCAGCTTTAAGATTTAAGGAAGCAGCTCCAAAAATCTATTATTGTTGGGTAAATATATATATATATATATATGATCCTCTTATGACTTTGACATTAGAAATCACTGAAGGTGCTCATAGCACTAAGCCTGTGATATTACATATTATACTACTGCTAACTGCTTAATTCAAGTTCATATTCTAGAGTTCAGATTAATTATTTTATTTTTCTTGTCTGACAGTTGTTTTGGGGTGGTGAAGGATGAAAGGTGCTGAGCTCTCTCCTCAGAGATGCTGATGTCATTAAGTGTCCTAGCCTTTGCCCCGTATACATAATTCTGCCTGTAGTTTGGTTAGAATAAAGCCAGCTCAGCAATAAAGACAATTATTTTGAGAGAAGTTTTATGTTACACCTCTTTATTTCACGACCAAGGGTTTTTTTGTGTTTCCTGACTCCATCTTGGAAATCCACCTCATTTCTTGGCTACAATGACCTTTGTGTTTGTAATGTTTCATCGGTTTCCAAGATGTCAGTTGGAGGTGAATGCTGTAGTATTAATATATTTGTCAGCCATTCAGGTGACTGGAACATAATTTCCTTAACCTCCCTAGTCCCTTTCCCTTTTAAGTTTTTCTGTAATGTATTTTGTTGAAATCTAGAAGTATTAAATTCAATGTTTTTCAGACAGGTAAGAGGTTTTATGATTTTAGACTTCTATTTTAAATAGATCAGTTTGCACTTTTTATTGTTGTACACGATGTTTCTTGTGCTAGAAGTTTGAATGTGTATCTGTTGGTTGTGTCATTGTGTCAGTGTTTCATCCTTATTACTGAAATATTAATGTAGTATTCTTTCTTTCTTAAATGCTTTTCACCCAGAGATCTGAGACTACTTTTTAAAGGAATTCAGTAGTTAGCTACAGTTTACGTGTTGGGAAGGTGAGGTACAGGAATTGCCTCAAATCAAAATTAGAAAGTTAAAGTACAATTGGACATTGAGGCCACATTCATTACCCTCCACTGCTTCCAAAAGAGTGAGATAAACATGCTCCCATGTAGACAAAGAAATCAGCATTTCTTAAATGTATGGGGAACCTTCCAATCTCATTCTTGATTTTTTTTTTTTTTTTTTTTTTTTCCACTCAGTAGGATACAGTATCCTTGCTTACTTCTAAGGAAATTAACTTCGATTTTTTTTTTAAAAAAGATATGTGGATGATTTTCTCTAAATACTAGAACACTCAGATTAAATTAATTTTAATTTAAAACTTCATGTTCAAAATGCCTCTACTTGAGAATAACCAGTTTTACCTATGTTTTTCTTTTGGGTCTGGCTTTTTGCTACTTTAACAAGGTAAGGATAAACTGGAATATGGCCTTTGTTATGAAGGGCTGTCCAATAATGTTCCTCATTTATTAGAATTTTACAGAACAAAAAGAAAAATTGAGAACATTGTAATATCAGCTGCAAAGTTTACACGCCCCTTTTGTTGTGATAGTTCTTCTAAAACATTATTTCAAATAACTAATCCTGTAAAAATAAGACTACTTCATTAAAAAAAAAAAAAAAAAAAAAAAAAGGCCAGCCTGTTTACTAGTGACATTTAAATGGATTAGTGCCACATTTTCCATGTGATATTTTCTGATAGTCAAAGTTTAACAAGAAAATACATTCCAATACTTAGTCCGTGTTTGAAACAGAATCAGTTTTTGGTAATAATTTACCGAAACCACGTTTAGTTCACTGAAAGCTTATTTACATGGTCATGTTCATGAAAATTAATCTGTAAAAATGAATTTAAAGTGGATTATTTAAACCTAATTAAGTCCTTGTATAGATGATCATTCAGAATACAAAATTGCTTTGATTTTGTTTAACTTAACTCTCTTCCAAATGAATTATGACTACAAGGGATTTAATGTAGTTTAAATAATCCATTTTAAGAACTAAATACAGAATCATTTTGCTGCATGCTTCAGTATAGACAATATCTCTGGGAGAAATCTATCTGTCTGACCTTTACCCAGATGTCAGCATAGGTGTAGACAGTAACTGAATTTAAGAGGTAGTCTGAAGTCTTGGAAAAGGCATTAAATCACTTTGAATTTAGAAGTGATCTTTTAGGAGAGGGCAGAAAACAGATACATGAACTGTTTAACAGATAGGAATTTAGGATTGGAGGGACATAATATCTTGGTACCTGCTTCCATTTACTTTGAGAAAAGTCTAGTCTTTAACTTTTAGAATAACTTTTGTTGAAGTGATTGTGACCACCTCCCCTGGGAAGGAATAAATTGGACAGGATCATCCTTTGTGGATGGTAAGAAGTTGGAACTTGGCTAGTAATTATAATTATTTGTCATTCGTTTAGAGCATGATAGCTTTCTTATTCTGAAATTTCTATTTGGATACATTCCCATAATAATCCTGAATGACCAATAAGGTATTCATAAGGTCTTTTGACTCTGTGTTTTTTAAAAAGATTCTTCAAAAATTTTTGAGTCTCACAACATAGTACAGTTTGTGAGTGATAAATGAATTTAAGCAGACATAGGACCAGACAGATTCCTAAAGGAAAATAAATCCCATTTCTGCCATAGCTGTGCTGTACTTGAATGAACATGGAATCTTGAAGGCATGGTGGAAATGAAGAGATCTCTCCTGTGAGTGAGCTTCTTAGTATTTAAAAATGAAGTCTCTTATGGTCAGGAGACTTACAAATGATGACAGTCATTAGAGTATTCAAGGTAACTTCCTCCTGTCCTAATTTTTCTCTGCCAGTTTTGCAAGATGTTGCATGATTCCAATACTTTCCCTTCAGTCACAGTGGATTACATCTTTTCAAAAGACACTTAGGAATCAGCATTATTTGAGGCTAAAATATTTTGAGTGGTAGATTATATCCCCTTACTTAAAGCAACATAATGATGCTTGTGTATGATCTCACCTTGACAAATTTCCCAGTACATCAAGGATGTTAAAAAAACCACTGTAAGGTAAAAATGCTGTAAGGGCTGGGGAGGGGAAAACTATTGAAAGTTGAGAGAAAGAGCATGCACAGAACTATCAGTCTAAGTACACAATAATTCCAGATATGGGTGATTTCATTTTCACAACATCAGAAGCATTATTGTCTTCTTGATTGATTTTTACACAGCACAGTTTAAAAACTGGGTTTGTTTCTCTCTCCCTTGCTTAGTAGAAAACATCAGTGGAGAGAAAACTATCGCTCTAACAAGAAGCATAGGAGAAATGTTCATTTCAGCAGTACTAACTTTACACACTGATTGTGCTATTGGATTTTGAAAGAAGAGAAAGGAAAAGAATCTGTGAAATAGTAATAGAAGGAAAGCAACAGAAAAATTTTGAGAACTGAGAACTACCTGGCAATATCCTTCACATTTCACCTTTATTTGAAATACAGCACAGAACCATAATGAAATCTATTAATGGTGCACAAATGTACTTCTTCACACATTTGGATCAACTCTGGAGTAACTTAAAAAATATATAATGGGGAAAAAAAGAGTTAAACTGTGCAAGTGCAGACCTGTAAACATACAATACTTACAGAAAAAAAAAATTCTCTGCTGAGGGCCCCTGGCAGTATGAACCAGCAAAATCTGCCTTGCAGCACCTCCTCCCTCACCCCCGGGGTTCAAGTCCCCATCCTCTGCTCTTTCTCACCTCTGTGAGCTGTTGCTGCTTGCCAGGTCCACAGAGAGCAAACCACACCAAAAAGTAGTAGGTACATTTCTTGGAGCTGAGCAAGCTAAATATGCTTTCTGTGGGGTCAGATGAACTCTGGTACCTGTAGATCAGGAGGAGTGGGAACTGAGCCCAGAATGAAAGAGCTGAGTCTAGAGTGAAAGAGGAAGGAAAAAAGCACAGATTAAGCTGCTTTTGCATACAATTTAACATTCAGTTCAAAAATGTTCAACTAATACGAAAATCATTGTCTGTATAGGTACACATTTGTATTATTTTTATGCACTCATGCAGTACATCTAATGTGATGTATCTGTTAACTTCTAATTCATAACTTTGGAGTTGAAAATGTTTCTTTCCTTATTTTTTTATGGGGTTTTGTTTTCTTTTTTTTTTTTTTTTTGTTTTGTTGAGCATCTACAGTAAATATTTCTTGGGTAAATATTTTCTGAAACCTCTGAATTATTAAAGCATAAAATAGATGATTAAAGAGCAGTACATTGTTAGTAGAAGTACACTTGTCAGTGCTGGGGAGGTAAAAAGAAATAATCCTACTATGCCTGTGTCCCTTGGGAAGACCTTACCTTCCTGATACCATCCATGTTTCTTATAGTTCAGAACACTTGTTAAGCTGAAAGGGGAGAAGAGAAGTGCATGACATTTATATTTGTTGTAACATAAACCATTTCTTATCTCTCCCCTCAGTCCCTCTCTCTGCCTCCCTCTATCTCCGTTTACAACTTCACTATCCCTCCTGCCTACTGGGATCATAACCTTGCTGTAATCTTTCTTCTTTTTGCTGCATATCCAAGGCAATCTATTTTTTTTCTTTTTATTTTTTTCCAGTAGTCTCAAAAAAAACCCAAAAAACAAAAACAAACAAAAAAAACAAACCCAAAACAAACCTATTTTAAACCTGTGTTTGTTTCCTGTTTTTTTTTGTTTGTTTGTTTGTTTGTTTTCTTTTGTTTTGTTTTGGGTTTTTTTTTGGTTTTTTTTGACTAGATTTTGTCCTGTCTAATCTCTCCCTCTCAATTCCTAAATCAGCCAACTCATGGGTCTGAAATTGCTGGTGACACTGCCAATTCTCTCTGCTAGTTCTAGGGTATGTTCTTGTCATTGGGTTGTGGAACTGAACACCTTGTTTCGTTTCTTTTCTTTTCCTTGAAAGACAATCTGAGAGGTATCTAATTATACTAGAATACTTTGTTCTTTCAATCTGGACTGGCTTTCAGTAAACTTGGAATGCATGTCTATACTATCTTCAGCTTCTCAACAATTCAGCAGTCATTTTACTCATTGATATATTTCAAGGTTTTCATCTTAATTAGACATTTGGTGATGTAGGTTTCCATTTTCAAATTTCCAAATGAGCCAAAAGAACTTTGTCAGGATTATTTTTGAAGCATTTCTGTCTTGGGGGAACAATCCAACTTGCACTTTATCCTATTTGGATTTACAGAGTAAATTTACATCCTTGTGCTGAAATTCCATGGGTAGCTGGTCTGGATTGGTGCTCTGCAAAGGATCTGAACACAGAGGCAGCAGTGAGTTTAGCTGAAAGTAATTGTGGCCATAGCCAGTTTCATCCAAAACACATTTAGAATATAAAGTGGTGTGTCTTTCTTTTGGAGCATTTGCCTAGGAATTGAAAAACTTGGGGAGATCTGATTGATGTTAAGTTCCTTTGTAGGTTTCATCCTGAATTTTGTTGCTTCTGTTAGAGAAATCAAAACAACAATATTTGCATATTTTTTCAGAATGTTTTGAGATTGTCTCTTGAACAGAACTGTTTCAAAAAGTTGTACAGGTTTTTAAAAGAAACTTTGAAGAGTCCGTAATGTTGCATTGATATTTCTGTGTTAATAGTTTTGAGGTTCAAATTAATGCTGTTATAAATGGCAGCACTTAGACAAACTTTCTATGTTCCTAACTGTGCAGTCACCAAGCAAGTGGTGTAGTTAGATAATCTTATGGCAATTCTATGTGGGAGAACAACTAAAAGTATGAAGTTAATGCAGCAAAATTAAGGACCATTAAGCCCCTATATGGAAACTTATTGAAAAGTGGAGTGCTTAAGGGAGGATTAAAGTAAAAAAAATAAAGGCATTTTAATTCAGAATGAGAGCATCTACATATAGCTTAATGTGTTTTAATTTCTCTGCATTAACTTCATACTTTTAGTTGATTGTTTTTAACCATCTCAAATTCAGGCAGTCCCAAGTGATACTACTTTTTCTCAAAAGTATCTCTGTAAGCTTTCTCTTTAAATTTTATATCCTTCTATCTCATTCCATGCAAGTAACCCAAGAAAAATTATTGTTTAAAAAATGAACAAAAAGACAAATAGTAATATGTGTTCTATTGTCAACTGATTATGACAGTAGACATGACCATCTGAATGAGAAACTTTACCATATTAAAAGAAATATATAAGCTAAAAAAATATTCATATTTTACAAGTAGAGATTAAAGGCTTGAGGGGAATTTGAAAGTTCATGAATGATGGACGCAGTGGAAAATCTCAGAGAACAGAACATAAAGACAAAGATAATAGCAAAAGACATGACGTACCTATCCACTGAAACTGAGTGTTCAAACCTGAGAATTTATGGTTGAAGTAAAAAATAAAGATGTTCGTGTGTTTGGCACAGCCCAGTATAAAGAAGTGCATGAAGCTGTGCTATTCCAAAGCTGGGATTTATCCTGTTACTTCATGCTTGTTCCCAAAACAGTCTTTCTCTTCTTTAGTTCTGTGGTGTCTTTTCAGGCTTTACTGACTTTGGAGGGATTCAACTTGGCTGCTTGATTGTCATTTTATTGTTCTTTAACTGGAATCACCAACTCTATGTAAAGAAATACACAGGACTGCCAGACAAACTCTCCCACATTATAATTTGTAATCAATAGACATTTCTTGTTGGTCATTAATATAGGAACTCTGCTGCCTTTTCACCACTGTTCAGGTTTCATCATGAACATGAACGTTGCTACATCAGTCCACTGGAATCAACACTCATCTTTGTTTTATGCTGTGTCATGCACTTAAGTAAATATCCAAACATCCATAATGAGGACCGAATACAAGAAAGAGATATTAGTATCTTGCATAGAAAGCAAGCAGAATATTTTCTACTTCTAAGAGTTACTACTTTTGGGAAGGACAAAAGATATGCTTGTTATTGCTGGTTTGAGATTTTAAAGGACTTTAATGTATTAGTATGCTATTGATTTTTATTTTTTTTTTTTTTTTTAGTAATAGCCTATACAATTAAGAAAATTAAAAAAATCCAATCTGTTTTTATTACTAGAAAGATTTCTTATCACGTGGGAATGATACAGTTGCTACTAAGTAGATATATTTATATAATCTATACAATTAAAAAATATTTAATGAAATAATAACAGGAGATGATGGGGAATAACAGTTAAGAGCAGTGCAGCATATCAGTTTGGGGTTACATAACTAAACTTCAGTGCAGATCTCTACAAAGGTGTCCTATTACAAGGGCAGAAGCACAACAGTGTTCATAGAATGATGCCAGATGGTTGCATTTGCTTTATCATGAGTTACAGTGGACTGCCAGTCCTGGGGCTAGTGCTTTTTCTTGTTTACCGGTGCATTTTGTTGTTAGAGTATGTAGAGTTGCATTCTCCATTTAGAGAAATCAATGCTTTCGCCTACCTTCCCTTTTTTTTTTCCCACTGCCAACCATTTTTCTTGTCAGTGTGCTTTCCCCATTGCTGGGTGAACAGCCTATGAGAAATAAACCACTGAGGCACATCAAACATTATAAGAAGGCCAGGGCAGTAATTCAGTGGCTGAGTTTTTCCAATCCATTCTCTTTCAAGTGGCTTGTTTAAAAATGAACAACAGAAACAAAACCTCACCGTGTTTCTTGTTGATATTTAACAAAACTATAGAAAGACCTTTTACCTTCATAATGCCAGTGACATGCATATTGTTTATCTTTCTAATTATTTATTTATAGTTGACATGAAAAAGCTTCCCACTAGACATCACTAACTTCACAAAACCCAGTTGTGTATTGCTTTGTGAGACTTCTGTTATTATAGCATGATTAAAATAGTACATTAATTATGCATCCTGCTGTAAAACTGAATACAGCAGAGGAAATAAATATGTATTAATAATACATTAGTTATTAATCTGTGCACTTGTCATTTGAATGAGATGTAAACTACTCCATGTTCAGTTCATGAAGACCACCACTTACCTGTTTTTTAAGTCCACTTACATCTCACTACCATGGAAGGAAAAGATTTTGTTAAAAGTCACCATGTGCTAAAAATGAGTAGTCCCAAGCCGAAACTGTTATAATAAAAAGCTACAAATTTTACCTGGCTGTGAGATACAGTGGTAGCATAATAATTCATCACTAGGCTGGGGCATGTAGTGGTAGACACCTTTCTGAAGCAAAGAGATTGATTCTGACTTTTTATTTCTGAGATTCCTGGTACTACTAGAAAGGGAACTTTTGTACTAAAAGAAAGCCAGCTACAGCTTATGGACTTGATGAAAAGTATTGCAGACATGGGTATTTAAAAAAACAGTAGGCCTTGTAAAGTACATCATTAGATTGGATTGCCTTAAGAGATCATTTTAAGGTTGTGTGTGAATATGTCAGATGTGAACAGGTTACACCTACTAAGTAGTAACCAAGGGGTTTCTAAATCTTTGCACATCAAGCTGTCATTTAGTTAAAGGACAGAGTCAGTAGATTAAGAAGTAAAACAGGAGCCAATTAGCTGCAGCAAACTTTTATTAAACAAAGCCATTTGCTTTCTTTTTGGCTCAAACTATAATAAAAGTTATATTATTTAATGCAAGAGCTTCTTGGCAAGATTTGCACTAGGAAATTAAATGTGCCTGGGACTACTGATGCCAAAGAGGCTAACTGTCATGGAGTGACCCATGTCTGTATTATTAAAATTTGCTAGTTTACTAAAGAAGGTGAGTACAGAAAAAATGCCTCTAGAGAATACTTTTAACTCCTAAAGTTTGCTTAAGATATATCTTGGGAGAGGCCTAGTCCTAGTTGTCCAGGAATAAAACTAATCCATGGAGAATTTGTGAAAGTTAGCAGGGGATTGACTTTCAGTCTTGTGGTACATTTGCTAGCAGTGATTATTTTCTTGGCAGTAGTAGTGCTGTTGAGTGAATGACCAATACACGAAGTTTTCCAAAGACGTATTTTCATGGAAATTTTAGTTTAATCATTAAATGGCATGTATATGACTTCTGTATTACTCAGAATTTTTAGATTTAGAATAGAAACATCCATATGAAGGGGAAACTACACTGCTGTTGAGGTTAAGTTAAAAATGCACATAAAATCCTTAAACTGACAGCTACGTTATGGTTATATTTTCACATTATCTTAATACTAAACACTGCCAAGTATAAACCTTCATAATGGGTGTCCAGTTTTAAAAGGTGTTTGATTATCTTGATTTAAAAGTTGTGTCAGCCAAGACAGGTTAAAATAATTCCTGTTAATATGTAGCTCTCTCTTGGGATTCACACCAAGAGATCTAGAAGTACATGAATAAGAATGTGAATATTATTTTATGTACTGTGAATGTGCATCAGAGTCAAGTGAAGTGTCATGACTGGAATCACCTTTTAGGTCAGCAGCATCTGGAGCAGAATGCAGATCTTTTGAATCCCACACTATAACTCTGTTCACTGTAACAGCATCTATGCTTTCACACATAGGTGTAAATTTTTCCCACATGCATTCTGAAGAAGATTCTGAATCATGTGGCTTAGACAAGTCATCTTCAAGAGTCGTGATTTAGAACAATATGGAAATGTTTATAAGGTTTATTGAACTAAAATGGCTTTCCCTTTTCCTGTCTCTCATTTCTTGTATTTTAACATCTTCTTAGTTTTCTCTGACAGAAGACAGAAAAGATCACCCAGTCAAGAAAGATGTCTGCCAAAAAACAAATTCACCTGTCTATAAAGACTTCCTGATAAATATTTCATATACATTTGAAAAATTTCCAGTGGTGGAAAATAGCAGTCTCTTTTTATGTAATCTTCTCAATGTATTATTATCCTTATTCTTGGAAAGACGTTTTTTTTCTTAGTGTCTGCATTTCCTTTTTTCTAAGTCATAGTGTCCTCTCCACTTTCCCTTTTGCAGCAACTGTTGGTATATTGAAAAAATTGTTTATGATGTTATGTGGGGAAAATCTTGACTATAAACTATACCAAGGAGTGAATCTATTAATTCTTTCATTACTATATGCAAACTTTCTCATCGCTTTCATGAGAACACACAGAAACATTTTACTATTTTTCCTTGAAAATATGGCTGTCTGTCTCCTTTCTAAATCACTCTGTCCATGACAGTGTGAACCCCTCTAGTAAGAGAGATGAAAGCATATGAATACTGGTGAATACTAGCTTGCAAACAAGAAAAAAGAAAGCTGAAAAAAGTCCCCTAACTGATATTGTAATAATTCAGCTGTTGTACTGCTGAATTTTCTTAATTTTAAAACAATGTTGCACTATTACATATTCACTGTTTGTTTTATTTTGGAAAAACCCTGGAGTGATTTATGTGAGAGGAAATGAAATAATCTGGCTGGTTTCTGAATGCTTTAGCTGCTTTAGGGCACTTTGGTAGAAGAAGTTGTTCTGAATTACCTGTTAGGATTTTTCTCCTCTACTTTATTCTCTTCTTTTTTTTTTTTTTTTTTTTTTTTGGAAGGGTAAGTCACAGATAACCCTGATAATGTAGCATTTCTGTAAGAATATTCTCCTGCAGTTTACTAAACTTACATAGCCACAGTACAGTCATTCACTTACTTTGCAGGGATGCTTTGGCAGTGCTGTATTTTCCTAAATGCATGCAAATCCTTCAGTTTAAAGCACTAGGTCTTTTTAAGTTCTGCAAATACACTAATGGTGGTGTAGCCAATAGAACACAAAATAGCAATATCAGAAGGGTTTTCCCCTTAATTCCCACACTGCTACATAAATGTTTTCCATGTTTAAACTAACCTTTTCCTTTTTGAGTACTTTGGTAATGTTTTTGTTATTAAACCTCTCCCATTTTTTTATGTAAGTTTTTGATTATGCTTAACTCATTCATCAAGGTTGGTGAGCCATAGAGAATAAAAGCTTGACACTACTAGTGAGTTTGTTGTCTGGGGAGAGGAAGTTGAAGTAATTTCCCTGGGGCTTTATAATACTCTTCTAGTTATAGGACTAGGTAAATTTCCTTCAATTAGATTGTTTCTTTGTCTGTGACCAAGAATTGTCCTCTATATGTACAGGCATTTTTAAGGTATGGGGAGATGAGCAGTGGAAAACTATGTGTCTCAAGCAAAGTTGAAACCTGTCTCTAATTCCAAATAGAATGTGTTCCAGTTCTATCTCAAGAGAGCACAACTTTGATAAATTGTTTCAAAATTCACTTTTGAGAAGTTCTGTGACATCTCTCATTTGCTCAGATGACAGCTGAAAGGATGTCTGCAAAGTAATCTGTAGGTCTGGAGAGACTAAAAATTCTTTGTGAAGCTAGAGAAAGGTTAATGGGGATGTGACAGGCTTCCTACCATATGCATTGGTCTGAAGTATGTGACACTTTTTTGTAATATAGAGCAGCAACATACTCTTCAGGAATTAAAGGATGAGTGGTAGATATATATGGAATATGAACTTCAAGAATACAGTTTCATGAGCATTTGGAGTGGTTCTTGCCTTTGCAGCTAAGAAAGCCTCAGCTTTCTTTCTGTGTAATGTCTGTGACTTCTAGATTTTAAGCAGCTGGTAAAGTATAGATATTCTTTGCTGGGCATCATCATTATGTGTGTGCACACACATAGGTGCCAACACACATTCACACACCTGCTTTCTCTGACAAAGATAGAAGAAATGTCCAGTTGATAACATGATAAAATAAAAATGCTGTACAGATGAAGTTACTGCCTTGGGATTTCTTCATACTAATGCTTTAATAACATGCTAAGGCACTGCACCTCAGGCCCCAGACACAAACGAAGTCTGTAGTGAAAAAGAAAGGGATAAAAAAAAAATGACAATGTAATGCTGAAGTGAGCTCAATAGTGGCACTAGTTATTGAGTGGCACTAGCAACTGAGAAAGGAAACAACAGTGTAAAACCCCTCTTTGATTTTCTGTTCTTGCTCACTGCCTTTTGTGTTTGATTGGAACCCCTTTTATGAGTGAGATAAGCTCTGATAAAGGAAGTTGTGATACATGAAGTAGCACTATGACAATGCATAAAGCGATCATTGTCCTCACTTGCCCTCACTGCACTTTCACACCGTTAATGGTGTAACTAATAAGACTTGCACTTAAGATCTCACCTTTGTTCTTTCTGTGGTAGTGCCATCCTTGAAAAGTGACAGCCTCTGCTAGAGCACCACAAAATATATCAGGTTATTCTTACCACTCTAAACAGACACATCTTATTATTTTCCATTGTGGGGAAGGTTAAATGACTTGTTTCAGCGGCAACAAGAACTCTGAAATTATGACTGGGAACTCATACTTTTTTCAGTTTACTTGAAGTAGCATTATAACATTAACAAACATGGAAAATAACTGCATTATTTGGCACTGAGGCAAATTACCAGACTGTGATAACTAATTTTAGTATTCTTTACGGATGCAGGTCACCTGTCTGTACGAAAGTTGTAATTCTCTTCCTGCTAACACTCAAATTTCTTTTCCTGGTTTCTTCTCTTCATTCCCTTTGGCATTGTTTTTTTTCTTCCCTCAAAGTACTTTCATCTCCCTCCCCAGGACCTACTCCTAAGTATATTTTTTTCAACAAGAGATTGTCATTTTGTAGCAGATGACAGTTCCAGTTGGTGGGACTGTAAAGAGAAAGTACCCAGGATAACTGATTCATCCTCTACGGAGACAACACATAGTACCCAGGAAATGTCTGCCCTTCCAAAAAGTCGATGCTGTCCCCAGCTCAGGTTTTCAGCACAAAGTGCCAGAACAGGTGCCAGGAGAATTCATTTTAGCTTAAACTTTATGAACAAACTAAGGTACAATGAGGATTGCAGTCTTCATTGACATTGCTGCCTGCGTTCTTGCTATTTAAAGAACAGAGGAACAAGCTTCAGTGCACAAAGTGTGATCATTTCCCCCAATACCTGAATTAATAGGAGTAATTTCTACTTACACGGTCTCTTTCTATTGAGAAGCTCACACTCTACAAACATGAATTAATTAAGCTTTATACTCCCTCTGTGCTGCATAGGTAGACTCAAGAATAGAGTGATTTAACATTATACTAGTGTGCCAGTTGGGAAATAGCAGAAATCTAGTTTTCTTACTTTGCACATGCCCTGGGGCAGATTCAACGCATGCCTTAAATGCAAGGACTGAAAGAGACCATAAGGCATGTGGTTGATAATACCTCTAGGCTTACAGCTGGAGATAAGAACTCTTCCTTGGGAGAGCTGGAGTGCATATGGCAGGGAAGCAACAGCTGATTCCCTGTGAAAACATGTATGGCAGAGCCTGCTAAGGTACAAAGCTTTTCCAGTGAGTGTTGACAAGACTATTGCAGTGACCTGTAGAGTTTTGTCTTGCCTTCTCTCAACTCAAACCAGGTAAATTGGAGCTACATCTTCCTTATAATGATATCCCTAAGATCAAGGTGGTGGCTGTGTGCAGATATGGATTTGCTGGTTGGGCTGAAAGAGTAAGAGCATTTCCATTTGGTATCACTCACTATGGCACATGCTCCTGAGGTATCTGACTTACCTAAATAATCTGGCCAGTAAGACTTGTTCTGTGTATAACCCCTGGTATCAGACACAGAACACTCAGCTGTGCTTAGGAATTGTGTCTTCCAGTTTTTTTACTATTAGAAGTTGTCTAATAAATTATTCTATTTACTTTTTTTCTTTGAAGCCCTATTTTTTAATCTGCAGTTTTCCAGAGTAGCAGCTTTGCACTGTATAAATCATTACCTCAGTATAAGGACACTCTTGTTAGGAAAGTGACAAGAGAGTAAATGGACATTAAAAAGAAAGAGTTTCTGCATTTTAAGACTAGTGTCTAGAAGAAAATTAAGACCTCGCTGTTAAATCATAGGGCCAGGCAATGCACATTTGGACTGCAAACTGGAAATATTACATTATTTTTAAATGGCTGAATACCTGCTGCAGCATCCGTAGCACTTATTACTTCTCTAATTTATGCATAAATTATTTTGCATAATTTATTGCAATGGAAAAAAAGGAACACAATTTAATCTACCTTAAGAAAAAAATGTTACCTGCTATTAAGTACACATCATAGTCCATACTGTCCATGCACTTTGGTTTACAAACAAATGACTCAATGTTTTTGAAGACTTCTAGGAGGGAGGATGGCAGACATGAACTGCTTGAGCAATGGTTGCTGAAGGTATTGCAATGACTTAAGCTTGGAATAGGCATAATATTCCAAGGAGGAGGGTCTTTATGCCCTGGCAGAGAATTCTCTTCTCCTTCTGGAAAGTGTTTGAATGCTTTTGCTGTATTCAGGCTGTTTACTAATCCCCTGGGGGGTAGGCTGTGGTGATGCTGCCACCCAAGGAGATACAAACCCCTCAGGTCACCCTAGGTTACCTAGGGAAACTTGAGATGTTATCTTCTTCTTCCTTTTCGGTTTAGTCAGTAATCCTGCACAACTGTGTCTTTCCTCTAGAGTATAAGGGGGCAGACTTTTTCCTCTTTTTTTGTGTGTGTTTTTGTTTATTTGTTTTTTGTTTAATAATAAAAAACTGGATAGAATAAAGTTATTCTATGTTTTTAACCATTAAAATCATCAGGGTTTTAATTTTTTTAGCAGAGATCAACAACTAATGCTTCAGAGCTGGAAACCACTGATTTCTGAGTCACATTACTCAGTATGGGTCAGATTATGTCTAAATTCTGTTTGCATTTCAGAGTCAAGCTAGAACTTCATGGCAGACTTACAGAGGGGAAAAAAATTGAAACATTCTACTATCAGAGTCAGATTGCCCATCCAAATTTACAATAAAAGTTATTGGACTTGCCAGTTTTTGTAAAAGTTCTGCTACTGTCATGTGCCACTTTGTCCTTAAATGGAGACCACTGGCCCAAATCAGGGGATGTCAGTTTACAATATATAACTATAACTTTTGGCACAGAGTAAATCCTCCAAGGGAAGTAGAACTCAAAAGGGAAATAAATACCTTTGTAGTCCTCTACCTCTACATGTAACCACTGATGAACTCCTTAGACAGTATGATAGGAACCATTGCAGAACCTTTTGAAAATTCTAGTTGGGATTTTACTAAAACAATTTCTTCACATTTCCAGATCTTCTTGAGTGTAGGTGCTGGTGCATGCCCAAAGAAGGGCAGCAAAGATGGTGAAAGGATTAGAGCGCAAGTGTTGTGAGGAGTGGCTGAGGGACCTGGGGTTGTTTAGCCTGGAAAAAAGGAGGCTCAGGGAGGAACTTATTGCTACAACTTCCTGAAAGGAGGTTGTAGCCATGTGGTGTCAGTCTCCTCTCTTAGTTAATAAGTGATAGGACAACAGTGAATGGTCTCAGGTCAGGCAAGCAGGCTGCCCAGGCAAGCAGAGGAATCAACATCTCTGTAAGTGTTAAAAATATGGGGATGTGGCACTTGGGGATAGGTTTAGTGGTGAACACGTCAGTGCTAGGTTAATAGCTGGAATCTGTGGTCTTGGAAGTCTTTTGCAACCTTGACAATTGCTTTTTAGTTTGTGTAACTTCACTGACATAAATTGTTGGGAGCTGAAATAAGGAAGAGGACTGTCTTTGATTTTCTCACATTGTTTCTGAGTTAAAGTTGCCACAGTCTGGACGTCTCTGCTCAGTTTAGCTTCCTGTTTTGGTAGGTGATAGGAGGAGAAGCTTGCATGCATCAGAAAGTAAAATCAGTGTTGTAACCGAGTCATGCTGAGATGGACTGAAGCAGTACAAAATGAAAGGGAGAAAACAGAAAAATGAGGTTACCATGTCAAATTCCTGACTGATTTTGAATTAGAAACAGAAATATGCTTTGCTCTATAAGCATAATTCAGTTTTAGCACCCAGGTCCCCATCCCAAAGAAAACCACATTCTTGAAATATGGAAAACTGAAAATCCATTTTGATATTGTAAGAGGAAATAAAAAGGGCTGAAAGATTAATAATAGAATGCCAGTGTACATGTAATCCAGGCTTGAACCTGAGGGCAGTCCATTCAAGGAGCTGAATGACATCTGTATGTAATTTAATAAATGGCTGTTGTAACACAAGTGGAGAAGCTCTCAAACACATTGTTTTGTGTTGATTGCTCAGTTCAATTACTGTAAACAAATAATGTAATGTTATAATAGTCACGGAAATAGATCTAGCCTAAAAGGGTTGGAAAAAGGTTGGAAATAGCAAAGCTGTATTTATTCATAATTCAATGATTTGTTGCTAGACTCACCTAAAAATAAAAGGTCATGTTTTATGAGTGTATTGGTAACAAGGTTACCAATTTCAAATACTTAATGACAACTTTTAGCTGACTGTTAGAATAGATTTCTTTTCCCCCAGTGTAAATATTCACAAGTTACTGTACACACAGAAGTATTTAGCAACAGGTAGAGGTTAAATACATTAATTGGAAGACTTTTGATTTCTGTTTAAAGGCATTCCTATCTAAATGGGGTTTTGAGTAACCTGGTCTAGTGGAAGGCTCCCTGCCGATGACAGGGAGGTTGGAGCAAGATGGTCCTTTCCAACCCAAATCATTCTATGATTTCTATAAAGAACTGGATTTACAAAGAAAAGATAGGTGAACTAAAGTGTATTTAAATACTCAATTGGTATCTTAGATAATAAGCCAAGTTTTTTCTGGAAAGTTAAATTTTGAGATATAACACAATACTCCAAAATAGTGTTTCTATTCCGCTTTTTCCACATACTACAACTGGCTTCTTCTGTTAAAAAAATTTTTGTTTGCTCAGTAGAGCTTCATGATCTCTGAATTTTCATGCCCTTTCACCTCCTAAACTTCTTGTGTAATTTAGTTACTTCATAACCCCAGCTTTTTCAGCAGCAGCCTTTCTTCCTTCCCATGAACTAGCCCTACCCAGAGCAATGCCTTAAGGCTGAGAGGACAGGATGCAGCTGCCTCTAAAAGCCTGTCAATGATGTTTCTTTTTAAGTCACTAAGAACTGCTAGCACAGCTGCACAGTGATGTGGATTTACACTTTATACTTTTTTTCCTATATAAAGAATTACTCAAAAGAATGAGTTAGCTACTGATGCATGAAGGCAAATGAAGACACTGCCTTATGCTTAATGGCATCCTAAGGACAGGCCTGTGTTTTAGAGCCAGTTTTTGTGGGGAAACATTGCCTAGGTCAGATGCTGGGGTTATTACACCGAATTTGAGGAGATTCTCTTCTTCAGATGTGATGGAGTAGGAACAAATTTGAGTTAGCATTAAATCTACAGCTAGTATCTTACATCCTTTGAGCACATAGTTGTTTCAGTCTTGACAACTAACATAGTACCAGCAGACTGCAGCAAAGCAGGTCATTTTGGGCTGTAATTTTTGAATTATGATGCATTTTAACATCAGTGGAGTTTGTTTATTTTTATACAGAGCAGTATCTGGTGACCTTAGTGACCAGTGTGCCCCCACTTTCCCAGCAATCCTCTTTTCTCTGCAGACTCCATTAGTTACTAGTTTTATCCAGTCTGAGAAAAGCAAAAGGCAAGAGAGCAAGCCTGGCAAGGCTGTAAAGCTGATGTTTCTTTGCCTTCTTGCTTCCATTTTCCCTTTTTCTGTTTATTTAAGTTGTAGCTGTCATCCACTTGGCAGCAGTGCCTGGTTGGAGGAGGGCAATGAGGGCAGAGAAGATCCAAGCAGTAACAGAGCAAAAGTGGATGCTTCTGGATGTTTGTTGCTGCGGTTAAAAATGCCAACTTCAAAACATATCTTAACATTGCAAATGAAAACAAGGCATTGTGGCCTTCCTGAAATTTCCAGCCAGGCTGGTTACAAAAGAACCAAATATTTGTTTGATGCCATAAAGATGTTCAAATGACAACCAGAAAGTGTGTGTCTTTGGTTCAGTAATGGCTGACCTGATAACTCTGACGCTGTCTAGCACCAGGTATATGGGAAGAGGCTTGAGTTGCCCCTCCCCACATTCCTTCAAAACTTAAGGCAGATCTTAAAAAACTGAGTCCTCATCTTGAAAAAGAAAAATCATGTGCATGTGAGGGAGTTTCACAAGGAGTTGAATGCAAAGTATTGCATTAAAATCCCCTAGTACCACAACATTATTGCTGTAATAATCTGTTTGGATTTCTGTTTATAACTTTATTTTTAATACATTTCACAGTATGGGTAAGGTTTGAAGGGGCCACAATGGGTCATCTGCTTCAATCTCCCTGCTCAAGCAGAGTCATCCTAGACCATTAATATTTTTCCATTTGCATAATGTTAATTTTTTTGTGATTTGTGTTCTTGTGCTATAGGTTGAGGCAGATAAATTTGCTAAATTTTAAATGGGATAACAATTTCATTAAATTAATTTCATTAAATCTCCTATTGCAGAGATCAAAACCTTTGCCTTGTAAAAGAGCTGGAGAAAACATTTTCAAAATGATTAAAAGTTCTTTGAAAATGTAATTCTAACAATTAAAAACAAATTAACTTCCAGCTTACCACGATTATGTGCATTATACTGTGAGTATAAAGTGTGAAACCAGCAGCTTCATATGGTATAAGTTCATAAAAAGAAGACATCAAATAAACTCAAAACTATAAAATGGTAAGAGAATATTTGGAAAATTAACTTAAGGTTGTACTGTAGGTGATTGGAATTAATTTGAAAAGTTTTTAAAATATATGTTTTGACTATATTTTAATGAACACACTTGCTTTGGTGCCTTTAATAAATTTAGATTAATTGGTAAGAAACCATGAAATGTCAGATGCTTCAACATGTTACAACACCTTTCAAATACCCAGCAGAATTTCAGAGTAGCTACCAATATGTTATTTTGCCAGTACTGGAAAATGATTGCTGTATTTCCAAATGTCATCATAGTTGATTCATGTCATACACAAGTGAATTTCTGAATATTCTTGTGAGCATTTCCAAACTGAGTTCCTTAGGCTTTGGCAGTTACCTCAACCATAGCTTAAATACCCTACAAATGCATTGTGCATTTTGGCCTAAAAGTCTTTAATCACTTAAATTATAGATTATGTGGGTATGTTCAGCACTTAGATAGGAATGAAATCTGGAAAACTCTTGTTATACACTGTTGTGTCGAAATTCTTATGTGCTAAAATATCTGCTGGTGAAACCTCCAAAACTGTGGCATCACTATATGCATACAGCTGCTCATAATACCAAAGCTTCTGGTTTGCTAAAAGCCCTACCTTTTGCATTTTCAAAGAAAATATTCTTCCTTCTGGGACCATTTTGTGATGGTTGTCTTGGGATAAGCCTCTCATTACCTGGGCAGAGAGCCCATCCCTTAAAAATCATGCCCAGGGCACAGTATGCATGCTTGCATGAATGGGAAGTAGCAAGGACAGATGACATTTTATGTTCCTGAGTTTTGCTTAAGGATTAAAGAAGTTACTCCTACTACTTTTGGAGCTCTTGACTGAAGAAGGGGAGGCAATCTGCTAGAAGGCTCTACAACCTGAAGTTAGGTGAGGCAGTATCTCAATGGGATAAGCATCTACTTAACTTCTTCCATTGGTTACTTTGTGCATCTCTTTGTTCAGCTGCTGGCTTTTGCAAAACTATTCTCCAGCACGTCAAAGTGTGAGAAGAACCTGACAACGTAACAAGATCTACCCAGTCCTACAGCTGGGTTCCAGATGGATATGTCACCACTGAGTATTTTATCCTGAGATAATTAGCACTATGATTAGAAGAATGCCTGCAGACCATGACATGCAGCACTGAAGTTAGGCCAGTACAAGAGAAAGTATGTCTTAAGCCTCCTGTGAAAAAGACTGCTTTTGCTGGCATGTGATAAAATAAACAGTGCCCCTTTTAATGGAACAGCATTGCATGTCATTCTGGTAATGTTAGATCAGATAGAGAACCTGCTGAGAAAGCACTGAATGAGATTTATTGGGGCAGCTGCCTTATAGGACTACCCAGGTATAAAGAAATGGTTAAACCTTTCAAATTTGGTACACTGGATTCCCAGAAGAAGAAAGCACTAGGAAAAAGGCTTACGTTTCATCTATAACAATATTAATTTTAGATTGATTTTTTTATTAATAAATTGGATGCTCAATAGGGTGAAAGTTTTTGTTTCAAGGAGTTGGGGTGTAATTTTGTTTGGAAGAGATTAGAAATGTGATTTCACAGAGGAAATGTAATCTCATTTTAAATATTTACAGAATGCTAATTTTATGCCTCCACATTGGCAGAAAAACAGAACAGCATTAATTTGACTTATTTTCTAGCAGAAACATGTTCTCTCCCTTTGACTAGCACTACATTAGTAAAAAAAAAAAAAAAAACATTCAGACCCATTCTTTGGCCCACAGATAATGCAACACAGTTTGAATTCATATGGCTAAATTTTACCCTGTTCTTTAACTCTCCTCCGAAAGAGGATTGCCTGCTTTGTACCACAAGGTGGAAATTGTGACTGGTTCCTCCTATTTCACAGGCAGTACAAAAGCACTACTTGGGAGATGCTATTTGGCACAACTAAACAAGTGAGTATTGATAATTGAGTGCCAGTGCTTGACCCCTGTGTTTTATATTCTAACTTTAGAGACAGCCTGTGGCAGATGTCATACGACCACCACCAGGGTTAATACTAAAGGAATAGCTAAGCATTTCTTCTGTACACAGAACTTAATTCACTCGTTGCATACATAAATGTTACACAAAATATAGCATTCTACCATGGTTTTGACTAAAAGGAATCTCTGAGCATTGAGAGGTTATCCAGAAGACTGTGAAATGCTTTTTTTCTGCATGTCCTTATGTTAGGCAGATATTTACTAGGCGTACTTAATCCTGCATCACATCAGGATGATAAACAAGCTGTTGTTCCAACCTGTGGTTCTGTGGTTAGTTTCTATAATGCCATGATGTTAGGGTGTTGCCTTTCTGGTAGTTATGGCCTGTGTGGAAAAAAAAAAAAAAAAGGCAAGTGTCTCTTGTACTAAGTAAATAGTTTCTGGGTTTGGAGGGGAGGTTTTGTGCTCACTGGGATGGAATTTGAAAATAGTGACTTTTTTTTTGTTTTTCATCTCAAATTCTTTTACAAGAAATTCCTTCAGGTATTTTGATACTGAGACATTCTCTGTATCTAGAAACTGATCTATGGCTGTGGATGCAGATTAATTTTTAAATAGCAAAAAAGAAATGTAGAAATATATGTATGCATTTTTCTTTGATGATTTAAGAATGCCCAAAGGAATATTTCCTATTCATATAAAATACTTAAGAAGATAAAATGGTTGAAAGATTCTTTACAAGAAAAAGATGCACAAACATTTGAGTTCATAAGTATTCAATGTAACTGTTTCTGATCCATAAATTGAAATCTCTTAATCTCTTAGATCCTCTTCCTGACCCCTCCACACACCCCCAGACTTTTCATATAGGATTGCCTCAGGATACACAGTGCTAGGAATTAACAGTGTTGTTCTCCCCTGTAAAATTATCAGAGTTTTTGGATATGACTAACATGAAGTAAGTTGTACTTTTTGGTTTACCATCATGATTTATATTTTCCTGTTTTACAGAAAGTTTGCTTGAAAACTCAGTTACAGATTCAATGAAAAAAATGTGTTCTTGGAATCTTGAGCACCAAAACCTTATCCCAAATCAGCGTTAAAAATGAACTTTAATTTTTTTGTTAGTTAAATATCTGAGACATTCTATTGCAGTTTTTCTTTAGTGAGTATAAAAAGTTAGAAGCTTCTTATGATGTTTAGTGTTTAGAATGCATTTGTCTGGGCAGATGTTCTTGTAAAATTGCTAAACCATTCCAAATTATAAGCATAGTTCAAATAAAGCTTGTTTCATCTGTGTGAAGACGACTGGTTCCTTCTCACCAGACTTCCTAGAATACAAATATTATTACTGCAGTTAACTGTTGTATGTGGATGGTTACTACTAGTTCCCTCTGCTTTTTATTTTTCTTTATTTTGTTCCTCTGTATGTTTATTTATAGCAGAGTTATGAGATTGTGATTGAAGTTCGAAAAGACCTTTCCCTTGGGCTTGAAAAGTGACTGACCCCAATCAGCAGGGCTTGTTGTCAGTGCTGCTGGAATCTCTTCATGAGTGAGTGGAAAGTAGTTTCCTGTCAAGTTTAGTTAGGATTGGGTTTTTTCTCTATCTCTGTCTTTTTTTTTTTTTTTGTCTCCAGCATAGGCAATCTCTGTTTTTATGTACAGTGTGAATCCTGTTCTGTCTTAAAGATACAAAGAAGACACCCCGTGTTTGAAATAGAGAGGCAGTTGCAGTCTGGTCACCTTTCTCTTCTGCCTCTGAAGTTTTAAACTAAGCTTGATTCTGTTTTTGCTCAGTATGTTGGACAGGTGACATGTGAGGCTACAGAGGTAGAGAGTGCAGGTGTGTCTGATGATGCTGTGGTTGGATGAAGGCATAAAGAATATGTCTTTGAAGAAGGACATTCTCTTCATTCACCAGTGAATGAACTGAAGGGAAACAAATAAAAACATCCTTCAGTTTTCCACACTGGACAATTAATAAATGTAAGGTTAGGGTTGCAGTGAGTGTGCTTTTTATTTGTTGAATAAATTTATAAGGAAAAGTACTTCAGTTGAGGGGACTGGATCCATGTTTGAAAAGACATCACTACCCTCTTTCTGAGAGTGACTTCTGATTTCCTTTCAACTTTCCATCTTAGGAAAAATCCATTTCTCTTTGCAATATTTTTCTCAGTGTGACAGTCTGGCATTGACCCTTTACATTTGGCAGACTCAAGAAGATACCGTTCTCAAGTAGCCATTTTATCTGGATCTTTCTGGCTATTGTTCCTCTTATTGTTGTAGTAGTGAACAAGTCTCATTCCTGTAATTTTTCCCCTCTAACTTTTGCTTTAGGAGTAGAAAAAAGAAAAGTGAAAAGGAGATTACTGGAAGGAGAGTGACATTTTTCACACTTAGTTTTGTTTTATTGAAGTGCTATTCTTGACAGGATGGTTTCAACTGCTATTCAAGCCTGGCCTCAGATCTGAGTCAGAGCCAGGATCTGACTAGAACAGAGGGGGTTTGCCTAAAACCTTCTCACAGTTCCAACTACATCAGCTACAATCACAGGCTTCCTGTTTTTGTGGATTGTTGTCAGACTTTGTTATTAGACTAAAGTGCTCTGAGACAAATAGTGCTCTGTTGTGGAAGTGCTAAGTGTTATTAATTATTAATAACATATTTAATTAAATACCACCATAGTGGTATAGTGATCATCTACAAATTCAAGGGGCAAGTTCTGTGATGGTTGTTAGGTAAGCAAGAAATTGGAAGCTTTTTTTCAGGATTTTGGCCCATTGTCACAAGGAATAGTACTCCTTTATAAAAAAGCCAAAATGCTCCAGTATGTCAGAGGATGATTTTTTTTTTCTACACATCTCAAAGCAACTGTTTCCCTCTGCCTTTGTTTGCTACCTTTTGACATGCTTACAGCGAGGAATGATTGAATATCTGATTAACTTGGCGTAAGAAGTATTTTTGCCCAGTTTTCTGACGAGATGCTGAACCAGTCCAAATCCTTTGAGTCTTATGTAGGAGGTAATCCCACGATCCAATGTCAGAATAATCCCCCCAAGACAGCTTAAATATTTGTAGTTCTTTCTTAAATCAAGAAATCCCTTGGGGTTTATACCAATCCCAATTTAAAAAATGACTTGACCTGAAAACCCTGGAGGAATGTTTGAATGAGGTTGTCTTGCCTCTGGCTTCTTGGCCAACTTACTCTAATAAGACGTGAATAAGATATACAAGGTCCTAATTTATAATGTGATATGAAAATTATACATTCAGTGAAAGGCTAGGGGGAAAAATAAGGGATGGCAATGGTGATAGAGACAGCATTTATTGTGATTACTAGAAGGGGGCCTTAGTGGGCTGGGATTATTGTACTTTAAGTGAAATTGATTTTGTTCATGATTTGATTTTAATCTAGTTTAGATGAATCAAATTCTACAAGGAACAGATATTTAATTTAGTACATTAGGATGAAAAGGACATCAGTTCAGAGAAGTTTAATGCATATGATGTGATAAAAAATAAAAAAATCTGATTATAAGGGTTTTTTTATAGTAATTCCTTGTTATTTCATTACTTCTTGGACATTTTTTTTTTCCTCTACACAAAATATTTTTATTAGAAACAGCCAAGATTCTAGTCTCCTTAATGATATTTAGGCTGATTGCCTAAGCAAAAACAATAATAATGCTAAAATTGGAGGAGGACGGGGGGAAGACAGAATTCCAGACTTACTACACTGATCTTTGCTAGAGATCTATTGGAACAAACAGAAGATCCTCGCTCCTCTCCAGGACACTTGCTACAGGCGAGCTCCTTTCAGAACAATCCCGGTCTGTCTTGTTACAGACTGCAGTTGTAAACAGAGAGTCTGTAGAAACCAATCTCTTTCAATTTTCCAGTCTACTGTTTCCTAATCTAAGGGAGCTGGAATGCTTTGCAATTTGGAAGAAACTGGTTGCTGTTCAAGAGAGGTCTCCTACATTTTAGCAGGTGGACCTTTTTTCTTCAGTTAGCACCAGAGCTGGAAAACCATTCATACTAAGAGGGTAAGGTTCAGCCAAAATATACAGGTAAACATAGATTTCTTCTTCTCAAAGAATAATTTGTGTGAAAATATTCCTCTTTCACTCTCTGTTTCCTGACATCCAATTACTACTGGTATCTTGTTGGAAGAAAGAAGTACTGTTGATTCACTGGCTTCCTTGCACATTTTTAGCACTGTTCTTGGGGTTGTTATAGATAGATCAGAGTAGTAGTTTCTTCACTGAGGGATGTTTTTGTTTGGTTGTTTAATGAACAAACCTTTTATATGCTTAAAAAAAACATATAAAAAAAGATTTTCTGTAATGGAAGGGACTTTATACTACCATCTACATTCATAAAGATTAGCATGGGTCACAGTGATCTGCATGGGAAAATAATAAAAAGGAATAATGAAGGCGAATTCTTATATCATAAATGCAGGGCAGGAGTTGGCAAAAAATCATTTTAATACATCAATTTAGGAATGCTTGATTATATGTCACCTTGCTTCACTTGCTTGTGTTAAAACAAATTATGAGGGCTTTTGCCTTCTTTATATAAAATATAATTAAGATTTTTCATTTGCTGAAATGTTACTCAGCAAAAGGAAGGAAAAAAGGACGAGGGGGAAGAGGAAAACAAAAAGGCAACTCTGTGTGCCTGTGACAGCCTGTGTCCAGAGGATGGGACCTTCCATTTCAATGCTTAAATCTAATTGTGTGTCTCAGACAAAACTACATCCCCCTTAAACTCCCCCCTCCCTGTAACAAGTTGTTCCAATTTAAAACCAATTTAGCTAAACTGGGACACTGGTAGATAATTGTCAGATGCCTCCTATTTGGAGGCAGAATTCACTCTAGAGAAATCTCCGGAGACGGGTTTACACTGACGTAAATGAAATTAAGATTTTAAAAGAGTGCACACTATCTGTAGAGAATGCACTGGATTTCCCCCTTATTTTACTGTTTTAAAACTAGCACCTATCACCTGCCTTCCTGACCTGAAAGCTGCGGTCATTGTGGTTCCCCATCAGAAGCTGAGAGCTAGCACAGGAGCCATGTGAAGGATGCATTGAGAGTGTGGTCAGTCATCGCAGAGATACTGTTTACCTTTCTGGTTTGGAGTCTTGGCTCATTTTTGAAATATCCAGTAAATAACAGTCCCAGGTGAATCAGCAAAAGTAGAGGTTTTATACGTTTGTCTTTTACAGACGGTGTGATAACAAATAGACATTGTTTCTTTCTGTCCTTAAATACTTACCTGTTGTACACAGAAATTTCAATTTTAGCTTCTTGCTTTTATTACATCTACATTGTTTTGTCATTAAGTAATTGGCATTGGCATATAACACAATATTATTTTGGATCACATGAAGGTCACTTGAAGCTTGAGAGAAGCTGTGTTTGACATGGCAAGGGATAGAGCACTGAATTTGATCCATGTCTTATCAATAATCTTGGATTTCTTCCACCTGCAACAACTATAGTTTCACCGCGTCTCTTGCTTTTTCCTTGAAATTGTGGCAGTAATGAGAATTTTGTTGTCATTGCTGACTATAAGTCCTGTACTGAGATTGCATCAGCTCATTTGGCAAGAGCTTTTCAGGGACCTACTGGCAGAATTGCTTTCCTTATTTTGGTCCTTCCATTTTGTGGATTTAACCCAAAAAGTAGTCTTCAGTAAAAGAGGTTCTACTCTTATATCTATTTGAAAAATGACCAGAACATGTTATGCTAGGGAATCCAATTTTCTTTATATATGTGTTTTTAAATTTGCTGAATGCTTTAAAAACATTTTGTTTCACATGGCAAAGGTCACAGAAGGGTAGAAGAGAGCAATGTACTCATACAAATCTGGACATTGCATTGATGAGATAAATTAATATGGTATAATTAAAAGCTTGTATATATAAGTATTTTTATAATATTGTGTTGCCTTGCTCTTACTAGGCTTTAAACTGCCTGCAACTGTGAAAGCCTGTATTCAGTGTCACAGATGTGTGCGGGAGAATGCAAGCGGGTTGACATGTACTTGTCAGTGTCAGCTGAGAAAAGAGATGGCATGGATTATTTGGTGGAACAATGAAGGAGGTGGTGTCTCTGGGACAATAGCATTAGCTGGCAGAGCAGATGGACTGCTAGCTTGGGAGGTCTAAGTAATCCTCTGTCAGAACAAAGAACAAGAGTTTATGGTTTACTTGGCTAAAATCCACAAAAGTGAAACAGAAATTGGGATGTATAAGGAATCTTTGGTTAGGGCTACTGAGGTCAATAATTTTGCTTGTAAATGCTGTTTGAAATGTTTCAGGATGAGTGAATGTGTAAGCACATGAATTCATTACTGTTAAGTGAATATAGAAATTTTAAACATGTGGGTAAATTCTCCTAGGTGAAGTGATAACGTAATTTCTTAAATACAGAACCTTTCACTAGGAGACTGTCTTCAGTTCTTTATAACTTTGCCAAAAGTTATCTGACATTTTCCCTTGCTAAGACTTGCTGAGCCTCAAGTTTTTTAAAATTTCTAGAGGCAGAATGTATCATTAAAATAAAATTTTAAAAACTCTTGTAGCTGTTTACTACAGCAAATGTAGCCCCTTTGTGCTTTGAAAAAAATGAACCTGGAACTGGTAAGAATGTATCTTTTGCTCTTTCTTTGGGAAAACCACCCATATTTAGTCCTCTCATTCACATTTAAAAATACCTCAGTTTGCCCTGGCTCAGTAGCAACATTTGCATTTGGCAGCTGAAGTCTGTGATTTGTGCCCGAATTGAGATTGCTTTATCTCTCAGAAATCACTGGTGTGACCTGACTGCACATGAACCATCCCTAAATAGCAATATCCATGTGTATGAGGGTGAGCAGCTCTTCCAGCATGGTACTTGCAGAGGGCTCTTGGTCTCCAGAGAGAGATTCTCTTCTGTGCTTTCAGTAGGTGTCCAGCTGATGTCCAAAAAAAAAGTGAGAATTGCAATCTGGCTTGGTTGCAGTGAGGTGAGGAGTAAGTGTGGAGTAGAAAACAGGGAATTTGAGTGGAAGAGATGCCTCAGCCAGCAGGAGGAAGAGAGCAGGAGCCACCCAAGAGTCACAATGTGGCTCATGGGAAGTGCCAACTGCAGCTAGGCAGGAATATTAAAACTGGAGGTAAGAGAAAAAAGTAGCAAATGATATTGGCATGGTAAACAGAGTTTATGAATATGGGGGAGCAGTAGCAGAGACTGGATAGAAATGGTCACTGAGGAAAATGTTAGTAAGAAGCTCAGTACTGGACAAGAAATATGAACTATAAATTTAGAGTTAGAAAATATTCATGAGGGCTAATTGGAAGCATGGAAGCTTTCTTTTGTGGGATTGCTCTGATATTGAATGTGAGAAAGCCAGGTCAACTGCCTCTGCCAGATATGCTGTCGTCCTCTTCATTGCCTGGAAAGGGAATTAAGGAAAGAGCACCTTTTTATGTCTGAAGTTGTCCTGGAGACACATGGTTTAAATGAAGCTCTTATTTCATCAAAGCCTTGTGTTTCTCATTCCCTGTGTGATAGCCTGTGATGCAGTAGCTCTGACATGGAGAACCCCTTTGCACTTGCCCCAACAGCTGAAGCCAAGGGGTATCTGTTCAGATCCTCTGGGAGGCTGTGAAGTGCCAACCGCTGGGAGAAGCGAGACCCTGGAGATCTGAAATTCATTTTGCACCCCTGTTTCTTTTTTAGTTTCAACAGATGCACATCAGCCTTCTTTTGTGAAACATGGACAGCAATGCTACCACATACTGCACAGTGATGATGTGTGGATAAATCTGTTAATATTTAGAAAGAACTAAAAAGCTATAGTGTGAGAATCAGGAGCCCCTGAGGAAGTTAATATTTTGGTATCAAGAACAGCATGCTGGAAAGGCTGTGTGGTGTATTCACTGAATAGTGAGGGTAAAGTAAGCACAGACAGGCTGCTGTTTAGCAAGCAGTGTGTGATCTATGCACTCACTGAAAAGAAATTGCAGATGTCATTTGCAGTGTTTATGTACAGAGAAGGAAAAACTAAACAGAACATTTGTTATTCTGGCTTTCCCTAATTTCTGGTTACCTGATTTTGTGATGTTAACTGCTGCAAAATTTCAGCAGTGAAGCTTTCATTAAAGTGCAGGCTAGGCCTACTACTCATCTTACTTATTCCAGAAGGCTTTCTTTGAAAAAAAACAACCAAACAAAAAAACCCAACTCAAAAAAAACCCAGCCTACATACCCCCCAAGCCCATGCCTTTTTTCTGTCTACTTTGCTAATCTGGACACTGTGTTAGATTCACAATTGCCTATGAGGTTATCTACCCTGTTAAAGCTCAGAAGAATTTTCAGTGACGCTCATTTGTAGTTATACCTGCTGGGGAAAGAAAGAGCTAGTGCAATTACAACTTCTCTTATAGCCATTGCTTATCTGAGTCTGCCTCCGAGTCAGGAAGCCTTTTCTGGCTTGAGCAGTGCAGTGAAGAATGACTCTGCTGCCAACAGAATGGAAACTCAAAACGAGATTGAGTTTAAATCCACAGCTGGGACTTGAGCACTTGGCACCAGGGATCATAAGGTCATTGCAATAAGACAGGGAACGTTCATGCCTAGTGTGTAAGAAACACATCAGCTTGCCAGTCCTCACTGCAGATTTTCACTCTGTGGTGTATGTGTGCTGTATAATAGATACCCATTTTTTTTCAACCTGCAAGAAAACCCCAGGTCTGTAGGACTTTTTTTCATTTTTATGGTCAGACAAAAATATTTACCTACAGTAAATATTTGAGATGTTACTTCCAACACAGAGAAAAATGGATTTTCATATTCTTTTTGACAAAGAAAAGATACAAAATGTCATATGAAATATTATTATATTGTTCAGGATAACAAAGTTCGCATAACTGAAGGCAAATTATTTTTTTTAAACATTTTTTGGGATTTGTGTATATCTTTTAATGCCTTGCAGATTCCAAATTGCATAACCACTGCTTCTAGTAATAATATTAAATTCAAAGAATTGAAATACAGATTATTTGTAAAGGTAAAGCTAAATTAGTAGACGGTTACAGTCTTACAGATTTTCTTTTCACTGTTTATTCCAGGTTAGATGTATTACCTTGCCTTATTCTTGATAAATGACCAAAAGAGAAATTGGTTCTTTTTAAAGAGCCAGTATGACCTCTGAAACTGGAGGTGCATATTAATCTTACAGCCAATAACCCTGCCTGAAAAATACATAAAATGCATTTTATTAGAATCAGAAGTCATAATTTCTTGCAGTGAGGGAAAGGTGAAAGCTTCACTTAGACAGAAAGCAGAAACCAGTCTTGCTTCAAGGACTTGGGGTAAAACTTGATAGTGTACAGGGAAATAGGCATGGGAGCATATTTAGGAATCTGGAGAAGATTAAGTTGGCAGGAACAGAATTGTTTGGTAAGAATGTAGTAATAAGAAAAAAGATTTACTTGACATTTATAATCTCTTTGTAACTTCAGTAATTACTATTGCATTGATCTTCCAGCCACTGAGCATGTTTTGTCTGTTGTCTGATAGGTCTGACAAACTTGTCAGAGATCAGATGTATGTACTTTATAGAGCATATAAACTATACTTTTAGACATCCGAATCCTTGCAAGAGAGAGCTGATGAACCCCCAAAGCTTTGAAAAACAGAGCTTGCGTGGGATAATTGAAATGCCAGACATAAAGCCATATTAAACTGAGCTTCATCAGTTAAGCCTCTCACAGAGCTGCATGTGCTGTATAAAAACTAGCAAAGCAACCAACTGGTGTTCTAACTTTCAGATTACAAGACTGATTTCTTTTTTTATGGAAAATAAGGAATAACAAGGATCTAAAAATGCAAATAATACACACCAAGGATAGACTAAATGTGTGAAGGAAACCATAGGAGCTCCAAAAGGTAAAGCTGAAAGCTCTATCATTTGATTTAAATAGACTGTAACACTGGAGACTATTAAAAGAAAAATGAATCCAGATTGGGGAGCCTTATCTTTTGAGAAAACATTCAGTATGAGCTGGAAGGAAAAAAAAAAAAAAAACAAAATCCTTTTGCAAAATTTGCTCAATCAACAATTAAGAAAAAAATGGAAAAAGAGTTTCAAGAGTGCTGGCACATATTGTTCTGAATTTAAATGGGCTCCCTGCAGTTGCTCAGTGAAGTTGGCATTCTTGACAGGCCAGCAACTTCAGTTTAGTGATCAGCTACTTTGGATTTTAGGATCTGTGGCTCTGATAGGAATTGGGATAATTCAGGCAGTCCCCACTGCAGATTGGGAGGAAATGCAGTGAGAACTGGGCCTCTCAGCACTTCCAGTCTCCAGACTCCTTGACAGAACACCCCTGGCATGACAAACTGCTGTTGTGGGAGTCCTTAAAACACTTTTGGATTCATCAGCAGTTCATCTATGCAGCACAGACCCAAATATTTGTTGGGGTTAATGAATATACAGTCAGAGGAACTCCTCAGGGAAGATGAATAGAACTTGCAGTAATGAGGAAAATGTTGCTTTTCAGTGACTTCCATGTTTTTTTTTTTTATGTTTTGTGTGGTGTCTTCCAAGCTTTGCTTGACAAAGCTTCCCACCTATTCCATAGCTATTCAAACTTTCATTTATACTGAAACAATTTTTGCTGTCAAATCTAGCATTTATTCAGTAAAATAAACTTTTCTGGCCATGATATGTTGCGGCATCTTCATATTTATTTCAATCCTCTTTCTCTCAATTTTTTTTTTTTTTTTTTTTTAGGATAGTATTTTTGCCTGCAAATTTCCATGCTTCTCAAAGTGGTGATTAAAGACTCCCAACTCAGATACCGATTTGCTGCTGACAGGTCATACTCCCCCTTCTCCCCAGTTAAATTGTTTGTCCATTTCTTATCACATGATGTGAATGTGTCTGTAAAACAGTTTCCTACTCTGCTTCCACTTGGATTTCTGTTGCACCCTTTGCTGACAAGCCGGAAACCTGTAAAATAAATAACTTTGTTTAATCTTCACTTTACACAATGTTCTTACAAAATAGGCTTTGTTCTGTCAAGTGACTAACACACATCATCTTCTTAATATCAAGGTTAGAAATATGGACCTCTGTTTATTGGCACTAATTTATCTTGGCAAAATGAAGATCAGGCTCTTAAAATATGATAGGACAATGACCATTAAGCTCCCACCTCTTAACCTTTCACTCTGGTTTCCACCTTTATGTATTAACAACAGTGCTTTCTTTCATTCTGATTTATTTTTATTGTACTCTCCCATCAGGCTTGCAGTAATACTGCTTTCTGTGGCTTCTATGGGCAAAAAACACAATCTTGCAGTAATCCAAATTTTGTTTATTCTATTTCAGGGGCAACGAGGTTTAAAGAGAAGTGCCATGAAGCATTCTCTTCATAGTTTCTCTAGCAGCAGGTTACAAATTATCTTTCACTTCTGTTGTAGGCAGAAGTGTACTATAATGACAAAAGAGTATTGATAGATGAAGGCATTCATTAACTGTTTGTGGCTGTCATTTTTCTCATCTGTGGTGCACAAGTTTCAGTGTATATTCTGCCAGACAAACCCATAGCTCATAGACACTAAAAAACAGTTTCAGGAGGTTTCACTCATACAGAATACCTTTGTCTGCTGAAACTATTGTGGAATTATGCTGCTGACATTTCAGCCACTGGAAGTGGCCTTTCTTTGCTCTAATTAGACAGCTGAGACTGTCAGCTTTTTCAATGGAGTGAAATTTTTATGAGATTTATAGTGGCTGCTTCTTCAAGAGGAATTAGCTGTGAAAGGACATATCTGAGTAGGAAAACTTGCCACTATGCAAATTGTTCAGGTTGTGTTTGAGAGTGTGAGGAGTGCAGTTAAAGACACACTGGCACAGGATGGGTGGTTTCACAGAATCTTTTTCAAAAATTAATTGTATGCATCCCAGGCTTGTCCAGTGAGTACAGCAGTCAGAGGTTGTGTTTGGTGGCTTTGTAGAAACTTTCATGGTCGTTGGCAGGTCATGCTCCATAGACCATATTTGGTCATTGATTGGAATAGGCTTCTTTTTAGTGCTTTTCTGAGGTTTATGGGAAAAGTCTCTTCACAGCCCCTTCCTTCATTGGAGCAGTGCATCTGTGCATCACTCAGCAGGATTTTCCAGCTCTGCCTCCTGAGTTCTGTGACTGTATGAAGGAAGGAAAATGTTCCATTACTGAATTTCCTTCGAACACCTCATCTGCTATTTGCTTCACTTTGAGACCAGTGTTTACAACTCTTGAGAGAACAAAACCTTGAGAAGTTTTCAGTAAAAGTAAACAGAAGTGTGGTGTACTAGTAGTTTTTCCTTTCTTAGTGAGGAAACAAATGCGGATGTGATGTATATGAAAATCAGAACTCGGGGTATATAGTGTATGTGGTATTGCAACACCTACCACACAAGATAGTCTCTGCTTGTCAGTGACACTGGATTTTTAGGATCAGGTTATTTGATATTTGAAACAAGACAACTTGCCAAAATCATTGCTTTCATATCTTCCAGTAGATACACTCCTTGTTCAAATCAATAAAATACCCCTCCACATCTTTCATTAAGCATGAGCCAAATGTTGCCACCTCCTAGAAGTGTGCTGCAATATTTCAATATGTAGCTGCCTTCTGCTTATACTCCAAAAAGCTTGTGATAAGTTCACTTTAAACCAGATTTTCTTCCTGTTCCTTGCTTTCTTACCCTCCTTTCTTTGCTCATAAGGGTTTAATTTTCACTAGCTTGCCAAAAGCGTAATTATACTTGCTGCATATAAATACTCAGTGGAGATCAGAAGAGAAGACAGAGGAAGTAATTTTTAGAATTCTAAAAAAATGTCAAATGTAAACTGAAAATGCCAACAGTATTGGATGTGTGTGGGCTGGATCACTAATTTACACTAAGGCAGGCTTCATTCAAGGGGAAAATATGGTTAAATTAGACACACTTAAGTAATGAATTCTTGCATATCCCTAATGAGCACCTCAGATTACTGGCTATTAGAATTCTAGTACACCCAACCTAAATTTGGATGGGATACTGCCTACACAACTCTCAGGAAAAATAATTACATTCACTTTTTAATATGTGGGCAGTTCATTTGACTGTATGATGTGTGTCATAAATGCTGTCAATTTAAATAGGATTTAACTATCTGTATACACAGAAAATACAGTCTGGATTACGTGGAGAGTCTTTGTTCTTTGTGTTAATTTGTGATTGACTGAATTCCAGTGAGGTAACTTTAGCAGATTGAAATTGCAGCTGCCCCAGTGACTTTTAGCAAGCTCTGCTTGCTGAACTTTGCTTGGAAAAGAACAGAGTAATTCTGCACTTAGTTCATACTAATTTTAAAATTATTGGGGCATTCATGTATCACTTTCTGCAAGTTTTGATGGACAATATGGATTGTGGATTGGACAATAAAACCACAGATACACGACTTGGATTATTTAGAGTTTTATTTTTGACACAGATTGTATTTCTGTTAGTATGATTTAAAGGAAAAAAAGCCTTCAGATCACTGAGGTAAAATTCATATGGTCTGATCAGAAATTCCTTGAAGTCACTGAAAAAAAAGACTCCTGTTAATGCAAGTGGGACTCATGTTAGACTGAAAAACTTCTCCTTCAAAGTCCTTCTGAGCTCAGCAGTTGCTTATTTTTTTTTTAGATTTCATTTACTCTAATTCTCTTACTAGGAGTGTCTCTCACTGATCTCTTTTTGTCTATTTTGCCCTAATAGCTTTCTCCTTCTGGGCTTTTATTCTGGATCTCACTGTTAACTTCTGTACACTTCCACAGAGTTAAATCCCCATCTTTTGTCTTCAATCAAATAACTCTTCAAAACTCATCCCTCTTACGGAGCCTTTAGGGAGAACCCATTGACTTTAAGGCAACTGAAAAAAAAAAAAATTACTAGAAAAATACACAATATGGTTAATTACCTTCGCTAGAAAGCTCTGTTTTTCCAGCACACTCAGGAATATTCTAATTTCCCATGTGTTTTTCCTTATGCCACTTTTTTTTTCATTCTCCGCTATTTTTTTGTTCATTGGCATTGAAGAGCTTCTGCATTTAGTTTATTATCACTAACATTTTTACATTTTTACACAAGGTTTCTCACCTTATTTACATATAACATGATTCACACATAGGGCTAGTATATCTCCAAGTATAGAAATCCATTAGATCTTAAAAATCCTTTTGCTGCTAATGTACTGTCATACTTTGCTTTTATCTGGTGGTATTTAAAAAAAAAAAAAAACTTATTCGAACGTCTGGCCAATGTCAGAATGCTAACTTTACAAATAGGAATAAATTGTCCTATAATCTGTTCGGATTTTTAAACTTTTTTTTTTTATGTTACTCTGTGTGAGTATAATTATTCTCTTCCATCACTTGCTATGGACGAAGGTTTCAATAGGAGAACACTGACAGGTTGATAGAGAGTTCATTTTGAACCTCTCTGCATATATGAAAGATTAATAAACAAGTTGAAGGTAAAATATATTTCTGTATCCTTTCTTTCTGCATTAAAATTTATGTCAGCCTTTCCCTTCTGTGTCAGGTCATGAGTGACATTTGAAGAGCATTTTTGTTCACTTGTAGCATATCTAGACTGTCTCTGGATTTCTCTTTAAAAATAAGAACAGCCTCTTCCCCACTCCCTCCTCAAGCCCACAAACACAGAACAATTCCATAATGATGCCATTTCCAAAGGCCTTTCTGTCACCACTAGAAGGATATACACAAGTCATTCTTTTGTTATATAGAATCAATACTGTATCTTACTTGTTAGAATTTTGCATACATATAAAGGTTATTTTGTTAGAAACAAAAAAATGCCAGCACTCTTTTAATGATGAAGTATTTAAAATAATTTGTCTATTATCACCAGAATAATATCATCAAATAAAACTATTCAATTTTAAATAAGCCAGTTAGATACTAGACCTTGGTTTATGCCTCCATACAATCACAAGAAGCAACAAACTGTGAATTTGCATTAAGATTCTTTTGTGCCTATAATGCTTAAAAAACATTTTTCCTACTCATACTTTGCAACCAAGGTTAAAAGTAATAGATCCAGAAAACAAATTAGATCTAGAAATATTTGAAATTACAGACTCAGATTTTTCTTAGCTGAGTTAAGAACTCAGAGTTAAATACAAAGGGGTTATTATGGATCTGCTTACTAATAACTATGATTATCCCAAATGAAAAGAGTGATTGTTATATATAAATTGCAAATGTGTCCTCCCAAAACAACATGTTTTATCAGGAGCCATGTGCAATGCAAATATAACAGGGTAGTTGTTCTAATAAGGCTTACTGAATATCTATTCCATCAACTTTCTTTTTTGTCAAATTTGTGAAACCAAGCACTTATCTATGATGAAAATACAATGATAAGAAAAAGTAGGGCTGCTTGGCATAAGATAATATTAAATGCAAGACACTTGCAAGATGTTCTCTTCAAGATCAGAAAATTGTTGGTTATCATTGGGTATGTTTCAACAGGAGGTCTGTTTTTTTTTATTTTTGGCAGTTGACATCAAGCTTTCATATCAAACCTTCACATGTATAAACAAGATCAAAAGTTTTGAAAAACTTTAAATTCCTCAGTCAGCAGTTCTTTTATGAGCTCAGTCATAATGTTACTTTACATAGCATGATATGTCTTTTTCCCCTGTTTCCTTTCAGTTATTTTTCATAACCATGGAAGAATTAATGGTGTTACCACCTGAGAAATGGAGCAGCATCATAAAATAGGGTAAAAGAATTATCTGGATCAAAAGGTCTGGATGTAAACGTATACCTTTCATTGATCAATAAGGAAGAGACAAAATAATTGGGATTATCATACTCGCCTGCTTTTCAGTTCTCAAACTACTTTATTTTTTTAACATAAAAGGGCTTTTTCATACATAAACCTGCATCTTGGATAATCTGTGCAAAATCAAACCTAGAGACAGGAAGATAAGCAGCAGGAATGCTTCTGGGAGGCAGAGGAATTTGGCTGTAAGAGTTCAAGTGGAAAGATTTTAAGTAAAGGGGAATCTTTGTGTTCAGTTCCTGCACAATTACACAGAGCTGCTTCACAGAACCCCTTGTTTCATTTTGTTTTGCCTTTTTTGATAGATAATGACAGGATCAGTAAATGAAAAATCAATAAAATCTTAAAATTATATGATGCTTTCTGAACACCATAGTCTCTTCTGTCACTAAGGGTTGGATTTTTTGTTGTTTTGAGACAGTGTGACTCCATCAGTTTTGTGACTGCATCAACAACAGTGGGTTTGCAGGAATTTATGACAACTAAAACTGATTTTCAAACTGAATTCCCTAATTTTGTTTTATTTTAATTTTTTCTTAAACTGTTCAGAAACTGTTTTAAGTACAGTTCTTCCCTGGCATTTGTTTGACCTTAAATATTTAAAGTTGACACCCAAAAAGGCTTTTTTTAGTACACAAGTCTTTGTGATATGCATTTAGGTGTTGTCTGTTTCCATTTTACTGCCTTGTTTTGTAGTTCATCTAACTTCTCCAAGTTCAGCTGAAAGAGCTGTATTTGGAGTGTAGCTATCAGTGGAAGTAAATGAGTTCCCTCTAGTTACAAGGCTTTTTTTTTTTTTTTTGCCCCTTAAGCAGCAGTAGTCAGGAAGTCTGGAACAGGATAAAAAAAATCAAAATAATTGGATGTAAAAAATCTGAAGGTACAGCAGAGATGTCTTTTTCTTTTTTACAGGTAACTGTGGAATTTGAATAATTTAACCTTTAAAATGTTGTTTATTCTGTTGTGATCAAGAGGAAAAAATGTCACTCCTTTCTTTTGCTGATGCCATTTACAGGGTATGATTACAGATGCATGGTGTAGGTGCTTGTGTACAAGGAGCCTTCATCTCGGTGAGGAGCTTTACTCTGTGAAACAAATCAGCCAGAACACTTAAAAACAAAACCCAAAAATTGCACTTGGATTTACCTAGCATTACTCTGGGCATTTAGAAGCTGAAGAGTTTGACTTACTAAACTAGATATGATAAATCTGTCACAAACTATAAGAAGACCTTTTTTTGGTTTATAGCCCAAATCTTGACCATTTCTTTGCTTTGTTAAATAGATATTTGTGGTCACCCCATCTCTTGTACTCTGGAATTGGTTGCTGCCTGTGTGCCATTTGGGACTGGCAGTTGGAATTGTCCTCTGGTGAGGGCAGGGCCCCCATTGCCCAGCCAGGAGCAGGCAGCTGGAAGGTGGCAGGAGCTGCCTAAGCCCTGGGCACCAGGCCTTCCCTGGAGGCTGGGTGAGCCCAGGCTAGGCATCAGCCCAAGGTCTGGACTAGTAGCAGGAGAGCTGGGCACAGGCAGGACTGTTGATGCAAGTGGTGGTGATGAGTGGTAGCACCTCCTCTTCACACCATGCAGTGTTTCACTTGTGCTCCCTTTCCTGCACACACAGTGGCACACACCACTGAAGTTGCAGTTGGATGTGACTAAATCAAGAGACATTGTGGTGGTTAGTTCCAGGTGCCATGAACTGATCTGGTACCTTTTTGGCACCTCTAGACACTGGAAAATCACTGTGGTCTTGCTTTTCTTCAAGGAGATTCAGTTCAGGCTGTCATTGTTACACTGTGTATTAGTAGTGCTATGTGCTGCCTGGTACTAGTAATTGTGGAGCCTTATTCATAGTGTCATGCCCATATGTGATTTGTCAGCACTGCTTCACCACTTGTGGGAAGATGGTGGCATGCTGTCATTAATACTCCTATTCTGGGAAAGCCAACAGAAAGTGTTCATGGAAAAGTGAGAATAAATCAAGGAACAGATCTCTTACCCAGAACTTTGTAATAGAACTTTGTGTGCTTTGAAATGTGACCAAAACACTCAAGGAAAAAAAAAAAAGTTACTTCACAATGTGTTACCCTTTTGCCGTGCAGAAAAAAATGCTGTGTTTTCTGGAACATGTTGCTTCAGCAGGTCTAGAATATATAACTCTGTTCTCTGCTGCACGACTGCAGATAGTCCACTGGAAATACTTTGCTTGCTGTGTGAAGCATGGCCTGTAGCACGCCTTAGGGCATGGCACTTGTGGGGCTCAAATGATAGCTGAGTTACTGTATGTGCACCATATAGTTGCTTAAACTTATTTCAACATAAAACAGCACATTTACACATTAGACAAGTACTAAGTGGTCCATGTGGAACTACTTTCACTTGAGGCAAACTGTCCTTATAGAGTTTTGAGGTGGGAAGTGAATTTTATAATTTTAAATTGTACAAATAAGCAGAAAAGAAAGTTAATTGGTATTCCTTTTCCTGTTTCAGGGCAATCAAGGGGAATTTTTTTTTTTTTTTTTTTCAGAGTAGAAGGGCAAAGACAAATTACCCTTTTGTCAGGATATAAGCCAATTTCCAAAGGAATATAAAATATAATAAAGAATGCAGAGAGTGAGCCTCTCAGATGAATTGAGATATGTGATGAGTACATTTCTTTTGTTTATATTTGTGGAAAGGAAATAATTGTGTTGGTTTCATGGTCTATCAGAAGAAGTGCTATGCATTACTCTTTCTCCATGAAAACACCAGTTGCATATTTAAATATATATTTTGAGATCAGTCCCACAGGTTATATTACATCCTACTTGAAACACTGGCATATGCAGAGAGATAGTGCAGTGTGAAATTTATGACTTTACCATACAGGTTTTGGGGCACGTGTGCTGTTCCCATGAGTTTTTAAAAACTTTTTCATATCTTATGATCTAGTTCTTTCAGTTCAAAATTGGGAGAGTTTCTTCCCTGAGGAGCTTTCCAAAAAGTGCTCACCAAAACATTGCAAACAATTTGAATTATTTGGATTTGAGGGTTCAGGTAGAAGTATTCCCAGTGTGTATTGGCAGATCTGAGAAGACTGATTCGTGAACAGCAGCAGTAATTCAGAGACCAAAATGTGGTCCTTTGAGCTTTTAAGGCACTATGACTTGCAGAGGATTAAAACTAAAGTCTCTCCGTGGAAGGCATTGGAATTACATCTGAGAGTGAAGCCACCACATCCCAGTTGCTGTACTACAATAGTAAGCTGCAAGTAAAATGCCTGCTGGAGCAACTGAGGATTCCTTATATTTTGCTGTGACTATGAAAGCTTTGGCAGTTTCCTTTTCAAACCTAGAATGTCTGGGCTTCATGGAGAGCTCAGGATTGCCTAACAAGGGGTGGTCTCTACAGCTGCCTGAACCTAAATAGACAGGACAATCTAAAAATCAGCCTCTCTAACATGTAGTTCACTGTGTGTTAAGTCCCCATTTTAATTTACAGTCCATAATACAGTTTCTTTGGCAGGGATTCATAAATCTCCATTTCATCCGTACGACTGCTGCATTATAATGGAGCTTTCTCTGGTGCTGCCTCTATCTCCATGACGCCTGCCTTTTAGGACATGCAGAATTCAGCGGTAGGAATGTCACCTGATGCCAGTCCTCGCAGATGCCTAGCATTATTGAAAATGCATTGATACCTCACATTGCCATGCAGGGCCATGGCCATTAAAATTTTATCGTATAAACCCTGCTGTCTTCACCAAAGAGGAATTGAGAGCCATACCAGAGGACGATCATGCATTTTATCAGAATCTTCTGAAAGGAAAAAACCAGCAGGCTCAGAGCAGGAAGAAACCAGGATTGCATTCCCTTTAATTTAAATATAATATAATACAATGTCAAAACCCGTGAAATTGACATTTATCTACTGTAGTTCATTTTAACTTTTTTCCCCAGAGCGGCTCGGTGTCCCATGGTTGCACAACAGTTCAAACCAGTTGCACACGATGTGATTTTCATATGTTTCTCCTGCAGGGCAGATATTCATCAAAGCGTGCAACAGACAGCTAAAGCAAAATGCAGCAAGCTATAGATTATCACATTGATTTTTTAGGGGTCAGACTGTCAGATTAGTAGGTTTAGAGGCTGGGCCATTTGAGCTTCCTAGCACCAATGCAGATAGAAACTGGCAGGCATGCACCTAAGCAGAGAATTCTGCAGGTAAGACAATTAAGAAGTTTTCATTAAAAAACAAACAAACAAAAAAACACACAAAGCCATTTATTGGAAAAAGTCTTCTTATTTGTTCTTAGCAAAGGATCACAAAAAAGAAGTTTTTCCTTATTGTGGTTTTACCAAGATCCTTGCTTTTTTTTAATATTTTGCTTGTGTGTGTGTGATTTCCTTTTCAGTTAGAAATAAAAAGAAATTAGAGAAAGAGCATTACAGAATTAATTACTTTTAAAAATATATATAGGAAATATTCAGAAAATGCCTATTCTGTGTTAACAGGGGAATACATGGAAAAGGTGAATTTGAGCTGTTTTCTGAAGTGATAACTTCTTTTATTTTTTCATACTGTCTTAAGCTAACTGGTGTACAGAAATTACACTTCTCTCCAACTGAAGACAGAGTCTTTCTGAGTTTCTCAGCACCTTTTGTATTAAGATACAGTTCCCACAGAAGAAATACTAAGAATATAAAAATTTGAATTCACAGTCTTTTGCAAACTTTAGATTCACTAGTTTGCCCCTAAAGAGAGGTAAGATCCATAACCAAAAGTTTCTAGGCCATATAATTGTTCTTTAAATGAATAAAGATAAAGACAAAACCAGATCTCCTGCAGGTAGAAAGGATTTCTATTCTCATATTTCATGCATAACGTGAACTATTTTAGTATTAGGTGGACTTCAATGCGTAATGAATTCAGGAAGGGCAAACCCAATTTTTCCTAGAAGACTGGTGTCTAGCTGGTCTTGCTTTAAAAGTAAAAAGAGGCACTTTTTTCCTGTAAAGCATTAGTACTAGTGCCAAACGCTTCAAAGATATTTAAAAGAAGCAGGTATTTCCAGTATTCATTTATGAAATAAAGGAGAAAAAAAAAAAGGCTTTTTCTTATTGAGAAGTAATGTTTATACCTAGCATTGCCAACAGTGGGTATTGTATGAATGCTACTTCTGGATTTTTTTCTTATTTTTTAAAGCAACACTGGCTTTAGATCAGGTGTCTAACTTGCAAGTTCTTACCTTTGTAAGTGTATATTATCACCCGGATTTTATTTCACTTAGGAGCTAATTTTTTTTTTTTTTTTTTTTTTTTTTTTTTAATTTCAGCAATTGGCTTATCTTCTCATTCTTTTATAAATGAGTGCACTTTTCTTAATCTTGGTGTCAGGCTGGCTTTGTCCACATAGTATGTTGGCTTGTCCCAAAATTTTTAGTAGCTTAAGTAGCAATTTATGTCAGGGAGGATCTAATGCAACTGACAAAATGTTGTGAATGACACGCAAGCAAAGATATGTTGATGCTAAAAAACTAGCTGTCCTCTCTGCACAAGTTTATATTCTGAGTTACAGGGGTTTTTTCTTCCCTAATTTTTTTACAAGTGTGATTCTACATGTGCTGGAGACACTTTCACGACTCTCTTGAATCTCTCAAAAGAGAATGTGAATGGTAAAAAGAACTGTGATGCAGCCATCTGTGAAAGGAGGATCCAATTCCTCCAGTGTGAAAATCTCCACAGCTTCATCTTTGTCCACCCTTGTCTTCTACAGGCCCTCTGAGAAAGGAGGATGGCAGGTAGCCCACAGGGTCTGAGAAGCTGTGGAGTAAGTGGTGTGCTTCCTTTAGGGCCTGCTTCTGGCATTGTTTCAGACCACTGATTTTATTCCTGTAGCTTCAAATGCCTTAGAAATAAATAAACATGGGATTTTGCATGAAAGATGACTGTTTACTTTTTGTCTTTTGTTGTACTTTATGATCTAGCTTTAAATATGGATAGTAATAATCTCAGTGAGTATTATCAGTTACTTATGAAAAGTAACAGGTTGCTCTTACCTATTAAAAATACCTTCTATCCTTTCTGAATATGAAAAAGCTACAAGAAATTCCACCAAATGCCTACTTTCTATATAAATCAGCTAGATAATTATACTCTAGAGCTCTTGTTAGTAATTGTGGAAAGGGTTGCAATCAAATGTTTTAAATCTAAAATTTGGAAATATTTTGGAATTGTCAAGGTTCATCTCCAGATATTTACAACATTATTTTTCTTGCTTGTGCTTGTAGGAATGTTTAATATGCTTGTAGCTGAAGCTGCTTTCTTACAAAACTCACTACAAAAACAAAAAAAAAGTATTTTTTGAATCCGTATAACCTTTTGAAGCTTGTACCTTGATGAAATCTGTTTGGACTTGTTTTCATGAATCTAGCAAAAGAGAACTCTGTGATCTTGGTTTTCTTTCTTTCCTTAATATCAGGTTGTAGGTCAAAGCCTTCACAAAGCTCTGCAAAGAAAGTACCAGAAGAATTATCATTATGAGTAGTAGCTAAATGGCTTGGGTTTAAATTGTGTCCTTTTCAAAACCAATAAAAATACAATTGAACTGAAATATTGAAAACAAGTCAACATACCACATTTATTGATAAAAAGCCAGTATGATTAGGATAAAAGGCATAACTTTGATTTCATACAGTAAAAGTTGCACTAAAGTGTAAGCAAATGAGAACACAACTCCCCCTATGTTCAAGAAAATTTGGCAGCCTTCACTAGGGACATTTCTACCAGCTGTAATCATTGTTTTATTATTTCTTGCATTCCTTCAGCTGTGGGAAATATGATGAATAAGAGCAGTCTCATAATGTATATTGATCACCCAAGTATTAATCTGTTCAAGCAACATTTACCACTCACTTAGCACTTTTCATTTCTTTAAATATGAAAGCACTTTTAAAAGGCTGATTGGATCTGTATTTTTCCATTTTACTTATGGAGAAAACAAAGCAGGGCACAGCTAAGTGACTCTCCCAAGTCATGACCTCAAAAGGGCGAGTGAAGTGACTTGAATCCTCATGTTCCTCAGGCTGAAAGGAGAGACAAAATTGGCCATTTTCTTCAACTGTGGTTGTGCCTGCTATTTCTGTAAAAGCATATTTTGTGTAAATGCTTCTCCCTATATTTATTCTCTAAAAATAACAACTTCTTCCATGTTTGTTCTAGCTCGTACAATTTTCATCTCTACCCATCTTCATGCCTTTTCTAGGCTTGAAAAATGCATGCCCACAGATCACTGTGTAAGATTTTGAGGGCTGAATATGAGGTTCTCTTGTTCATCCTCTTGATCATGGTGTACGGTCAGTCTTAGGAAAAGGTGCTTGTAGGGAAGTCTAGTTCAGCACTTCAGCTTTAACAGATGTAGTACTTCATTTTTATCTCTTTCTGACAGTACTCCAGCAGGAGTTTTCCAGGGGTCTGGGACAATGTTTTGTGCAAGATAAGATAATACAGTGCACACATGCTGATTCTTAAAAGTGTGCTCTCTAGCATACCACATTGATAGCACAGCAAGTAAACAACAATAACTACCTCTCTGGCACACACATCCTCAGCTATCACCGAGGGACACTGCCATCCGAAACCTTTTCTTCTGTGCCGTGCTTCACAACTGGGCATGGGCACTGTGATTTATGGTCCACTGACTGCAGCTTTAGCTAGCCTTCTGTGAACAAAATTTTGCTTTTAAAACGGCCAGTCTTTGCTTTGTTCTTTGTTTGAAAAAAGAAATCAACCGAGTTTTCCACTAGATTTATAAAGTTCCAAATCCTTTTGTTTCAGTGACAAATACTTCATCCATTGAAACCTTTTTATATGTCAGGATGGAACCATCCCCAGGCTGATTTAAAGGCAGAAGGCAGAAATGGGCCACTCCAGGCTTCCTCTAAATAGTTTAGATGAGAACAATGAGCTAATAGTTCCATGCAGGTTTCAGAGGCAGCTGAGTTTGCTGGATTGCTGAGTCACTGAAAAGCTGTCATGTGAATGAGACAATAATTTCTTTCAATTAGAAACTCATAGAGGCAGAAATATGCTTTAGCTCTCATGGAGGCAAAGTGCAAGTTTGGCTCCGTTCTGGTGATGTATTCCTCTGCTGCAGTAGGGCAAGTGGCAGACAATGGAACTGTGCATCTGCTTACAGATATCAAACTTTTCCTTTCCTTTTGATTTCTTCCTTTCAGTGTTTCCTAGCTATTTTTTCTGACTTCATTTTACTGTTGGCTGGCTGTCACTGGTCACCGTGGCAACAACCTCTGGTAGCAGCAGGTCTGGGTTGCCCGATGTGAGCATCTTCACATTTGAGCCTTGCCAAGGCTAACTGTTAATCCAGGGTTATACATTGGCTCAACACTGTAAGGTTGTTCTGTTTTTCTACTTTAGCTGTCTTACTCTTCTTTTCCTGAGTTGGTTCCTTCTCTTTCCTGATTTATCTTTTTGGACTCTCTGGTGTTAATTTTCATTCTTTAATCTTACTATTATTTTGGAGGACTGGTTAGCTTAAGTATCTTTTAATGAAATGACATACAACACAATTGCATTAAAGAACCTCTTTTTAAAGTATGATTCATAATAAAAAAAGAAGGATTTGAGACAATATTGTTCTTAGAACAAATATTTACAGTTTATTAGAAAAGAAAATTACTTGCAAGCTCTTTGAATGCTTTGCATGGGATAACAATAGTTTTTTCCTAGGGTAAGGTGGAGAGCAATGCAATTAATGGTAGTGTGTTTGTAGACAAGAAACTAGTATGGAATAGGTGTGAATCATGCAGCACTTAATGGCAGCATAACAGTATTTAAAATTTTTTAAACCCTTATACTCTGACCATAAAACAACCTCTAATAGCACTTGAAACCTTGCTGTAAAGCAAAAGTAGCAAAGTGGTTAAGAGTACTTGGCTGGAAATGAGAGCTGAAAGAGAAAACTGCAGTGCAGTGATTGGTTTGATTTGCTGAATAAATTGCTATGTTCAGATTCAATTTGTATCAATAAGGAAAGCACTGTACACCTGCAGAGCCTGTCACACTTGGTATCCAAAATTCTGACACAGCTAGTCTTAAACAATCTTTTTACTGTTGTCAATAATGAAAGCCAAAAAAACTCAAAGCACCCCACCAAAAATATCTAACATCTAAACTTAGAGTATTTGCATTTTTATTCCATGTATGTGAAAAAAGTGAGCAATGCTTCTTTGGGGTATTTCCTTAAGGAAACACAATACTTTTAATAAATGTATGGAATATTGCAGTATTCTCAATGGATTATTTTAAAAGTAGCCAAGGGGTACTGTTCATTCAGTAGAAGGGTTTCTCTTTATTAAACTTGACTGAAAGCTAGAAGCATAATACTCTGTCTTCTTAATATGGTGGAAATTGCACTTAGATAATTTGCAACTATGATATAAAATGAACAAATGTGTAGGCTTTTACATTTGCACCCTGGCAACTGATGTTTTTCCCATCTGTAATCCCTGTAGCGTTTCAGGATTGAAAACAGCTGGTTTCTAGAGAGTACTTTTTGTGCTTTTTTTGGGTTTTGCTTTGTTTTGCTTGTTTTTTGGGAGGGAGGGGTTGGAGGGGGGAGAAAGGGCTATCTCAAACCTCTTTGGATTTTTTTTTTTGCAATGACCAAATCATTCAAAATCTGAACTCTACATATTTGGTGGATGGTTTGTTTTGTTTTGTTTGTGTTTTTTTTTTTTTTTTTTTTTTTTTTTTTGAGTTGGAAAATCTCTTCAGATTTTTTTTAACACTTCAAACTATGGTAATGGGGTTTTTTAGAAGAAACAGAACTGAACTCTTGTAAATGATTGATATAGAATAATATTTCTGAAGAAAAGGGAAGGATTCATATTAAGAGAAGGTGTAATGGCTCCATGGTGTAGAAGCTTATTTGTTATCACCTAGTAGATTTTAAAGAAATTCCTTGAGTGTTTATGAAGAAGCAGACCCAACTGAGAGTCCTGTTAGTTTCATAATTTCCATTAGGGAATTCTATTTATTTCTAGGAGAATAAAAAGAGGGTAAATTAATAAGTTGTTAGAGGGAGTAAGTAGGGTGATTTGATGCTGAGTACCTTTTGTCCTGACTCTTTGAGCTGCTATGCTCATATCTGATTTTACTCAGAATCCTGCAGATTCTCTCTGATGGTAAACATGCATCTTTTTGCACATCCCAGCACTAAGTACAGGCATAGAATTATTGCTTCTTAATTACAATTCACATTTGTGAGCTTGAGATCAGGCTACTTTTTGAAAAAAATGCCTACATGTCAGGTTTCAAAGCATGTGTTTAGCTTAGCACTTGCAACCCAAGAGACTTATGGTCAGTTCTATGAACTCTTTTATATTTTTCCTTAATATTAGTTTAACACACTAATGTTTAATCAAAAGGTTTGATATTTAAATATTAAACATTTGCATTTTCCTCTGGACACCTAAACCAATATTAAAACAGAGTAAACATGAGCAACTCCTTTAATTATTGTTAATGGTCTAGGCAAATTCCAAGACTGAAAAATCAGCGGTTACTACACATTTAACAGAAATGTGATTCTATTTATTTTTTGGTAATTTTACCAAGTGAACTTAAAATATTCTGAGCTGCTGTAGACTTCTTCAGTAGATAATTCCTTTACACTAGAGAGCTGTTTGGTGTTGGGATGAAAACTATGCTGAGTTTTTGATGACTCACTCAAAGAAGGTCTCCTTCTTAGTACAGACAGAAGTTAAAAGTCAGTGGTCAGAAATATATTTTCAATTTGGAATATATATCCCCAAGTATTCTGGGATAAACTTTTTAAGATATGTATTCCTGCCCTACATCTATCATGAGATTTTCACATTATAAGTTAGTCCTCAAAAGCATCCAAATATTACAGAAAATTAATCTTAAAAATTTGTACTTCCATGCTATATATACGTGTGTATGTATATTAAAGGCCACGTTTTATGACATGGATTTACTGGATTGTTTTCATTTTGACGGGAAATAAAAGCCAAACAAACAAGCAAAAAAAAAAAAAAAACAAAAAAAACCCTAGGTTTTCAGTGATGGATCAAATCCAGATGACAGTCAAAAAATAAAAAAAAATAAAATAAAAGAAAAAGGTGGGTAGTTAGGGGAAGACCTTTACAGTGGGACCGACCAATCTGTTAAACAGGATTAAATTAATTTATTTAACCTTGATCTCTGAGTTTGCTCATAGAGTTAAAATGGTGGCTGGACTGGTTCACCATACTTCCTTCAGGCTGCACAGAAGGAGCAATTAAACAATTTTTTTTGTGTAGTCACTGCTGGAAGCAGTAGACACTGTGCCACAAAGTGTTTGCCTGCATGGCAGAACTTATACCTACCCACCTGAAGAAATAAAACCTATTTCTGAAATATAAATTCAGAGGCCAGTGGATTTATTGGCTGCATCTGTGAAGGTGAGTGGCTGAAAGCTGGTGCAATAGTCATGGCCATTCATCTATGAAGATGCCAAAAAAATCCACCAACAATATATGCAAAATGCAAAAATATTCATCAAGATTTTTGCTGTGTTCTAGGATTGGGGTTCTATTGCTGTTAGTGTTTTATTTCTGATCATGAAAGCTGTATTTTGTGTCCGTTTTTAGACCAAGCCAAGTATCCTGACATTTATCACAAGTAAACAAAAAAGTGTGAAGGAAATTTTTGAAGACTCCTTTGTTTCTCCTAATGGAAACAGCAAGTAAATTCCCCACTAATGGCAAGACGTTCAAGATAGAATATGCACAATGGAATTAGTTGTTGCAGTATTTAAAAACTAGGTGGACTGTTGTACTTGTGCCATGCTTCAAAGGAATAATCTTTTCTTACATAATATTTAATGCATAATTTTGTTATAAATTCCATGGATATTCGTTCAGCATTTGCCATACACAGAGAGGTTTGCCTGAGTTCCTGTTGAATCTCTGTTGCTTTATAGAAATCTTAAAAGCGCTTTGCCCAAAGGGATTTGTAATGTGTGCTGCCAGATTTTGTCATTTTACTCTATCAATGTTCTTGATAGAGGAACTGTTCCCTGTTACTCTACTTGTAGGGAGCTTTGCTCCTTTCAACTATGTTGTTAATGAAGGTAAGGAATCTCTTCCTACACATCTTTATTGATTCTCACGCCTTTGAATGGAGGAACAGAGTCCTGACTTTTGATTTCTTTTTGGTTTTAGAACAAACAGTTAAGAAGTATTGAGTTGCCGAACAAGAAATCAACTTAGATGATGATGCAAATGATGAGTCAGAAGAGGTTTTAAATGCAGTGCCAAGAAATATGATCCCAACCCGTACCTACTCAGCTATTTCTTGATCCATTGGCACAGCTCTGTATGTATTTGCTACCCAAAGCCATTAAGCAATTTGTTTGCAATGAAGATGCTTAAGCCAAGGGCCTGAAACAGTATTACTATGCTAGTCATGCCAATATTCCTTTGTGTACAGAGACAGACGGCTTCCTGAGGCTGTGGCTTGTTGATAGGTGTGTAAAGACCTACAAGTCAAGAAGAAATTGAGAGGATGTTCAAGGATCTTCCTGTTTTTGTGGATTGTGAGGGAAAGGATAAATACAGAATAGCAGCTGAACAAGTCTAGCAGTAAGAGACAAGAGGCTTTTTCAGCCATGTGACAAACATTTGCTTCATTCATGCATCATAAATCTGCAGCTTGTTGTCAGTTTTTCCTTAGTCTTCCAGTACAGAGCCCTCGAGTGTACCCACGCTACTTGTTCTTGGAAATATAATGCAATGATAACTGTGATTTAGTTTGAGGTAAATAGAAGAGGGAGGGACTTCTAATTAGTAGTGGCTAGATAAGTACTGTTCATGAGCTTGCATTTATTTGCTTTTTTCAAATATTTTCTTTTCCCCCCAAGGTCCTACCCTTTGTGTGCTGCTTTTCATTTAAAACCAGATAGATCCAATTACATTGCAGGGAGTTTATGAAGAACAGTTCTTGAGGCCTGATTTTTTCCTTTCTTTCTTTAGCACAGAGTAACACCAAAACACTAAGAGATCCAAACAGTAGAATTTACCTTTCCAAAGTGTAAAATGTTAAAAAAAAACCCAAACAAACCAGTAATTTATTAAGTGAGATGCGTATTGCAGAGACTGGGATTTGTGCTGGAGGGACTTGACCTTAGATTATTCCTTAAAATTACATTTTAACACATCTGGCCAGTGAGTTGGTGGATGGCTGACACCTGCAAGAGAGGCATTGCTTTCTCCCTTTATTGGGTTTACATGGCAAGGTTTTGATAGTCAGGGCAGCTTCAGTGAGAAACTCTCCCTATGTCCAATAGAGCCAATGCCAGCCGGCTACAGGATGGACTCACTGCTGGTCAAGGTCAAACACATCAGTGATGGTGGTAACACCTCTGTAATAACATATTTAAGAGGGGTAAAAAGGTACTGTGTTGCAGTTTGTGGTGCAGACCATGGTGAGGCAGCTGTGCCCCTGCAGCCCATAGAGAACCCCATGCCAGAGCAGGTGGGTGCCCAAAGGAAGCTGTGACCCTGTGCTGGAGCTGGCTCCTGGCACGATCTGTGGGCCCATGGAGAGACAAGAGCCCATGCTGGAGCAGGTTTGCTGGCAGGATGTGTGAGCCCACGAGGGACACACACTGGCAACCTCTTCTGAAGGATTTCACCCTGTGGAAAATACCCATGCTGGAGCAGGTGCTGATGAACTGCGTCCTGTGGGAAGAGCTCCTACAGCAGTATTTCACGAAGGACTGCCTCCTGTGGGAGGGATACCATGCTGGATTCAGGGGGAGAGTATAAGGTGTTCTCTGCCTGAGGGGGAAGGACTGGATCTCCATTCCTTGTCCCTTGTGTTGCAGGGGGAGCAGGTACAGATTAGGGTATAAAGTTAAGTCCAAGGAGGAAGGAGGTGTGAGAGGAAGATGTCACTAAGATTTGGGTTTACTTCTCATTATCCAACTCTCATTTGATTGGTAATGAATGTGATTAATTCCCCCAACTCTAGTCCGTTCTGCCTGTGACAGTAATTGTTGAGTGATCTCTTGCTGGCCTTATCTTGACCCAAGAGGTTTTCATTATATTTTCTTTCACCTGTCCAGATAAAGAGGGGAGTGATAGAGCGCTTTTGTGGGCACCTGATATCCAGACAGCGTCAACCCACAACACACTCCCATTTTTTTTGATTTGGAAGTGCTTACATTTCCTCTAAATTCTGCCCACTAGACAGCTAGTATTTCTGCTGTGCAAAACTCCAGTTGCACTTTCTTTGTCACAGACATTTTGAGTTGTCACTTGGTAATTCTCATTCCCAAAGAACTCATTTGCAATACACAGTCGTTTTAGGTACTTGACAATTATTTGATTGGTTATTGTTTCAATCAGATCACATATTGCATGTCACATGAAATTGAAAAGATTTCATAAGCACCTATTCCAAATTGTGGATTTATGAGTGAAATTTAGATCTAAAATATTTTTAACCATGGCTTTTTTGTTTTCTGTGGTTGTGTTTCTTTTTTTTCTCTCTTTTTTTTGTTTATGTGATGGGACTCTTTTTGTTAGAATCATTCTCAATTCCTATTAAATACATAGGATTTAAATATAAATTGGAAATAGGGATTAGTTTCTTGTTTATGAATATTAGGGAATCTCAGATGACGACAACCAGATTTTTTTTTCCTGTTATATTATTTTTAATTTCCTTTTATTTAACTCTGTATTTTTAATTGCCAGATAGCATTATTTATGATGATAAGTGATGAAGACACTGAGTCCCACTAGTGGCCATAACCTGCAGCTGGTGCCCAGTTCACATTCTAATCCTTGACTAGCAAGTGATGATTTCTGTTCATTTATGTAAAATTGCTGGTATATTTCAAACTTCATATTCCAGTAAGATATGCTCCTTTAAAGAATGTTTAGAATAAAATTTACAAAATCTTGAGTTTTAGAAAAAAGGATACACTTTTAAAGTTTCTTTTAAAGCAACTCTTTGAAGAGTGAAAGCAAATTACACACACAAGAAAGCAGAGTATGATAGACATCAAGAAAAAACATGGAATATTTATCCCCTTTTTTTATCAGATAGTTTGAAAATGTCATATAAAGGCTATGCTTTTCTTTTCATTTTACCTAGAAAATCTCAGCAACGCCTAGGCAGCAGAAAGAAAATATTCATGGATTGCTACATTGTAGTCACAGTTCCTCTCATTTCCCAAAATGCGCAGCTGCTATGTCATTTTAAGATTTAGAAATCACTGCATTTATGTTTTAATGATCAATAGCAACTCTTGATCTGAGTCATTAATGAGATTTTGACTACATCTGCATTTAAACCTTGTATATTCTGCAAGAGGCAGAGTATGCTTGGAAAATGAGATTTCTGTCATGGTAATAATAAGTTTTACGTGCTCAAGCTGAGAGGATTCACTCTCATGAATCCTTTGCTCAGTCCTGTGGAAGGTTACACGGTACCAACTTTCTGTTAAATGAGGAGGGGCAGAAGAAGACCTCTTGCTACTATTTCCAACAGAGCCCTTTGTTCTGCAAGCACATCGGAAATGGCTCCTGTGTGAAGGGACCTCTCACTTCTGTGTTGAGAGTAAAGTAGTAGGAAAGTCTCCTCAAAGCAAAATGTGATATTGCAAATCACTCATTTATTAAAATACTTTTACTGTCCTTGAGGGCAGCTGAGTACCTTCCTTGAGAATGACACATTGACTGCCTATGGTGTCACTTGGGGGATGTTTAATATATTGTCACAGATATTTGGGTATACTTAAACTGCTCTTAAAAATAGCATATAATGGCCTTCCCAAACAATGCCTGAATTGTAATTCTATTCCTTAAAATCGTTCCTTATAATTGTTTTTGTATTAGGAATTTTTAAGTTTATGAGTATCAGTGGGTTTCTTAATCAGTAATAACTTGCTTACAGGTTAAAGGAGAGAAGTATAAATATTTTTCACACTAAAGAGTGAATTTCTAATAAGATTTTCTGTCTTGCATGCTGCTTTGTCTGATGTATGCATTTCATTAGCCTTTCCATACTGTCATTCAGAGACTTGTTCTGTCTACTTCAAATTCTTGTGAAGTTGCTCTGGTTAATTTCTCTTCACCAATAAGCTAAATTTAAATTCTCAGTACAACAAAAAGACAGAAATTTCCAAATTAAAGTTGATTCATATGTCCAAAAAACCACAGAATGGACCTCGATAAAGTTTTCTTGTAAAAGGGCTACAGTGTATTTAGACCTGTTGAAAAAGAAGTTGTCATAGATGCCTCACTGATTCTTTTATAAAGCCACACCTTTTTTAGGGTATCACTAAATATAATCTAAATAGGCCAACAGCTGTTACAAAGCCAAAGTACTGCCCATTAGGACATGTGAGAAGTAGCTTGGAAGAGATGTAGGTGGTTTGCTGAATGTTGAGACCAACCTAGCACTTCAAATACCTCACTTGAATGAAAACTAAATTTGTAAATTAACCAAGACAGTGGTAGAGAAGTAGCACACGGCAGAGGAACAACTCAACCTAAATGCTAGTTTTCTTTTGGACAACATACACCTGCTACTGATTTCTGTTAAGGCCAAGAGTCACAATCCTAAGAACCATTAAAAAAAAAAAAAAAATTGAAAGTGTACAATATTATGAATAAAGGTTGTTCTGTAAGCTGTTAGTTATTTGGAGTTAACGGTATGGAAATTTGGTTGGCATGAACAATTTAGTAAGAGATAATACTTCTAATCTAGCCACAGTAATTAAGGAGAGTGAGAGATAATGTTAAGGTTGACAAGATCAATAATTTCTTTTTGTTATTGCTGTCAAAAATTGTCTATTTTTGATTATTCTCAACTCCATTTGTCCTATACAAGTCTTCAACTTGGCAAAATACCAGCTCTCACTTCTTCAGCCATCATCTCATTTACCACAGAGAGCTTATCCTTTGGCTTTTGACTTACTGTGTGGCAATTGCAGCCTCTGTTAGCACTACAGAATTGCAGAACATAATAAATAATGAGAATTATATAATTTTACAAAAATAGCTACAATTCTAACATTAATTCATTCGGACTACTTATGACTACATGATTCTGAGTCTCAGTTCTTTTAGAGCTTGAGTGGAGGACAGAATATCCATACCCCTAATATACCTTCCCTCCTCATCTAGATGTTGAAAAAAGTCAGACTGTAACATGTTTAGGACTCTCCTTCATCCCATGTCAGAACTTTGCAGAATCAGAATTATTTAGGTGTGAAAAATCCTGTAAGATCATTGAGGTCAACTGTTAACCCAGCACTGCCAAGTCCTTCACTAAGCTATGTCTGTAAGTGCCACAACTGCACATCTTAAATATCTTCAAGAATGATGACTCAAACACTTCCCTGGGCAGCCAGGGAATGCTTGTCAACCCTTTCTCTGAGAAATTTTCCTGGTATCCAATCTAAACCTCCCCAAGCACAATTTGGGGCCATTTCCTCTTATCCTATCACTTTTTGCCTGGGAGAAAATAACAACCCCCACCTGGCTACAGCATCCTCTCAGATAGTTGCCGGGAGTGATAAGGTCACCCCTGAACCTCCTTTTTACCAGGCTAAACAACCTTAGTACTCTCAGCTGCTCCTTATAAGACAGACTCCGGACTCTTCACCATATTTTTTGCCCTTCTCTGGACACCCTCTGGCACCTCAATGTCCTTGTAGTGAGAGGCCCAAAACTGAACACATGATTTGAGATGTGGCCTCACCAGCACAGGGGGAAATCCCTGCCCTAGTCCTGCTGGCCCCACTGTTGCTGATGCAGGCCAGGACGGCATTGGCCTTCTTGTCCACCTGGGCACATGCTGGATCATGTCCAGCTGACTGTCAAATAGCACCCCCAGGTTCTTTTCTGCAGGGCAGCTTTCCAGCCATTCATCCCCAAAACAGTAGTGCTGAATGAGGTTGTCGTGACCCAAGTGCAGAACCTGGCACTTTGCCATATTTAACCTCATTCAATTCACCTCAGCCCATTGATCCAGCCTTTCTAGATCCCTCTGCTGAGCCTTCCTACCCTCCAGCAGGCAACGCTCCCACTCAACCTGGTATCGTCTGCAAACTTACTAAAAATGTGACAATAATGTCCACTTTCATCCATCTCTGGATAAATAATTGTCTGCTTTGTCCTTTGAGATCTTTTGGAAGAAATGAATGAGCTGGAAAAAAAGTGTTCTTATGTCCGAACACTGACAGTTTTGGAGATTAGAAGGGAAATGAAGAAGAATAGTTCAGGAGAGAGCTCTGCTTACCATGAACTGAAAATCCAATGAATTTCATGAACTAAGGAAAAGTATGACCCAGAATGCCTATCTTAACAGTGGTTTATAAAAGTCTTCTTGGCTCAGAGATTTCTTTGTATTTTCATTATTCCTCTTGCTAGAAATTTTAATCTCAGGATAAACAAAAAACTAAGATATTTTATGTAATAATTGTCCACTGCATAGCATAAGATGACCACTCTGTAATGCCCCTTATAAACTTAGAACTTCCAAAACTGACCGTCCTGGAAAATGTAAAAGAACAAAAAAAATTAAATTTAAAAGGATTAAAAAAAAAAAAAAAAAAAAAGCTATACATGCATAAACTACTGGCTAATTTCAGGCCTCATCCTACAAACACCTTACTTAAGTAATTGCTTCCTTATATGTAAGTAGTGAATATCATGGGATTAATTATGTGGACAAAGGTTGCACAGCTGGACTGTTGTTCACTCTGGAATCCTGAATAGAGGCTGATTTTGATACATGAGTGGTTTTGTGGAAGCCATTACAAATCTGATATTACCTGTATTTTAATACTGGAAAGTTTTAATGTGGAAAAAGGAAATAGTAACAGATTAGATTCTATGCAGATTCTGTCCAGAGATAAGTTTATGCTAGGACAATAGAAGCAGAGAATTTGTTATTATCTTTGATATCGCTGGGACCCTGTGGGCTATTTTGGGTTTTCTTTTTTTAAAGGCATAGATGCATATCATATCATATCCATATCACATACTTATGTCAAGAGCAGGTAATATTTATAACTATACTTACGTATTAGTTATGTTTATACTTAATATTAAGTTTTGCTTAACTATTTTCATGGAAATGTGCCTTATGTCCTCACGAAAACTACAAAATAAAAAAAGCTGTGCTTTGCCATTGGTGTCTTCCAATCACACCATTCCTGACTGAAATGTCTGAGAAAAAAAAAAAAGGAGCTTTTCAGCCTTAGGAAAGCCAATTCAGAACCATTAAGCATAGCTCAATCTCTGCACTGAAGGGGAAAAAAAAAAATCACTGTTGGATTGAGGATAAAGTGTCTTGTATGCCAAATCCCAAATAATGTGTAGAGAAAGCTACCAGCAAGGGAGTGAGTTCTGCATGGAACTGAGTATGATTTTCTATGTTAATAGGTAAAATTGTAATAGACTGGAGACCATAAAACTCAGTAGGCCTTTGTTTTTAGAGGGTCTCTTAGTTTCACCTTTAGTCATGAAACCTAACTTGTAATTGGGTAAGTGAAATTCCAGGTTTAAAAGATTCACTTTTTTAGAAGGGCTGAATGGGGTCTTATAACATTCTGCACACTAATTTCTGTCTTTTAAAATAGGCACAAATTCTCTTTGCTGTTTTTGGAAGACATTTGCCATAATGGAAGCAGATAGGATGGTATTCCCTGGTACTTCTTCCAAAGTTCATTATCGAATATACATTGGCACAAAACAAAACCAAATGGCCTTCAGTGACACAAAACAAAATGAAGTGCCCTCTCTTTACCTAAGAAATCTGCTGAAATCTATCACATCCATATTTTGTTCCATGCACATTTCTCTGTAATCTAATTGTCTTAAATTTCCAAAATAAGAAGGTTGTTTTAATGGTAAGAAAAGTGTATTTTCTATACTAGATACAATTCACAACAGAAGAACACAGAACTATGAGCTATAGGAAAAAAAGAGTAAAATATATTGTTTAGCTTCAATATGCAAAACAGGACAATAGCATGCATTTGTGTAACGTGAATGAGGTAATATGGGAAACGTAATTTCACATAACCACAATGAAATATATTGTCTTTTATTTTTCTTTTCTAAGAAGGGGGAAGCATGTTAGTTAGAATAGTTTTCAGTAATTGTGTAAATTGTTCATATGAAAATGTTTCTTGACTTCAGGCCATGCTTTTTAACTGGTGGCAAGATTTAGAACAGAGGACTTCAAAAGGAAGGCTAGCAAACTTGAAAAGGGAGCATAAACATCTAGGTGGAAACTTTTTGTTGCAAAATAATGAACATTTAGGTAAATCTACTCTTCCTGATCAGGTGGTCTGCTACTTCTTTTCACAATATGAATTTTCAAGAAGGAAGATAAGTTAAAGCTAGATGAGTTTTAGTAAAATAAAATGGCCAAAATATCGCTGAAAATACAGTATTTGTGCAGCATTAGGGTATTTTTTTTCATTTACGTAGTACTTAAGATGAAAAAATACAATGCACAATTATCCTAGTAGATGCTTGTCAACCTAAAGGTATTTCCTTGTTTCGTGATGGTGGAATTGTAATCAATGAGAATTAAGTCTTCAAAATGTAAAAGGTGAAGCTCAATAAACATACTAATTATTCTGAGTTCATGTTTATAAATACTCATAGATTGGAAACAACTTCCATATTCTTGTGAGACTAGCAGTATTCACACTTTTTGTTATCCCACATAATATAGGATCCATTTCTTCTAGGCTTTTAAAATTAAATTCCTTTCTGTTGCTAACCAGCTCCTCCTCTTTTGCTATTGAATGTTGTACTGCAATAGCATATTTTTGCCTGAGTGTCCTCAGTACATGTACTTTGGATTGGACTCAGTATAAAACTAGTCTTGCAGGCTAACTGTGAGCTCTCAGGCATATCTGAACCATGTGGTGAGTGCAATGTGGATGTCCCAAAGATAACGCAAATATCTCATCTGTGTGGTTCTTTGTAGCATTGTGTGTGATATACCAGTTCAATATGTGAAAGGTAGAACATAACCTTTTTTTTTGCTAATTTAACATTTTTATCCTGAAGTAGAAGAAAGAGAATTATAGGACTATGTTTGGTTAGTGAGGTATGCATGTGAAAGTTCAGGAAAACAGACAATACCAAAGCAGTGTACTAATACATACAGTGCCAATTCATAGAATCATACAACAGCCCAGGTTGGAAGGGGCCTTCAAAGGTCTAGCCTTTTGTGGGAAGGAGAACTTTGATGGGATAATCTGGTAACCTGCCACATTGCATTCCTGCAGTGATGGAACTTGAGGACGAGAAAGAGACAAAACCTACCGTATGTTTCTGTGTGGTAGTTAGTCATATCTTAGCTCAGCTGGGGCTGCCTGTCTTCTTTCAGGTGTTATCCCTTGACCAGGTATCTTCACAGTCTCTCTGCAGTGTCCAGTTTGTAAACACTGTCCGAATTCAACTTCTGTTCAAGGCGCATATAGCCCCCCCCGAGCTGGCCCTACAAGCACAGCTGCTCTATGTGCCCTGACCCCCAATATCTTCACTTACTTTCTAGTTACCCCCAAATCTCCACAGAATTTAGCAGGTTTTTTGCTGGCTACATAGGCAGGTACTTAAAGATTTTCTTCCTGCCTCTCTGCCCTCTGGCTTTGAGGATGTAATGACATTAGTAACAGTGGGAGGAAGACCTGTTTGAGACTGCTGCTCAAAATCTGTGATCCTGCTTTTACTAAGTATCTCTCATGTTCTGTTTTTGATTCAGTTTTCATTTAACAGATCAGATCTGAGAAGTTCTTTTATGCTTGTGCCTGTCACTGTTTACCTGCTCTGAAAATCTTCATATAGAAAAAACTAGGTAAAGAAAATGCTAATGAATTAGAAAAGAAATAGTATAAAAACAAAAATGGGAACAATACTTTATCTCTCTGAGCAGCAAGGCAGGCAGAAAGGAGAAAAACGTGGTAAGTAAGCTATGGAGAATGGGAAGTTTAAAAAGTAAAGTCCCTCTATTTTAGAGAGATTGCATGTTTTCCAGCTGCAGGATGTGAAGCAAAATGTCAGCAGCATAGCTGGAGGTTAAGATAGGGCTGGAAGGCAATTGGGACACACAGAAACAATTGTATAGCTGTCACAGCAAAAATGTATTTGGTTCTTCATCTAGAAGTTTCACCGTTGCTCCAAACACATGCACAATGCTATACAGCTTACAGCAATGGTTATGCTAATTGACAGTGGGTGACAAATCCAGATGACTAACTGGAATGGAGTGGAATACAGTAGAGCATAGGACAATTATTCTGCAAAATCGAAGCCCAAAGTCCAAATACTAAGATTTCATAGGAGATACTAAGATACTGGGGTAGTACTGGGATAATAGTAATTAGAACAGAATAGTGATTCATTATTACACAGCCTCCCTCCAAGATTGCCCAGATGTCTCAAGAGAAAATGCCAACATAACAAGCAAAGAAATGAACAAAATAATCAAACAGACAGAGATGGGAAAATCCACTTAGAGGGAACGTTTCTCCAAATTCTTTTTTAAAATTATTGTCTTTTAAATCATGAAATATGGCACATAACCTCTCTTTCAAAATCTTTTAACAGTTAGCATAAGATTCTCAAGAATATCAAAAGTTGTAAGTGCCAAGTCCTTCTTTAAATCTTGGTAAGGTCTTGACATCAGTGACATCCTGTGGCATTGAGTTCCATAATCTAATTATGTGCCGCATTAAAAAGTGTGTTCTTTTATCAGATTTGGAGCTGCTGCTTTTCACTTTCACTTAGTGTCCTTTTGTTCTCGAGTTATGAGATGCAGGACTACAGAAGCTCCTGATCTATTTTCTCTTTGCCACTCTCCAGTTTTATACTTTCATCATATCCCTCCTTATTCATCTTTTTCTTTTTTTCCCCTAAGGTTAACAATTCCAGTTTTTTCAGGTTTTTTTTCAGTCTTTTCATATGAAGGCTTCTCTGTATGCCTAATTATCACAATCACTCTTTTCTGAATACCTTCTAATTCAGTAATATCTTTTTGTGATGGGGTGACCAGTACTTCACACTATTCCAGAGAAGAGAAAATTATTGATTCATATAATGAAATATTTTCTTTCTTTCTTATTCCCCACCTCATTTCTTATACATCTGAACATTTTATATGCTTTTTTGACTGCAGCTGCTCATCAAGCAGGGCTCTTCATTGAGCTGTCTGCAGTGAAACCCAGGTGTTTTTTCCTAAGATGGTGCTAGTAATTGAGATCTCTGATATAACAAATTATCTGTTATAGGTTTAGGTTTCTTTGGGATTTTTCTGTGTTTGGTTTTTTCGTTTGTTTGTCTTGGGTTTGGATTTTTTTTTTTTTTTTTTGATTGTTAATTTGATTGTTTGTTTTCTCAATAGGCCTTATTTTGCATTTAAATAAATTATTTTCACCTCTTTTAAGATGGCCACCCATCTCCCCTGGTCCATTATCTCTCAGGTTTCCTGTCTTATTCAGACTTGGTTGACAGGACTTTCTTATTACCTGTAAATTTTGCTAAAATGCTGTTCACTTATTTTTTTAACGGTAATTAATATATTTTGAACACTTGGTCCTTTTATGGTGCCTTGAAGCACCCTGCTGTTGGAGGTTTTGCTGTAAAGAAAATTGACAATATATATGCTTTTTTTTTTTTTTTTTTAATCTTTGAGAAAAGTTTTGCTTTGTTTTGCATCCTATCCCAAAATTACTTAGTCTCTGACTGAGATGGAGGCTGAATCTCTTGAGAGGAACATTTTTTCTTGCCATATTTATTCAATTACTCTAACAAGGTTAAGGGCCAAGTTGCCTTCACAATTAAAGCTAAATATTTGAGAGACGAAAATCCTGTTTGTAACCACAACTATGGAAATTAAGGACAGAGGAGGGAAAAGTAATTAATTGATGATGTTTGGCAGACTCATTCAAAACCAAGATGGTCACAAGCTTTTAATGTAATTGTTCTTAGCATTGTCTTGGTGATAATACTTAAAAGCAGGAATATAATCAGTCCAAATAGGCAGGAGTTTGAGTCAACTTCTTACAGCTAAGACTTTGTGTGAAAATAAGGAAAAACCAAACTAGTGGTATGGTCTAGAAATCTCTTAATTTTCAAGACTTTCTTTCACAATATGACATGAACCAAGATATTTTAAAATTTCAAATATCTAAAGTTCTTTTTTGAAAGGGGAAGGGCAAACTTATTTTGAGGCTTTATATGTCCTGACCTCCCCTAGGCCTTCTTATTTCCTGGTATCTCTCTCTCTTTCTCTCAAGTGTTCCCCATCCTCTCCCTGTGAGAGTCTATGTGTGCTTCATCAACCCTGACTGCCTACAGTATGCAACAGACTTCACCACCTTTCTTCACCAAGAGGATTGCTTGCACAGAGGAGGCTCCTCAGACTGCTTGGGACACCTTGCACAGATGCATGCCACTGCCTTGAATTCAGGATGGACACTAAAAGACATCTTGAACATATTGGTGGAAATGTGATCAGACACCTGCAACTCAGACCCTTCCTGTTTGGTAAAGGAACTGTAAGGACAGCTAGAACTTCTAGTGATATTCCCACAGTTTTATCTGACTTAAATCCAGTATTTTTCATACTGCAGTCCACCCAACCCTAATCCAAACTATTCTGGGTGAAATGGAGGTTGTCAACAGTTAACAGTTGTCAACAGGTATCAAGTATTTAATTTCTGAACGAGCCTGTGAAAATGCTAGTAACCCCTCAATGACTAGTGCTGGTACTGGATAAGATGAGAGGGCAGAACATGGAATATAACCTATGGCTATCTATGGACCAGTTATACATTCATATATCTATATATATGCACACATATATATCTCTGTGTATGAGAGTATATTCTTTTTCCTTTAGCAAGCTGCTTTGATACAGTAAAATATAGGATGCTGAATTATAAGAGAGTAAGAGTAAAGCTTGGTACTGTGACCTTTTTGTTCATTCACAGCAAGACAAAAATTACCAGTATAATATTGCACAATCAAAAATATAAATTGACTTTCTTATTTGAAGGAAGAATAGGAAGAAGACTCAGTGTTCTTCACTTATTCTTGGAAGGCTCTGAAATACCACAGGGCTTTTGCAGCATAAGAAAGTGACAGAGAACATAAACTGTACAGTCACACCTATTAGTGAACGTAATGTTATATTAATGACACTTTTGCATCAAATATAAGAACAGAAACTGTACTGTGTGTCATTTAGTTAGAGGAAAAAAATTATACCAAACATATGAGCTCACTGCAACAATTCAAAGCTGAATGCTTTTCACAATAGATTTGCAAAATAAGCAGCAACCTAATAAAAAGTTATGTAAGTCTTTACAGTTTTCCAGCCAAACCTAAGAAAATAACATTAAATGATTGGAGGCAGACTTTTGTGGAAACAATGCATATGGAAAACAGTGACAATACTGTGCCTGCTGCTGACTTTGTACTGAAAATATCTGTGCTTTGCAATTGCTGTGTGTTAATTCATCTCTTGAAATGTGTGTGTATTCAGGTAGTATTAAGAGATAAATATATGCCTTTTCAATGGTGCTTTTTCATTTGGGAAAATGATACAGAATGCTTCTCAACATCTCTAGGAAGCTGTTACTCACTAAACAAAGCCTGTAGCCCAATATTTTTCATGTAAACTCACCAAGGTAAAATATATCAATAAATAAGTATTAAAATGCTGTCTGAAGTCTGTATCCCTATGATATTCCAGGGAAGAATCTGTACTTCTTTCTTGGCAGGATTTTTTTTTCTTTCCATTTTCTCTAGAACCTATATAAGAATTTATTTGAATATATTCAGATTTTAATATTTTCAGACAGGACTTTTGGTTTGCTACTTTCCTTAAAAGTCTGTGCATCCACCTGTGCTCCCCAGTTTGGTGGGACATCTGAACCCATAAGAGACACTGCATTTTTCAAGTAAAATGTTTTAATACTTTCCATTTTTCCATGTTGTTAGTTCCAAGTAATGACTTCTTTTTGGGGAGTGGTATCAATGGTTATTACTTTAGCATACAAGACAGTAAGTGAAATATCACAGTGGGAATATGCTGTAAAGGATGATATTGGCTGAAATACTTGTTTATTTGGAAAGTCCTATTTCATCCTGAAACCTGTGACAAGAAAACTATCAATTTTGGATCGTGGGAGTTTACCTAACTACTAGGAGCAGGATTGGGTGGTGTTTTTGGTTAACTCTGCATTTCAATTTCATATAAACCATAGTATAATTATGACCTTTTTTTTACTTTATGCTAAGCAAACTAATAGAATTATGAGGCAGAAGAGGTAACCTTTCTGGGTAACCTTCCTGAATTTAGCTTTTTTTTTTTTTTTTTTTTTAACCTGAAGTTTACAGTCATAGAAGTATATATGTCAGGTACTTAGCTTCCTACACTTGATCAAGAACTTGATCAAGGGATAATTTTTTTCCTGCACTTATTGGAGATTTTCCACATATATACAATCACAGAGACATAAATATATGCAATTTTTCTATTTAATTCTTACTTACTTATCACTTAAAAATTGTATCAGTAAAAACCAATAGGAATTTTGATTTTATGAAAGTGTATTAAAGATTTCATCCAAATATGACAAAGATACTCTTGAACAGATGTTTTTTTCTGAACACTCTCAAATCACGTGGGAGTTTGCTGCCTTTTTTTTTTTTTTTTGATGGCACTGTATTTTTCAAAGACATTGACTTTTTCCGGGCACTTTTAATTATACTTGTCTATGTAAGACAAACCATGATCCTGAAACCATCCAGTCAAAGCTCTCAGCCAGAATTAGATAAGGTTCCCAGAAGAAAACAGCTGAAAACGCTAAAGCTAGATGGACAGATACATTAATTATTACATTAACTTCAAATATTTTTTTTCCTTACCAACACCACTTTGAGAAATGAAGAATCTATCAAATCAAGTATTTGACAGGTAATGCACAAGGTATCATGGCATTTATCTGTTAGACAAGAAAATACTCTTCTAGCTGAATCTCAATAAAAGAAACTTCTGTCTTCATGCTAATAAAGATGCCACAAAATACTCGGTATCTTTCCTATGCATAAGATGTCCACATAGCTTTCTTCCATATTAAGTATTCTTTTAATATTTTAATGTGTTATTAACAATATGGGAACATCAACAGGTCTTTGAATGATGTCCGTTCATAGAATGGATTGCCTTTTGAAAACATAACTCTCAGAGTGCCTCCTTTGAGTTTTTCCAGTTAGTATGGAACCAAGGGATAAATTAGTAGAAATATTAAACTTTTCCTATCAAAATTAAATTCAGTATCAAAAACTTTTGTAGTATATTCCCAAGCTCTTACTGACCATTTCTGTAAAATCATATGAAAAAAGAACATAAATAAAATTCAAGATGTTCTCTAGATTGAACATTTCTATGTTGTATTTATCTCTGTAGTTTTCTAAAAAATATTCTCCTCAATGAATAATATTTTTATTTTAAAGGGAAGTCTTTAGTGTGCAACTTAATAGACATTAACTGCCTTGTCATTTAAAAACAATGGTAGCTGTCATAGCTTCACTCACTAACTTTTCATTGTTTATGTGGTATTTGTTCAGTTTCAGATTTCATGGATTTTCAACAGTGAAATTAGATTGGCCTTTAATTTTTAGGTTCCAATTCATCTGCCACTAAGCAGGTATAACACAGTGCTGTTCATGCAATAATAACTTAGGGCTGTAGGAGGCAGTGGGAGAAGAAAAGCCCTAAAGAGAAAAGCAATAAAATTTATACTGTCTTTTTCTTTAAAATTTAAAAATATGTCAGTTCAATTATCTTCTTTTTATAACTTCAATATTATGTGCATTTTCAAGGTACTGTATTTTTCCTTTTTTTTTCTTTTTTTTTTTTTTTTTTTTTTTTTTTTGTGTTGTTTTGTTTTTGGTTTTTTTTGTTCCAGGCTAGTTTTAGGAAAGCAATTAAGATTTAAAGTACAGACAGAAGTGTTGATCATAGTTACATCATAGCTTGCTGTTGTACAGTACACTTTTTCTCACCATAAGACAAAAAAAATCCTGAAAATCCCCAAAAAAGACATTATACTTATTTTAAAAAGGAGACAACTGGTAAAGAAACTTGTTAATCCTATGCCTAACTGTAAAAGAATTTTAATGTAGCAGTAGCTAGTTTGCATGCAAACATCTCTGAACTGTCTTGTAAATTTTAGCCAAATGTTTGAAGTTTTTTTGTAACATTAAGTGAGAAATATGAGATTTAAAGTAGAGTGTGTTATATAAGTTCTTCCCACCTCTCAGGATTTGGTAAATCCAAGTAAGTAGGCCTATCATGAATGTCAGTCTGTGTGCTTTAATACAGATTCAGCTTGAAATACTTCTACTGAAAACCTACTACAGATTCAGTTGGAAATACTTCTTGTACTGAAAACCTACTTGGACACGTCTTGTGTTGTTCCATATCCTGTGCTTCTCCTTAGATGATCAGTTCCTAGTAATTGCTGTGGTGAAAGCAGAACTCAACTGGATGGACAAACAATGTTGTGTTGAGTAAAACTAGTTCCACTTATTTTGATTGAACTTTAGCTATATATGAATTAATAGTAATTGTTAGATATGTGTGGCTTTTTTTAAATGTAGTGAAACACAGACAGAAATGCCTGACTTCTTTCAAAGTAAGTCTTTGTATACCTGTATCAGCTAAAGATTTTCTTGTACATTCAAAGTAGATTTGTGGTCTTTATATCATATTGTTTGTGAGATCACCAGTGTATATCCTGTTAATGGAACTCCAAGATAAAGTTTAATCTTATATTTAAGACTGTACCATAGTCTTTTCCCTACTCTTGGTCCATAACTCACTTTTTTTTTTTAAGCTATGGACAATTTGTATTCAGCTATACATGGTTTTCATCTTGCCTCTCTAAGTTTTATCAAAATTAAATACTTTATTTTGAAACTGAGACAGAAAAATATTTTCTTCCTTTTCTGTCTCTCATTACCTTATCTCATTTACCATTCTTTAAGTAAATAATTTGATAGTTGATTCATATGCTGATTAAGCCTTTTATTATGGCTTGGTTGAAGGGGAAGCTTTCAGAAGCGAAGTTTGAATACCTGGCTTGCAGCTCTCATGATGTTGAATTAGGATGCATAATTTATGGCCATAATTAGTTGTGATATATGGAAACAAATACTTTTAACATTGTCCTGACACAAAAAGAATTTAGTAATTTCTTAGATGACTGAATTTGTGTGTGAGAGATGATAAGCTAAACAAAATCACCACTGTACCAGGAAATTATTAATATATTTACAGTATAAGCTTTTCTGTGTCCCAACAGATCAAAAGAAAACTATGTGGGTGGTGCACTTATCTGCTTCTCATCTTGAGGCTTACCAAAGTGGTTGTCAGTGCTAGATCTGTGTGGAGCCAATCGTGCATCCAGTATTAAGCACAAAGTATGATCCTTGTCCCTGTGGTAACAGTTGTGTTTAGCAGAAAGCAAAATGTGTTGCTCTAAATCATTTCTCTAATTGGCACCTTTGTTGACAGTCTCAGAAGAAAGGTCAAGATGTTCTTAGGCATGGGACTGATGTACTGTCTTACAGCTGCAGCCTCCTTGGTTGAATGCAGCAATTTATTGAGCAGGCAATTGCTTTTTAAATTCTTCCAGATACTTTAACAGATTCCAGGAGTAGATACTATTTGCATTTAATCTTTTTTTTCTCTTTTTTTTTTTTTTAATTTTTCTTTTGTACTTTGCTACAGAGAGTGTGCTTACTTCATTAAATCTATGTGAGAAAAAAGAAAGTGATGTGCCAAGCTAGTGCAAAAGTACCTGTAACCTGGTCACTTAATGCATTTACTTTCTGTTGACAGTGGAATATTAACACCACCTAGGCCAAGCTACTTTGGGCATTTGAAAAAAAGTACAAATTAGAACACCTGAATTTAAAAATGTCTATTCCACATATAGTCATATTCTATGAGATGTAGGCACTCAAAGAGGGTGATTCAGAGCCCTAAATTAGTTTACTAAAGTTAGACAGTGTGAATACCTCCCACAGTAGCAATATGTTGTAGAGGGACAGAAAATAGACGAGTGAAGAGAGAAAGGGAGGAATGGAGTGATAAGGACAATAAATGAAGTAAGTCTATAGCAAACTTCAGAAACTATTATAAATTATTAGGAATTTTTGACAAAAGGAAGAACAGTTTGCTTGTTTTAGCACATGCTCTAAACCAAGAAGCATCTTCATAGGTAACCACAACAGTAGTGTAGGTGTGATGCTTTCAGCTGTGACTATCTGTGCGTCCATTCTTGTATCTGTATTGCAATTGTTCCTGCAGTCCTTAGTCAATACTGGAGGATTAAAGTACAGATATAAATAATTCCTTCTTCAAAGAGCTTACAAGAAAAATAGGATTCATAGGTGAAGAATAGGAAGGCAAAGGGGAGAAGAAAGAATGAAATTACCTGCTCAAAGACATGAAGGATAATAATTCTTTCTTACTATAGCATGGACTACAATTTTAATCCCTTACAATTTCTATGTGTGAAAGGATTTGTAATATACACAACTTCTGGGAATTAATTTGTTTTTAACAAAGTTTGCCTTTAGTAAAAGAGAAATTATTTATACTCATGAGTAATGGTACCACAGTAAACAGTCTCATTTATGTTTATAAGGGTTGGGTAGAGTTCTTGAAAACATAGTCCTTTCACAGTATTTATGGGTTTTATTGTGTTTTATTGTATTTACTATTTTATTTAAATAATTCATTTAGGCTGTAGGTACCTTTTTAAAGAGAAATCAAGAATTCTGCATTCATCTGTCTATTAATTTATTAGCTCATTACTCATTGTAAAAGTGGATGATAAATCTCAATTTTTCATCCTCAAAACCAAAGATTACTAAAGGACAACATCCTACATGTCCCAAACTTTTTTTTTTTTTTTTTTAAATTTGTATTTAACATCTACTTGCATGACTTTTTGGCATCTAATGGGATTGCTACAAAACTTTCTTGTCATGCATAGACATTTATTTGCACACACATACTAATGCTTTGTACCTATCCTTTTACTTATCTTCCTGTCTATCCATTACCTTGTGTTGTGTAGGATAAAAACATTTGGCATGTAATCATTTGTTGAGATCTAGGTATCTGAGAAATTTTCCCTTAGATACTGTCATTATTTGGCATTTTAAAGTACGCAAGAAAAAAATAAGTATTATTGTTTGGGAAGAAATAAGAAGCAAATTCTTCTGTTAAAATCAGTAGAATTGTTATTTCACTTGCTGTTTTCTTTGATGGACTTTCAGTTTGCTGACTCACTGTAAAATGACTCAGCTGATACAGTTTGGGAAGTTCATATGCTTAGTTTTGGTAAAGCTAATACATGAGTCATTGGTTGTAGATTCAGGTTTTCCTGTTTGTAAGAACTAATAGAACTAATAGTACAGATGGGCTGGTATCAATCTATTTCTAGTGGCTCTTTTTACAAAGGTACACTGTATTAGACTAGAGCAATATTTCTTGATTGTATGTGGATTTCCTAAATTGTACTGTATTTTAGATTTGGGGTTAGATTTGACCTGGGTCATCTGTTGAAGATATAATGGTACTGTGTGCATTATATTATGGATGCAATTTAGCATTCAATGCCAGTTATAAGTCTGTTTGATCTTTCTGTATAGGAGGCTTCAGCTGTTTAGTAGTAGAGAAGTACTAATTTCAACTTGCATTTTATTATTTGGTAACATTGAAGAAAAGTATTTAGGCACATTGCCTTCTGCCTGAAAATACTGAACTTAGTTTATATGGCCATTTATCCTATTCAACAAGAACATGTGGGGTTATGATTAGCTACAGAAAAGCACAGTCTGTATTCAATGCCTGATGGCTATAGTTTTCTTTAGATAGACTCATAAATTTTGCCTCTTAATAGAGAGAAAGTGAACTAACACCTGTTGCAGTGTCACATGTTTAGCTATGAGAGCTTTATAACGACTGATTATTGAAATTTTTACAGTCCTAGAAAAAATCCTAAATGTTAAAGTACTAGAAAACATGTAAGGTTTGCTTCTTATTGTACCTATCACTTTATAGTTCTTCCTTTGCTAACTTTCCTTACTTTTTTGGTCATTTTAAGAGATTGTTCAGATATATTGGATTAAGAATGTATCCTTGGGTAACAACTAGTGCAATCAGTCACTATTTTCTTTCTTCTCGAGTACAGAGATAAGCCCTTTCATTCCTCCACTATTACATTTCTCTTTACTGTGGAGCAGGAGCCAGACATTGAATATCCCACGGGACATATCAACCCTGCAAATGTCACAGAGCACATTCCCAACGTGATGCAAGTTTTGTATTTTGGCAACAGAAGGACATTTCTTATACTCCTCTTGTTGGTGTCCTGATAAACCTAGACAGGAAATAGGACATGTGGACTGGGCAGAACATGGAGTCATGTTCTAAGAGCATTACATTTAGATTCAACTGGAACAGTCTGAGCTACTTATGCTGTTCTTGATTTTCTGCTGTCTTACAACATCCACACTAAACATACTTATTTCGCTTGCTTATGTATGCACTCTTGCTTTAAAGTGTTAACCTTTTTTGTATGTCTGAATTACAAAGCAGCATGTACCTCAAAAATGGCTAAAGCAATTGGCTTCCCTTAGTAGTTGAAACTGTGTTTAGATTCCCTTTAAACCTGAATCTGTCTTCCTTCCCATTACCAAAGGTGATTTGGAAATAAAGAAGAAAACCACTTATGAAACAGAAGTGGTTGCTGTATTATAATGAAAAAAAAAAAAAAAAAAAAAAAAAAAAAAAGAAATGGTTTACCTGTTACCAGAGCAGTTAAAAGTTAGTTGTGGTTTAACCCCAGCAGGCAGCTCAGCCCCACACAGTCACTTGGTCACTCTCCCACAGTGGGATGGGAAAAGTGAATCAGGAGGGTTAAACTGAGAAAACTTGGGATAAATTCAGTTTCATAGGAAAGCAAAAGACACTCACACAAGCAAAGCAAATAAAGGAATTAATTCACCAAGTCCTGTGTGTGAGCAGGTGTTCAGCCATCTCCAGACATGTAGGGCTCCATCATGCATAACATGGGGCTTTGCAAGACAAGTGCCATCACTCTGAATGGCCCCCTTCCCTTCTTTGACCCCAGCTTTATATGCTGAGGATGACATCATGTTGTGTGGAAGATCCCTTTAGTCTGTTTGGGGTCAGTGGTCCCAGCTGTGTCCTTTCCCCACTTCTTGTGTAGCCCCAGCCTCTTTGGTGAGGTGGGTGGGAGAAGCAGTGGTCTTGGGGCTGTGCAGGCACTCATCAGAAATATGTAAGACACGTGGGTGTTATCAACAGTGTTTTGGTCAGAAATGTAGAACACAGCACCATACAGTCTACTATGAGGACAATTAACTCTATCCCAGGCAAAATATATACAAAATTAAATTCAGGATATTACTTATCTCATTCATTTATTGAAAACAATGTATTCTTCATAAAAATATATAGCATAATAGTTTCAAAAACACTGTCTATTCTTGAATCCAGTGATGTACACTTCAGAAAAGATCACGAATGTCTGTTACTATCCTAATGGAATCGAAGAGAAAAAAAGACATTTTTGTTTCATATTTTTTCCTTCACATTTTGAATTAAAAAATTTAGTTTCCATATCACTATGTAGTTTCTGTTATAAACTGTGACTGCTTTTCTGAGGCTACAATATATTTCCTTGGGTCAGTTAAAGACAGGATTAGATATAGCATAACATAGCTTTGGTGTTTTGTCATTTTTTTACTGGTAGCAAGTTCATCTCACTGCTTGTGTTTCCATGCAACCATATGTCTATGTGAAGTCACATTTCACTTTTTGATGAATAAAGTCCTTGTGATTTCCTCTCATCAGTTGTAGGACTCATAAGTGGGGTGGAAGTGTCATGTAGTTAGACCAAGATTATCATATATTTAGAACTTATCAGCACAATTGTATGTTTTGTTTTGTCAGTCACTTTCCTTTATAGTGTTTACATGCTGAGAATTTTCTTCCTGGCTTTCTGGAAAAATGCCAGACTCCAAGGAAGTTTCTCTTCCTTTTCCTTTTTACCTTCTTATTCAAATGCTCTTGTGTATTCAGCAAGAGGATGCCAGCTGCATGAAGTCAAGCAGCAGAGAGTGCAGGAGAAGACAATTTTAGTACAACTCACTGCTTTCTGTGGCTTTGCATGTTGCTTCTTGGAGCCTGTTCATGTGCAGGCTAACATTGTTGCGTGTGGCAATGAGAGATGGACAGCTATTGAACACCAACATTTTAGAATTCTGGGAAAAAAGCAAGCCATGTGTTTTGTTGGTTTTCCTTTTTTTTTTGATTGACAATGTGAGAAAGGACAGTTTTCTGGCCATTTTAGCAGCCATTTACAATCATTTAGTTTAGTGTCTGTGGAAATGCATAGTGCAGCTCAGCTATCCTGTGAAAGCCTTTCAGTGCCTGAATGTTAGTGTTGAGCTGTCCTGCCTTATGAAAGCCAAATATTTTCAAAATGGAGCTGCTTGCAGAAGTCTTGTCTCTGGAGACATGTGCCAGGACAGGGGCATATTGGTTTTGACTTAAGAACTTGTAACCATTTTTCCTAGCCAGATTAAATATTACTAATGGCAGCAGTTCTGCAGGGAAACACAAGTGAACATTCTGTAGATAACAGTACAGGAGGGAGAGAATATATCTTCTCCATGCTTGTTGTTTTCAAAGTCTAGTCTAGGAAAATTAAAGGACAGGAGAAAAATAAATTATTAATAATGCTCATGAAATTTTAAACGTACAAACATATCTTGAAATATAGTAGCAGCAGGGTGATAAACCCACACCCTTTCCACTTTTTTTCAGTAGTGGACATGTTTGTGCAACAGCACTCAAGCACAGCTTCTTACTGCAGGTGCTTTTACCATTTTGGGAGTTCACTGCCCTTGTTTTGTTAGCCTCAGCAGTTTGAAAATGTTGGCTACCCACAGTGCTTGCAAATATATCACTGTCCATGCTGCCTTTGCTTTTTGTATTTACTAGTGTCTTATGCTTCAGGGTTTCCGATGCCCTTGAGAAGCTGTGATCATTTTTTATATCTGAAAGAGTGCCAATTCATTTATTAAGAAAGAGTCTGTGAGGCCCAGATAAATTTATTCTATCTAACATTTAATAAAACATTAAATTAAAAATGTGACTTATGCAGTGACATACTCAGCATTATCCTTCCAAGGTTTATATTTGAGTGTTGCAGGGCCCCACCTCTCCAGAAGGTAACGTGCTATCAATCTAGCTCTAAGGTGACAAGGCCACTGATGTTTTTCTGTGGTGCTTATTTAATAATTAATTTTTCATTGCTAGTCTGTTCAATAAATGGATTGCAACATTTAAGACCAGTTTAATAGGTTTCCAGGTCTCTTATAAATTCCAACAATAATAATAGTTAATAGGAGAATAATGAATTTGCGCTCAAAGATCTCAGGATCAATCAAGCAAATTAAATCTGGCCTAGGCTGTGGCTGCTGGAGTGTTTTTTTGTTTGTTTGTTTGTGTGTTTGTTTGTTTGTGGATTTTGGGGGGTTTTTTGCAATAAAATATACCCTGTATGGATAACCTTGTCTGGTGATTTGTTAAATTTCTTACTGTTTCACTTGTCATATTAATTTAAATCTTTAATCTGAGGACGTGGAACGCATATGAAGTGGCACATTAAATCAGTATTATGTTGCAAACAGTGTCTCTTAAGAGGGTGCCATTGTGTAGGGGAATGCAATAACAGGAATAATAAAAAGAAATTGCATTTTGATCTTTCCACATATGATATTGCAATGCTGTTTACCCATTTTAAAAAACAGATACCTCTGCTTGTAAAGGTAAAATCTTTCATTGGGCTTTATCACATACTCAAAATACAAAATGAAAAAAAAAAAAAAAAAAAAAAAAGTCCAGATGAGGAAGCCTTGCCAGCTACTATGAGGATTCAAGAGCATCAGTCCTACAAAAAAGGCGTCTATTGCATAGCAGGGGTTTGCTTGGCATTTAAAATAGATGGTTCTTGGGCTCGTTAGAGTTCATGGTAATCAGAGATAACCTGATTAAGTAAGTTAATAAAGGAGGAAGGTATATTTGGTTTATCTTCTTGCTTTATGTCTCACTGAGAGCTTGATTTTCCACTTTTCTTAAAACTTTTCTGTATAATCACTCGGTGTGGGTTGATTGTGTCATTTCACAGCCGTTTACACTGCTCTTTTTTATTGCACACACAGTACACTGGAAAGGGATTGAAAGCCCTGTTATTTATTCCTGGCTCTGAAACTATCTTACTGAACATCCATTCACTTCATTGCCCATTTTGTGCATTTGTAAAATACAAACCAAGTTGATGACCTCAGTAAAATGTATAGATTAAAAATGCTGGATAAGAACACAGGATGTGAGATTCACAACAGTAGGAAATCAGGGCATTCATTTTTTCCAGAGTTTTGGGATCTGACTAAAGATTTTTTCTTACCAGTTCTTTTTTTTTTTGAGTTATTCTGATTAGACAGGACATTGTCAATTTTTTTTTTTTTTTTTTTTTTTTTTTTTTTTTGTAATATAACCTGAAAAACAAGCTGGGGGGAGAGAGAGCTCCACACAACAACCACATCTAAACCAGCCCCAAGCAACCAACACTTCATGTGACTCATCAAGGCCTTAGCCTTCCTTGTTCTTAACATAAACCAAGACTACCACCTCTCAAGCTTGCGGACAGCGATGTAGCAGGTAAACATTCTCCAAGCAGCAGTAAGCTATGGCTGCTGCTCCAGTTTCTGAACAGCTTCTAGAGAGAGCGTGGGCTGTGTACCTGCATGAAGGTGGAGAAAAGAAGGGCTTGGGAAAAGCAGTTTTTTTGGTTATTGCACATAGAAAGAAAATGAACCTGGAATGTTATGTTGTACTATAAAATTCTAGAGAGGGTGGGAGGATAAAGTAGTAATGTTCGGGGGTTCTCCCGGCCCGTGCTGGCTGGGGTCTGAGGCTCAGACCCAAGAAGCCGTGGCCGACCCACAGAGGTGATCCCGTGAGGAACCGTCTCCCAGGGGGTCGTGGCTTCTCTCAGCCCTCGGCCGGGGCTGCCTGCAGAGATGCCTGGCTCAGCAGCCATCAGCTCTTAGTGATTCAGGGAGTGATTTCAGCTCTGCTCTGCAAGGCAAACCCCCATGGCCAGGCCCGGATAGAGAGAGGAGAGGTCCTGCTGGTGGTTCCGCAGAAGTCGCTTTATTCTTCCACCTTCCGCGAAGGGGTGACCAGAGACGGATCCTCCGCCGACTCGGGGCAGAGGGGTCTCTTTTATGGGGATACAGAGGTGGGTGTGCAAGGGTGAGAAACCAATGGGTATTAGGGTATTTTACATATAGTTTCCTAGAGGATCATGGATCTGTCTTCTCTCGCCGTAACCAAAAAGATTCTCTCTTTCCCCAAGAGGGGCCTGCAGGGGGATTGTGTAACCTCCTTATCTCCAGGCCTTCCTGCCAGGGCAGGGGCTTGTCAGACCCTACAGGAGGATATTGTAGCAAAATGTGAGAGGAAAACTTGGCCATGAGGGTCTCATAAGATGGTAAAAAGAGGAGAAAAGCTGGTAAGCCTCCATTGCTACAAGAGTTAATTATTTAGCCTTGATTAGTGAAGACTTCATGTGTTTAGGACAGGTACTACCTATCATTAACTGGTAGTAGCCTGTTTCCAGTTTGAGTAGTACCTGATTAGTAGTACTATCAATGTTGATGTCTATCCTGACAAAAGTGTACTGTAAGCTGATCAGGTGCTGCAAACTGGATTTTTCATGCTGCAGCTCATCAGTGTCATCTACTGTTATTGCAGTATTTGCCATTTTCAAGTTTGGATTCACAGATCATGCTATAGTTTGGGTTGGAAGGAACCTTTAAAGGTCAAGTACAACCCCCTTCAATGAGCAGGAACATCTTCAACTGGAACAAGTTGCTCAGAGCCCTGACCAAGCTGAATATTTCCAGGGCATCTATCACCTCTATGGGCAATCTGTGACTACTTATCTTGTGATAGGAGACACTGGTGACCCTTTTCTGCACTCAGTGGTTGCCGGTCAGTGGCTGGCAGTGACCATTTTTCCCAGTGGTGAACAGTCATCATTGAGAAGCAATGAGCACTGATCAGTGAATGCAAATTGCTCTTACTGCATAGCAGCTCATCAGCAGGGTGTAGTCTGTGTAGGCTCTTATTTTGGGGCAAGGTGATGCAGAAAGCAGTTACTGCTTCCTGCCAGCTAGAGGTCCGTAATTAGTTTCTGCAGTGACTTTGTGATTCACAGCAGGTGATGAGCAGCAACAGTTTACTAGTGAAGTATGTAGTGACTTCAGATAAAAAGTGTGGGGCTGAGGAGAGAGAAGATAGGAAATGTAGTAGGTAAATGGGATTATTGTGGCTAGAAGAGAGAATCAGGTAGCAATTTTTTAGTAAGACAGAAGATGTAACAAACAAGATTTTGAAGTAGGAGAGAAAAAAAGGAGATAGGAAGAGGGTTTACAGGATTACAGACTGGAAATTTTAGATTGAAATTTTAAGTGGCCCAGCCCTTCCCTTTCCTCATGCACTCTCATTTAGTGTAACAAATGTATTGATACTGCTGTGGCTGAAATCCACTTAATATTAGTCTCTGAATACCCATGCAATTTCAGTGAAGTCATTCCTGAAACACAGTGGGAGATTCAAATTCTGTTCATATGGGTCTACAGATCAGTCACTAAATCCCAAGAAATGCTATTTTCTAAAGGGTAGGAGGAGCATTGGTGGGTGAGTTGACTGAAGATAAGCATTAAGAATAGATATGATAATTAGATTTGTCCTTGATGTACAATAAGTGCACAGAAAGAATAGCAACAGCAAACCTATGAAGTTGGATGTATATAGGGGAAAATCAGAACATTTAGCACCTATTCTCTCTCATAGAAACAGTAGGAAAATTGATTAAAATTAGTCCTTACTGATGGCTCCATATAGACAAATGGAAGAGTACAGTAATTTATTTAGTAGGTTTTTTTGACTTTATTTTATTAGTCTACCAATAACACTGCAAACACTGCAGTAATGCAGAATAATAGTGTGCAAATGCTTGCATGAATTAATGGCCCTTTAAGTTCATCCTGATACTGCAGAAGTCAGACGTTTATTGCACTAGTCCTTACTATTGAGGAGAATTTCACTTGATGTGTAAAATATTCTTTTGTAGCCTAAAATAAATTTTGTAGAGGGAAGGTCTAGAAATATAAGGAATTTTATTTCCTTACCTGTTAGTTGTTCAATGAAACAACTCTTAAGAAATCAGCAAAATAAACACTCCTATCATGGATAATTCCTATTCTCTAGGTATGTAACTCATATATAAAATCAACATCATCTCAGTTACAATGTCATCACGTTTAACTCTCCTTCTCATGGAGCTAGTTATTTCTGTGAATTTGGGGGTGAAAAATCCTGTTCCTTTCACTCTGTCCAACAGTTTTTTGGGTTGGGTAGAGTACAAAGATCTGAGCAGGAAACTTTGCTGCTATGTACTGAGAATTCTTCTTTAGCCTATCCAAAGTACATTTTGTATTTTCTGTAGCGTTTTCAGCCTGATATAATTTTAACCTTCTAGAAATTAGTGTTAATATTCATTCATTTAGGGTATGGAATCTTATGTCACTCCTTAAATACCTCTGATGGTTAGACATGCTATTTAAAAGCCTGGGCTTGTTAATAAAGTATGGTATGTGAGATGTCAGTTCATTCTATTTTAGGTTTATGAAAAATACCATTTCAGTTCTACAATATCATAACATTTGAAAAATGTGGACTTAAAGACAATCACTGCATATTTCTGCAGAGAATGCTTTGAAGACATTTGCTTTTAGAAAAATATGAGTTTTTAGGCAGACAAAATAACTCTTCCAACTCCATCTCTCCATCTAAATTATTTCTTCTGTGCTAGTGCTACTTTCAGAGGACTCAAAGTGTTTAAATGTCCACATAATAAATTTGATGTGGGTTATTGATGCCTCACTTTAAACTCGGGATAATCACAACACTTTTTTTTTTTTTTTTTTTTTTTTTTTTTTTGTTAATGTGTTTCCAAATAAAATGCAGTAGTTTGTTAGGTTTTTCCTTAATTTTCAGGCCATGCCATAGAGGATCAGAATGGTCATCCCTCAGGTATTTTTTTAACAGTCGACATCATCAGAGGGAAATTCAGTGAACAATGAAAAGCTCCAAAATAGAAACGTAGCAGCATTTCCACTGAACCTGTTTGTATCCCATATTTCTAGTAGCAAAGTTATGCACTGGAAAGCTTATTTTATTAAAAATAAATTATATATATATTATCCAGTGTAGTAGTCAATGGTCTTGTTACTCATATAAATACCTAAAGCTCCTTAGAATCCAGCTGGGCTCTTAGCTTCAGTGATGTCTTTAAGGAATATGATAAAACATACTTCCCAACAGCAACTTTCTCCTTTCCTGGGAATAAGCTACTTGTTATTATGAGAAGGTGGTCACTGTGGTCCTCTGGCTCTGACAGACCTGATCAAGTAACTTCCTACCAGAAGTGGCCAGCTTCTTATTCCCTGGGACTGAAAAAATGTGTTTCTTCCTCTCCACTTAATTAATAGTGTTTAGATTCTAATGGATCGGTGCTGAGGAATTGAATTCATACCTGCTGAAAGCACCAGCTCAGGCTTGCTTCAGTCAGCCATATAGATCATTTATGGACCATGGGCAGACTCAGGGCAATGCTTCTTCAAAAATAAGTAAGAAAGTATGATATGAACTCTGTATAAATCCACATCAGACATATAACAGGTGGGTTGAAGTAAAAGTAATTTTGAAAAAAAGATTAGTGTTCCTTTCAGGAATATGCAGATTAATGAAGTAATTAGGACAGAGGGCCAGATCCTCAGGGCGCTGTAAATCATCATCACTTAGCTGAAGTTACTGAAGCTGTGCTGATTTATAGCACCTACAGAACTGATCCAGTAGCAAATCCTTAGTGATATCGTTGGTGTTTTCTCCTGGTAATAGAGCTGCAGGCATCCAGGATGACAGTTGGTTTGAGGGGCAAGTTCAGAACAGAACATAGATAAAAGACAACACGCATATTTAAAGCATGTGAGGAACTTAAGACTGCAGAAGACCTTCTGGAGTTTCTGTGTTCGGTTCCTTTTTACTGTTGCAAACAATGACATCTTATAATGCCATTCAAATTTCTTCTTAGGAACAAAGTGGTTGGTTGAGGCAGGATGGTATTTTAAGCACAGCATTACTCAGAAGAACAGATTGAATAGAACTTTTATCACATGCTGCCCTCTGGTTTCTTTTATGTTCACTATTTCATCTTTCATTTGAAAAAGGAAGGAAACTGTAGATTAAAAAGGTGGTAGTGGGGGGTGTGCTGTGTGTGTTTGTGACTGTGGGATCGATATAGATGGCCTGTGTTTCTAGAACAAGTAGCATTGAGGAGCATGATAGAAAGGCACTATAACCAGTGAGTTGACTTGGTGCTTTGTGGTGCAGTATGAAGCTTCACTCTAGCCTACTACCTGAGGTATGTGTTCATCTGGGAATGGTTGGCAGACCCCAGTTCTCTGGGCTGTGTCTACTGAGGGAGGAGTTTGGTCTGACTAATCTTTAGTGCTGGCAGCAATATGCAAAGCCAGAAGGACAACAGCTTGGCTTACGGGTGGCATGCTGAGTTTGCAAAGACCAGATAGATTGAAAGACTGTCTATTGACTTGTAAATTCAGGAAATTTGATAGTGAATCCTGGGGTGTACTGAAAATGCAAAAGTGTTCTGTACTGTTTATGAATGCAATTTACAGAATAGGATTACACTTTAGATGAAAATCAGCTTTTTATGCAGAAGTTCTGAATAAACTCTGACAATTTTTGATTAGTAATGAAGTGTAACCTCAGCTCCACAAACAGTTGAAATTGTGTGTCATTGTTTTTAGCTAGAGATTTTTGCTTACTTCAGTTACCAGAGGAGAGCATATGTGACAATGTGGTGTACAGGGGGGAAGATGTACGAAGGAGAGAAAGGAGGGCTTTTTTGATCTTCCTAAATGCAGTTCCTGATTACTGATAGAGAAGATAGCATGGATAAGCATTTGGTGTTCTTTCCCTAAACTCACTATCTTTTATTTGAATTTATCAAAATTTCCATATCTCTAGAGAAGAATGAAAATGAACATTTTGCTGAGAAATGTGTTATGATATTTCTAGATTTTTTTTTTTTTTTTTTTCTGACTAGCTTTTAGAGTCTCTGATGTTTTTCAAATTCAGTTAAGGTACCATCAAATCTTTGGAAGGCAATGTATACAGAAACTGACTGTCATGAAACACTAATAAAAGTTATCAAGCTTGTTGTCTTTCCAAACTCATGTGTTCTTATTTTCCTTATCAAATACATCACATTGTGAATGAGAGCTGCTTTATTTATTCAACTAAATTGTTTGAAACAATAAGAATAACAAAAGATTTCCATGAGTGTTTTGCTGGAAAACTATTATGTGCTCCTTCTAGGAAAATATTGGCTCTCCTGCAGCTAAATCTGGAGCTAAATCATATTAACACTAAAGAAATATTAAGAAATAGCCTGCCTATGGTGAACAGGTTAAAATATCTTAATATTTAACTGCTGAGTTTTGGTTTCAGGGTTTTTTGCTTGTTTTGTTTCTTTGGGTTTTTTTAGAGGACAAATGTGTTTTTACTGTTTGTTGTTTTTTCTTGCTTTGTTTTTAGAAACAGGTCAAAGAATTCAGGTCATGAAGAAGTTCATAGCAGTATCTGGTAAATCAAGGGTTTGAAACAGGACACTGTCACTTGTATGGATAACAGAAATTCAAATGGTATTTTAAATATCAGTAGTAGTACATGTGCTTGCTGGCTTAGTTATTCTTGAGGAAGTTGCACAGGAGGAGACAAACTCATCCAAGTCTTTAGGAAAGTGGCAGTGTGAAGGAGCTTAGAGGAAAATGGGCTAATTTTGTATAGTGCTTCCATTCTCATTTGCATTCATCGCTATAAAGAATTAGTTGGGGGATGAATTGCATAGTTTCTTAAGGAGCTAACACATGTGAAAATACAGTTTGGATAATGAAATCTAAATTTAGGAAACTGTTTGCTAGCTGTACTATTTAATGGGAAATGGTATGTGTTAAATCAGCAGCAACACCAACACCCAACAGTTATTTTAGTATATTGCCCAGTAAAGGACACGTTTTGGACATGCTAAGCAATAAAAATGATTAATTGAGCCAAATTGACTACACTAAGAAAAATGAGATTAAATTGATAAACTTGACTTTTTCATAGATGTGTGCATATTCTCACTATTATAGTCTGAAACTCCCTTTCCATAGTAATTGCATCAATGTGAGCTGCCCTGGTTAAATCCCCTGGCTAGTGCCCATCAGCAGGAGTCTCTCTGTGGATGTACTTCTGTCTGTGCTTGATGCTGTGCCAGACAACAACTGAAATGGATCTGCTGTACATCGTCTGTGGCAAAGAAGTTCTGATACTGTAGATACAAACAATTCTTTTTGAATAGCACAATTCAGTATATGTATGGAAAATCTAATATGGTCTATCCAGTTGCTTTGCAGTTATCTTGATTTAAAAAAAAAAAAAAAAAAAAAAAAAAAAAAAAAAGATTTAATTAGCCAGTACAAAACTGGTGGTACGCATGCCCTTAAGGACATTGGAGAAAAAGAGTTAAACAAGTCAAGAAGAATTAAATTAAGGTAACTTAAAAACCAAATACCAGGGCAAAAGAAGTGGAAATTCATTGACTCCTCAACTTAATAGAATGTGATCTTGTAGATATTAAATTTAATATCATGTTTAGTAGGAGATTTAAAGCAAGTTGTTTGATGGAGTCACTGTAATAAATGGTGATGTTAAAAAGATGAAGGAAAATAAAAATCTGGAAGAGTCTTTACACAGACTAAATTTTCATTAGGTCTTTAGAATATTTCTATTTTTTTCTTTGTTGCAATTCACGATAATATGTTTCTTTAAAAAAATAGCAGCTGAGCAATTGGGAAAAAGACTTGTATTTTGCATTGATCTGGACTTTGAATTTTTTCTCAGGTGTGTATTGGCAAAGACTGTTTGCCCCTTTTCTGGGAGCAGCTGGACATTGGATAGGAGGAGAGAGGGAAGAGGAAAGTTAAGACAATTTATGGGATTTGCCACATAACAGAGACTAGAAATCTGCTGGGAAGAGCAGGGAACAGAGGTGCAAACAGTTGTAGGAAGGATGGAGGAAAAGGTTGCTCTGTCTTTCTCCTGTAATTTTTCTTCTCTAAGGGACAGTCACTTCTATGGCGTTGTTTGCAATAGGCAAGCTGTTGTAAGCTAGCTGATCTGAGAGAAAGCATGAGGAAGAGACACAGCAGGCCAGAGAGGTTTGTCTGTAGTCTTTTTGTATTTTCTCATTTCAGCTACATTCAGAAGGTTTTACTTTCCATGTTATGTATCTGGTTTTACCAATTAATCTCTAATACAGGTCAGTCTAGAGAAAAAAAAAAAGTAGATAAAAAAGAAAGAAAAAAAGAAAGTTCCTATTTTGAATTGCCTGTAAAGATCACCTGAAAGAAAGATAATGGGCAGATTTTCTTCCAAACTGTTGCTGAGTCAAGTCTAGTCATAATCAAAAAAGAAATAAAATAAAATAAAATAAGTTATTAGAGATGCTATGCAAAATTTTCCAGATGGCAAAGCCTTAGGAACTTTTAGCCTGATTACAAGCAGTAGGAATAACTGACTGATGGTTACCAAGGTAGCAGTCACCGTGTTTGGTGACTTTTCCTTATCACCAAGTGGGTTTGTTGTAGATGTGAAGGGAGAATATAGCCAGACTTACTGCAAGGCCAGTGTTTTGGGGGATTTCAGGTTTCCCACAAAGAATTGACTACTGAAGGAATTTTTTTTTTTTCTTTGATTAATGGATTTTCACCTGAAACTTTGGGATGGGTGTCAGGGTATTATCTTGGCATCTATCCTCAAAAATCCAAATTCTGTTCTAGCCAGTTTGGTGCTATGTGTAGTGAATGAGTTAATCGGGAGCAACCAGGCATGTCTGATGAACAATAACAAGCATGATGACTTGGAAGGCGTTTTCAGCACATGGCATTTAGATATTTTGACAGTGTACATGCAACAGTTTGAAGTACCTTATGTAATGTACTGTGAGAACAGTGATGGATGGTATAGACACTTAGTAAGGAAATATCTAGGATAATGACGGCTACAGGTGAGTAAATGGGTCCAAAAATGCCTCTGACAAAACCCTAACATATCACAGTGCAGATGAATATTCTAAGAATAGGACTGTAGAGCCAGAAGGCATGTGGATATGTCTCTTTCCACAAAGGCTGGATTTAGGGAAATTTTCTGAGTTATGCTCTCACTGGACCTGACCTTTTTAAGAATGAAACAAACCTAAAATACCAAATTCTTCTACCTCCCTGTGCACTATCTCCAGTAATTTCATAAGTAGGCAGGCAGCTCTCTGACAGGTATTTGAAGTAATAAGGTTATTTACCTTAGCTATATACATGACATCTAAACCACTAAATTAGGAATGGATTTTATGTATTTTCTTAGAAATGCAATTACATCTTCATTTAGGTATAGACTGGCAATTAATGTCAATGAAAAGGCAGTATGATTTTATATGATTTACAGCTAGACAATTCAATGAGTTGGGTAGGGGATGATAATATCTTCTCCAGTTTTTGTGTGTAGCATATTAGAGTGAGTTTGTAGCTTAAAGCCTTTTCCAGCCATCTACAAGCAGCAATTTCATTCACTATGATTAGGACTGAGTTTAATATGAGGTCAGCAGCTGATTCACTAAGTACCTTGGCCTCCTTTCAGTGTCTTATTTCAATACTAAATTCTGTCCTTTTTATCTTTTGTCTCATCAGCTGAGTTGACATTTTTGTTCTGTGTATGTTCTACTACTTGGTGGGGTTTTTTTAGTCAACAGTACTCCCTTTTATTCGTATGTTTGTATGTATATCTATAAATACATCTTTCCACTTACAAACACCAAATTCTCTTGACCTAATACTTCGTATATTGACTGCCATTTTGTCTCTAGAAGTTAAAGATAATCCATCCCATGGAAGAGCTGAGCTCAGGTCTCACATGTGAATGTATACATCTGTGTTAAATTGCTTGATACTTAGAAGGGATCCAGAGCCTTTCCTGCAACTTCCGATCAGCTTCAAGACTGTAACAGAATTGTGAAAAACTTGAAATTTATGTTTTACAGAGAATTTGTCAAATTGGCTTTCTATTTGAATTCCAAATTGGATAGGGCATACCAAACTTTTATTTTTTTTTTTCCTGCAATTTTTATTTTAAAAATATTTTGAAGGATGGGAATGAAATCTATTAAAGGTTGACAGCAACAGGGAAATCTGGCCTGACATTATTTTATTATAATTTACCAGTCAGCCTATATTTCATGCTTGTTTTTCCCCTATATGTCATAAAATTTTTTACCATATGAATATGCATTACACTCTTCCAGTTTATTTTGCTATAGCTTGTGATGTTCAAAGGAAAATTTTATTTTGGGTATTCAAAGTTTTGATTTGCTAGGCATTTTTTGATAAAATCAGTCTTACTGAAATCAGTAGCTCTGTTTTGTTTGAAGGTAATAGTTACTCTTTTTTATTATATATATCTCTATTATTGTATTAATGAATATAATTTAGATTATTGAACCTGGTAATTCTTTGGGTGAGTTCACAGCAAGGGCACTTTTGACTGAATGAAAAGTTGTAAAACTTTAGTCAATAAACCAATTATGTGTCAACAGTGTACACTATCAAGCAGCAGTGCAATGTTGATCATACAGCAGTCTTTAATGTTTAATCTAGAAGAGGAATAAGATATTACTGTCCTTTTTTAATTTTTGCTTTTAAAAAAAATTGATGTGAGAGTAGTGGGAAATAAGAGCAAGTTTCTTCAGATTCTTCTTTCAAATAAATCACTTTTGAATAGGTCCTAGCTTTAAAAAACAACAACAAAGATAAACAATGAAAATAGTGTAATTTCAGAGATTGCTCCAGCTTCTTAAAACTCAATTTGTTTAGGAAATTAAATGCCTGTTATAATATTCTGAGTGCTATCAATGGAATTAAGTGAGGTTTTTATTTTCAAGAAATGATAAATTGTGTTGCAGACTCTGCCACACCCTGCAGTTTCTGTCCCCCCTTGTTTTAAGATTAAGAGCCTCAAGTATCATTAACAATCAAGGCAGGCTTTCCTACAGGAACAGTATCATTACAAATAAGTAGCTTAGCACTCTGTGCACGTTAATGCACAGAACAAATCCTAGCACTGATTTGCGAGCTCTAAAACCCATTAGAACACAGGCCCCAAAAGGGGCAAATCACTGAAAATGTACTAATTATCGGTCAGGCTCTTCAGAAAGACTTTGGGTCAATGCCAAGCATTTTTTACATTTTCAGTTAGTTCAGACTGAGTTTTCTGTTTGGTTCTCTCAAAGAAACTTGTAGGTAGAGATTTTTTTTTCATATGTGTGTATATTAAAACTTTATGGATTTATGTGATGTTTTGTGTTAAAAGCAAATCCATATTTAGTGAGCTCCAGAGTATTGCTGGGATAGGAAGGGATACTGTGCCATTTCTGAAGCCTATATTCAGCCTTTGCTTGGGTCTTGAACCTGGCCCAAGTTGTATAACCATTGTTACTTGCCTGCCTGTTGTTGGGGAGCTGAAATGCAGTCAGCGTAAAATAATAAATGAGTAAATGTTTACGCCGATGTCATGCCTGGTGCACTGCAGACTGTCGGTGGGGGGGAGCTTCTCTGTGAAAAATGGACAATGTGTGAATTTATGGCTCTGTCAGGTCATTCTCGTGTCTGAGGGAATGGGTATAGTGGTTATCGACCAGTGGAGAATTTATATCTAGGATTGACTATCGCTTTTCAGTACAATGGATGGTTTCTCACACGTCTCATAAATAATGTGCAGCTTTTCATTCAAACTGATGAGTATACCAAAAAGTTGTATTTTCTGCTTTCTTTCTGCTTGGTGTTCAAACAGTGATGACATCTTGCCACTTTCTTCAGCTGCTTTTATATCTATGAGGCCTGAGAGAGAAAAGAAGATAAACAGCTATAGAAGTGCCTACTAGCTTTTTTTTTTTTTAAGCAGTCAGAAGCCATCTGTTAAAGGATGTGTACTGACACTGTCTCTCATCCTAGCTGAGTCAGTGGTGATGGGAATGGTTCTCTATACTTTGGCATCCCAGGCTGAAAAGGTTCCAGGAAGGTGGTAGAAACTGACACTTCCACTAAGTAAATGGGATGTTCAGTGGCTTCAGTGAAACTTAATTCATTTTTACAGTACTGGATAGGCTGGCAGGGGTTTTAAAGCACATATTGCTTTGATGCCATGATGATTTTTTGCCTTTTCTTTTAAACCCCTTTTATACCTTTTTACAACTTCTGAATTCTAAGTGCTTTTTGCCTACATTCTTGGACTTGTTTGCTCAGGTGGGAGACTAAACATTTTAGAACCTTCATAGGTAGGGGTTAGTGTGCCCCAGACCCCAAGGTCCTCTCCAGAACACATTCTGCAAACTAAGATAGAACCATCCAGGGGAAGGCTCCTTGGGGAGGGGGGCTCACTCCAGCCTCCCATTGGGGAATTTTTGATAGATATGCTAATTAGTAAGACCTATAATGTGATACCAGATCTTTTGAGGTGGGTGTTGCAATGGGCACTGAGGTGCATTCTACCTGGACATGTGCACCTAAGGATCCTGAAAATAAATACCAAGGTAAAATCTCTTTTTCCTTTCTAACCATGTTTGACTCTTGATTTTAAGACCAGGAAAAGGCATCACCTTCAAATAAGCTATTCATTCATAAAAAAAAAAAAAAAAGCATAAAAAGCAACCACTCTTGGTCAGGTAAGTTTGTTCTATCTAAGCAGAATAAATCCACCATTTACTTTTTGTTGAGGAAGACCGTAGTCCTCCACCAGTCTTTCTTTCAGCTGTGCTTGAGGGAGCAGGGAAGAGTAAGATAAGACAGGGTGTTTCAAATAATCGTAAAAATTCATTGTATGCTTTTCCAACCTGCATTCTTCATTTGTGATCAGGCATCAATTGGTGGAAAACATTGACCACAAAACTTTTGGCTAGGTTTTGCAGGGAAATCAGATGTCAGTATTAGGGATATGGAGCCTCCTCTGGTGTGTCTTTCCTTCTGTCCTCTTCAGAGCCAAGGTAGTATCCACTCCTTTTCTCCACTAACTCTGTTAGACCCCAGAACTGTCTGCCCACCTAGTGCTTGTCTAGAAAATATGCATTTTGGCAGGCCACACTGGGGACAATACTGAAGCTTAATTCCCAATTTAGCTTGGAGTGAGTCAGCTTTCCTTTTGCTAGGAATATAGCCATTGGAAGCATGATGACAGCTATTTGCTGAAGTACTCACTCAGAATCTCCTGGATTGGGCAGTGCTTAATGGGCTGATATAATGGATACACTCTCACATCAAATGTGAGTGGTAGGAACTGTTTTACAGTTTACACCGCAGTAGAAATAGGTCTCCTGGGGATTTGCACCTTGCAGTGCATTGAGAGCTGGGCATGACTTCTTTTTTGGGGGGGAGGGGATTGATTTTGTTTTGTTTGGGTTTTGGGCCAGTTATTTGTTTGTTTGTTTGGGGTTTTTGGAGTGCTGTGCTTCTTTTGGTTTTCCCTTCAGCTTCATTCTCTATCAGAAAAAATATGTACCCATTCTTAAGATGTAAAACCATTGTGCTCCTTTTGGGAAGAAAATTACTTTCTACTGATTTCTAATGCTTTATCTCTACTATCATATGAATGGAAATACTGCATGGGTTTATGTTACAATTCATTCCTCTTTGTATTAAGAGCAAATTTTATTTATAAAACCTGAAGTGGATAAACAAATAGGTTTTTTCTTAATCTTTATTTTGGTCTATTTTATTATTCTTCAGGTGTGTTTTAACTGCTGTATATTAATTTGGATTTTTTTTTCTCCTGCGTCTTTGTGGAGGCAGACTGTGGCTGCAGTCGTAGTAGGTCACCAATCAAAACTAAAATATTTTGCCTGGATTTTGAACTCTTAATATGGGGGTTAAAGGATATTTGGATTAGGTTTGGTTTGAATTATTTCTTCCTTCTATTTGAGGGAAATACAATTAAGGCCGAAACAAGATCTTTTTTGCTTAATAAAGAGAGAACAGTGTATCCAATATGTGTATCTTTATTCTCAGAGTCTCAGAAGTGAATTCATTACAAGGGAAGCTAAAGTAGTGATTCCATGATAAGGCAGCATGCTTCCACATGGAAGATTTAAATTCAAATTTACAGCTTTTTCTTCATGCATTGGAGCTGCTGCTAATACGCAGACATATGATAATTTGATAACCATTTTCCCCTTATCATACACTGAATTGCAGTAACTGAAAATTGGTACAGAGCCTCTGGTCAAAGAATGAAACCTATTCAGGAGTTCCTGCTCTGAACACCTCCTATCCCATGGCAAGGGACCATGCTAATAGAAACAGTAAAGAAGTGCAGGATGAAAATATTTCTGAATGCCGGTCCAATGTAAGCTGTGTGAGACATTTTTATGGTTGGATTTGGAGTTTGTTTCTATTGTATTTTCACTTGAAAAGAGAACTTAACCGTAGCTGAGCAGTAATACTTCACCAGGCTTTGCTTGCTATAGCCTGGTAGGCACAGTTCCCTTGGGAACAAGCATACTCCCCTCAGATGCCTCTGAGCAGCCAAGGTGTCTTTTCCTTGACCTATAGATTTGATCCCAATCTGCAGGGATCCTGGAGCGCAACTGATACTCTTTTCCATGATCCATCTGAAAGCATGTCATGGCTCTATACAGCTGGTGGGCTAAGACAATGTATACACATAAAAGGCTCAAATAAAAATCCCTGATCTTGTTTGCTTATTCTAGCATGGTCTTTTTTATCCATTGTGCAACTGAGATCAAATGCACAGTGGTGCTGAAAGCAAAAGGCCTGTCATGGACAACCAAGGGAATGTGTGTCCAGTGATGAGGATCAGTAGAGGAGTTGCATTGGACTAACGTGATGCAGAGTTAAATATGCCTCAAGCTCCATAAATTTGAGTGACAAAGAAGCCATGCCATTCTTTGTGAGCTTCATCCTTTATGAATTGGTATGCATTTCACAGCATAGTACTTCCGTTCTGTGTCCCCCCCCTCCAGTGTAAGTTTTGTGTCTAATCCCTTGAATCCTATCTGTGTGTCTAAAATGCATCCCATAAGATCAGTGAGAGCTACATACAGTATTTTGAATAAGCAAGTAGGATTACTTGAATAGTACTTCATTTGTAAGAGTTTCCATGCACGGTACTGTGGTCAAAATTTTGTTGATAGCCTGTAAATTTCTCAAGAGAAGAAAGATTATGTGCTCATGATTTACACAGAAATATTATTCTTCTTTCTGCTGATATTTGCTTGTGGGTTTGTTTTTTGTTTGCTTCCCAGTAAAAAAAATGGTTGTGTATTTAGAGATGGGTGTAAGTATGCATATTTTTAATCGTATAATAGATATGATGCTGTGCTACTCAAAAATTATATGCTGTGATAAGGCAGTGAGCTGAGATCTGGTGCTCAGTCTCTTCTTTAAAGATTTTGAATAACCCTTGGTAGCTCACTTATCTCTGTAATTAATTTCACATCTGTGAAGTAAAAGTGATTCTTATTTTTTTTTCTCTTCCCTATGTATATCACTGTTAAATAGATGAGAGAAAGATTTTTTTAAAAAGTATATTTCTATTAAACAAATTGAGCTAGCTGTATCTTATCTGGGTTTGCAGTTAATCCTCTAATTTACTCAAATGAGATTATTAAAAGTAAGAAAGTCCTTTTTCACTGTTGTAAAACAGTAAGGAGAAATAAAATCTTTTAAACTATAACAAAAGTAGGAATCATTATTACATTCATTTTTTTTTTTTTAAATAGAGTGCTTTATTCTTGCATCAGTATGAGGAAAAATCTTTTTTTTTCCCCTTTTCCAAAGTCAAATTTACTTTTCCATTTGTATCCCATTGATCACTTTGGAATTTACACATTAAAACATAATACTTGCTAAGATTAATGTGTATTTGCATTATATAGAACAACATATACATTTTTAATGACTTGCATTCAAATTATAGCTTAGACTATTTTTATAGCTCTCTTTACTATGAAACTCATGCCATTTCATCCAGTGAGTGTATCAGTCCCTAAAGTCTGGTAAAGCAAATAAACATCTAACAGCACAGTGAACAACAATGTTGTACCTTTCAGAACAGCAATGTTACCTTTAAATCACTAATTTGTCTTCAAAGGACTTGATATAGAATAAAGCATTGTGTTCAGTCTTGGTGCATATTGTTCCTAGAAAGAGTACTCAGGCAGTTTAGTAATGAGTAAGAGAAAAGCAAAGTTCTAGCATGTTGTCCCAAAACCTGGTAGGTAAGTTTCTAAATAATCAAATATTGGGGTAAGATATGGGAACAACTAATGATTTCTAAAATGAAGGTTCTGCCCCAGCTATGTAAAGTGGACACTTTCAGGGTTTGAAAGCATCTGGAAAGACGTTTTTAAAATTGTAGTTTTTTACCAAGACACCTACTTTTTACCATAAACAATGTATTTTCTTTACCTATTAAAGTACAAAAACTACTTCAACTTCCAGCGTAGCTGCAAATATACATTTAATTTTCAACATACATTTTCTTTTGCCTCTGAATGTGAACAAAAGTGGTTTCAGTGACTTTAACTAATGGAAATACCCCGAAGTAGGATTTGGATTATTGTATAAATTCTTAATATTATTCTGAGAGCCAAATAAAAATACCAGAGCTAAACTTCCAAAGATCTGTCATCCTATTTGACAATAGGATATGTATATGCTCCACTTTCTCAGTTTTAGGGTATGCAAAATTGGGGCTTGATAATCTTATGAAAAGCACCTATTCTGTATGCTCAGTAATCAGCAGTATTAATGTTGTGTCTGCAGTAATGGCTATAAATGCTACTATTATTCTAAAATAGAAAAGAATAAAATGGTTCAGTTTGGAGGGACACACAAGGATGATCCAATCCACTTCCCTGTTTCTGATATAACTTTGGCTGATTCTGAGAGAACTGGGTAAATACTTAAAATTGGTAAAATCATTAACTAAGGGGTAAATATTCATTAAAAAATAGAGGTCATATATCTACAGATATTATTTGCAAGAGATGAATTTCATACTAACTCAAAATTCGGGACAACTACTTGCTGGAAAGGCCAAATTGCAGAAACAATTTCTAGCTAATTGGAAAAGAGGAACAAATCCAACAGAAAATTGTTTATCTTGCACAGATCACAAAGTCAATCAGCTAAAGGTACTAAAATACCTTTTGGTACATGCTGATATAAAGATTTCCTAAAACCAGACAAGATTTTGAAAACTAGAGCTGGATTTGTTATTTTGAATTTTTGGTGAGTTTTGGTTGAATAACAGCTTATAAAAATTCCAGTTATTTGTTATAAAAAGATCAATCCTTGGCTTGCATCAGAGAAACTATTTTGTCACAACCTTTGTAATCATTGCTGCAGTAAAAGCAACTTCATTTTTTTTCGCTCTCATTTTTTTTCCTAAAATGTTGTATTTTTTATCTTTGTTTCCACACACATGTTGAGAGTTAATTCTTTCACCTACAGGAATTCCTATGATTCTAAGTGCCAGTGGAAGACAGTAAGCTTAGATTAGATTTTAGGAAGATATTCTTTTCTGTGGGGGTAGCGAGGAACTGGAACTGGTTGCCCAGAGCAGCTGTGGATGCCCCATCCCTGAAGTGTTCCAAACCAGGTTGGCAAGGTCTAGTGGGAGGTGTCCCTGCCCGCAGCTGTGGGGTTGGAAACAGATGGTCTTTAAGGTGCCTTCCAACCCACACCATTTTGTGATTCTGAGATTCTACAGTACAAAACCAGCAACCTTAATTTAAAAGACCAGTGGAGGTGTTGTGGAAGGTTTTCTTCTCAAACTGATAAAGGAGTATGCAGTCAATCCTTTCTGCTAGCATTTATTTCTGTGCGATGCTGAAACCTTAAACCATTGAAGCTGTTAAGAAGGTGGCTGTGACTATACCTATGCAATGCAAAAAAAGCTGAAAATATGAAAAAAAAAAAAAAACATAATCTTTAGGTTTTTAAGGTTTCTTTGCTATTTATAAAAAATTGGTTTGCTTTCTTTCATACTGACTTTTTACTTTTTCATCTAAGTTTATACCGGTAGCTGATTTTAGGTTCTGAGGTTCTGCTTCAGTGCTATAGTTTTTTATGTAAAAGGAGAGTCACTAAAATTTAGAATTTTGAAAATTTACATTTCATGTCATATTTGAATAACTTTTACTAAAATATAAGTTGTTTTCTTTTTTTTTTTTTTTTATTTTTCTTCTGGAACAAGTCACAAATAAAAGGCTGGCTTTGAAATCAGTTAAGTCCTAGTATGATTTCACTTTTCATGGTGAGTAAAAATAGAAGGAATATCTTAGTAATTTTTTGTTTTGTTTTGTTTTCCTCAGGAAAACATTTTGGAACAGAATAGATTTAAGGTGCTTAGAAAACAAATATCACTCTAAGTCTGTGAATCTGTAAGTCAACAGAATTTCAGCAGGCTATTTCTTTGTAGAGCCTTTCAAGGCCATACGCAGATACAGTGTGGATAGCCGGTGTCTCGCCTGACTTAATATCATTTTGGAGTAAATAATCCGAGCCATTTTCCTTACTGATGCTTATGGAATGCTTTGTTGTGCAGGTGGAGACATAGCATATCTTAGTTGCTCTAAGGCAAGCTGAAGGCAATTGTGTTGCATCAGATTTTGGAAAGACAATTGTATGTGAGTCCAATATCACCTGCATTCAAAATCAGCCATATTTTGACTTTCAATTCCTCTTCCTTATAATAACTTCTGTGAATTTGATTACTGAGTCTTTTATCTCTGGCAACTTTTGAGATAGCATAATATTGTGTCAAAAGCGAGTGGAAAATTTTGAGATGTGCCTCCAAGTGCTAATCTGGCAAGTGTGTCAGTATATGTGTGCAGTACTGAAAACCTACACAAGCATATAGCAGTTCTAATCCCTAGTCAAGATGAGAAGTACCATTGCTTTATAATTGTATGTTGCACTTTTTGGTTTTTGTTGTTTCAGTTGGTTTTGAGAATTAATTACACAAATGTTTCCATGAAGTGATTTTTTTCGGCATCAGTGATCTCCCACATGTGGAAAACCTTAAAATAGCTATTACACTGGTTTGATGGACACGAAAATGATAGGAAAACTTAGATTAGCTTGGAATTTCCAATTATATAGTATGACAGATAACGTTTAAGACCAGTGACGTTAACCAAATGATGTGTTAACAGGACTGACTTCAAAGAATACATGACATCTCATTTCAGATAATTTCCCCAGTGTCCAAGAATATCATCTTCTCTGTGTTTACATATGTTGAGTAAAATTTAACACCTAGATATTTTGTCATTGTTCATTCTTGTGGAAACTATTGAAACTGCTCTTACTCTTCAAATTTATCACAAGCTCTTATACAGTATAACAGTACTCTGATTTCATCACCGGTATATTTTTGTTTACCAATACTTTATTCTTGTTCTTCAGTTACTTTATAAAGAATGGATTTCAGAAAGGTTTGAAAAAGTGAAAACTTAACATTGTTCTTTGGAGGGTTAATTTCTTCTGTCCCTGTGTACTCTCTACCTTGCACAGTCTGAGATTTATTTTTGAAATACAGCTCTTGAAAGTGTTGCTGTGAGCCTTACACCATGCTGCCTGTTCCTCCTCTATCTGTGGGAAGTCCTGGTTAGGCCTCAGGCTTGTCTCACACATGCACCAAATTGTCATTCAGCGCAAGAGCACAGTGATCTACTATTGCTCAGTGTTAGCTTACCTTTCGGCATCCTTCAGTTGGAAGTGCTTTAGTTCCCACTGACTCAGTGGCTATTTTTCATAGAATCATAGAAATTAGGATTCCTAAAAGCTAATTGGATTGTGTAGCATCAGTCTCAGCTATAAGAGGAATTTTCCAGACTGATTTGAAAAAGTGAATTCTCAAATCAAGCACCTTTTGCCTTTCATCTTGTTAGACTGTGGGGAGTTTTTGTGTGTGAATTCTGTTTTTCTTTAACTTTTCTTTCTTTTATTCCCTTGATTCTTATATTTAGCCTTCAAACAGTTTTTGTTATGTGTTTTAACTGTTTTTAAGTTTTAAGACTTTAAGGGTTTTAAGCCTTCAACTTAGACATTGATATTGCAAAGGAACAAGAACTTCTAACAAGAGCTGAAAACATTACTAGATATTGAAATGCTTGGAACAGGGATAAGATATAATTTTCCTGTCTTCAGGGGAATTTACAGTTACTATTACCAACTAAATTAGTCTGCATGTGTATTTTCATGCATAAAAAGTTTTATTTAAAAAACACATGCTTTCACAATATATGAAGCAGTATGCAAAACTCTCAGCTATTAGTTGATATTTTAAAGTTGTCATATATTTTGAATTTTCTAGTGCTGACAAAATGAGATAATTTACGAGGCAATTTGCAGTATGGCATAAATATATAGCATTCATCAGATAAAAATAGTTGCTGCGAAATTATACTGTATTTAGTAGCATTAACTTTTTTGCCCTTTACCTAATGGCATAAAAATGCTTCTGGAATGAAAATAGTTTTTTTCATGAAATATATCCTCCATTAATGTTGCTTGTAATTTCTGTTATGTATCACCAGTTATACCTTGGCACTTTGCCTATCATAGTGGAGTTAGAGTTGCAAACCCATTTAATCTAGAAGACCTGGTGGCCTGGAACATTGCATTACGTTTACAGCAGAGAGAGAGAGAAATTAGGGAGAAATGCAATTTTCCAGAAACTCTTGCTAATGGAGATTGGATGCCTACAAGAAATGATGCTAAGGAGATCTGAGGTATGAGATCAAGGGAGAGAGAGACCTTCTGCTCAGTTGCCATTCAAGCTGTAACCTACTAGGACAGTTGTCAACATTGCCCTTTCTGATTTCTCCCAGTTGTATTCCATTTATTATAAGCCCATCAAAGAGTTGCCTGCTGTGGAATCCAGAGGAGAGTCACTGCAGGAGGCTGGCTAACAGATTTAGTCAAAAGCATCCTTGCCCCCTGCTATGAGCAATAATTTAATGAGCATTTCACGACAACAATATCAAAATAGGTATGACCCTTGCTTTCAGTGCAGGAAAAAGGTGAGAAGAGTGGGCTTCCAAAATGCATCACTTGGTTTTTTCGGAGCTAGAATCTAGGCCCCTGTCTTTTTTGTCTTGTTACAGTGATCAAAGTGCAGAATTAAGTTAAAAGCTTGACCTGTTATACAAGATGCATGATGTTTGAAAGCAGAAAAACACTGCAAGGTTTTCTTACTGACTCCTCAAAGATTTTCTTTTTTTTTTTTACCTCTTTGAAAATAAGAGGTAGGAAGGCCTGTATCTAAGCAGCGGTTGTGTGGTTTTTTGTTGTTTGTTTGGGATTTTTTTTTTCATTTTAAAGGGAAGATAGCTATTACTAAAGCAATAGACAAAGGCTAATGTATAAATCTCAAACTTTTTTGTGGAATATAAAGCAATACAAGGCCTGCAATGTACTGGAAAAATGTTTAAATGAAGGTAGTAATTCTATATACAAGATATCTGAGTGGCTTTCTCCTGTTGGTTTGAGATGTGCCTTCTACCAGTACAACCTCTTGCAATTCCATTTTGCTAGAGTAGAAAAGCATATACAACCAAAGAAACCCCAACTGTTCACTAGAATAAAACAGTTTCTTGTCTGAAAGCAGCTGATCAGATCTGTGCTACTTTTTGGGGGGAGCAACTAAAAGGATACTTCTGAAAAGTACCTTGTAGCCTCAGTTGAAGCAGTGGGGCTTCATGATGCAGTGATTTTCCAAATATAGGGCAATGGTTGCTCAGACGTATCTCCTCCAAACTCAGGTACAACAACTAAATGACTACTAAAAGAACTGCACAAAATGTACGCATGCACAGAGGAATCATCCAGTGAAGTACCAAGAAAATAGCATTACCTGGTGAAGTTTTGTTATATTTTGCAAATCCAGTTAACTGTATAAAATATAGACATATGTTAATCCCTAGCACACATTCGACAGGGACAGACCTAATTATTTTACTTCTGGGCCACAAAATTATCCTTGTACAATGTCCTATAGGCTTCTTATAGATCAGTGCCTGTCTTCTAGATTATTCACTAGAGTTTACAAAATCTGTTGTTCTATGATCCTAATTTAGTTTCTTTTTGAAAGAGAAGCTATGGGAGGCCATTACCAGTACACTAATATGGAGCAAGCTGTTACTAATATCAAATCAGAATTCATTAAAACATGATGCTGGAGATATCAATCCTTTATTAAAGTCAGGTTATGCCAGTGCATTTCTGTCAATGCAGAAGGTGAATAGTTCACTCAGGATTTCTAGAGCAGTTGCTCATAATTAGCCTACAGGATGTTGAATGTCAGTTTGTTACATATTTATGCCCCAGGGGTCTGAAATTTTAGTTGAACATATCATATAATGGACCTCCCTGTTATATCCTGCCTTATTTCCAGTTTTTACTTTTTTTTGCAGTGAATAAGGAAATCTCTTTTTTACTTACTTACCAGAAAGCCTCTTTTTATGCAAACCAGCATTATTGAAATGAACTTGATCAATTTCATTTTCTCACTTTTCTGGGTCCTACTATGACTTTTAAGCTTCAGAGAAAACAGACAGCTGGCTTTGTAGCTTGTAGGAGTGTGGATATCACTAAAGTCTAGATAACATTAATGTGACTTAGAGTTAATTTGCTCGTCTACGTGCTCTGCATTGTGGGGTGCATCTTTAGGTAAAACAGTTGTGCTGGAAAAGCAGTCTGCCTTCAGAGCTGGGTAGTATGAATAAGAGGAGATAAGAGGATTCACAGCCAGAATAATTTCTAACTGATGCTGTTAAACCTTGATTTAGGATATTTCTGCACAGCTTGGCCCATGCTCACAAAATGAAACTGGTGGACTGTGCTGAGATCACAGGCAGTGATTAAACATTTATAGTTAACGTAGTATACTATGATATTGCTGCTGCCCAGAGGCAAAGCATTGTAATGCAGATTCAGTATTGCTGCTGCAAGAACTCTAAAACAAAAGGGGACTTAGAGTCTCTTCTTCGGTACTGGCTCCTGGCTGTTCTCAAAACTATATGTATTCCTGTAATCTTTATTTTAGTAGGAGGTTGGGGGGAAGAGTAAATGAAGGCTGCAAATAATGCTTCAAAACCTGCACTTTCCATCCTTTGCCTGTCCTTTGGGTCTGTCCTCTGCTTCAAGTTTACTCATATGTATGTTAAGTTTCTCTGCTTTTGTAAACTGGCTTATGCAATTAAATTCTGTAATCTAATGAGAGCCTGAAACCCTATGTAGCTGTGCTGGTGGTGATGACCCAGTGGCAAGTCAGGTAGATTAATTAAAAGGTCTGCTAGAGGTCCAGAAATTGTTGTAGACTTTTGGATTTTAAAAACATTCCTGTCATATCTGTGATCCCTTTAGGTGTATATATGACAATCATGTTCCGAATAGGTGTGTGTGTGTGTCTTGTTTATTTTAAGTGATTGTAAGAAATGATTTCTTGACTGCTTGCAGCAGCTGGTATTATTCAAGAGTCCTGTGTTTTGCTTTGTTTGTATTTATTTGCATACCAGAGACTACTGTTTGCATAACAAGACCACTTCGAGTTTAAGTCCCTGTATGGCTGATTGCACACACATCTCAACGTGGTACTTTTATTGTGCTATGCTGAGATCCAGTTCAGCCTACTCTCTCACAAAGTGTTGACTTGCTAATGTTCATTGTTTCTGAAGAGAATAGTAGGGTCAGGGCAAAATGTTTTTGATGCTAAGTGGCATAATTTTTATGCTTCTAATTTCCTGATGCTGGCAGAGTAGTGGAAGAGGATATGAGGAAAGGACTTATGGACATAGATCAACACATCATCATGATGCATATGGAACAGTTATGATAAGTAAGCACCAGTTTACTGCAGTAAATGGCATTGAGGAAAGAAAAATAGTTCTCTGCATAAGTCTCTTAGAGGGATGAAATTCTAATATGAGTTCCTGTGGGACATACAGAAAATATTTAAACATTTTTTTGGTCTGCACTTACTACTACAACATTGGAATTACACTTTTAAAATAACTTTTTAAGCATGTCTACCATGTGCTTAGAGAGGATGTTTATGATGAAATTACATAACCTGTGATATCATTACCCAGTGCCATATTTGGGCCTAATGATTAATGTGACTTAAAAAGAAGTACCTACTGGGGAGGCACCTACTGCAGGGGTAATTATACCTTGGCAGGTTCTTAATTCACATATAGCTGAATAAAAGCAAGTCTAAAAGCTGAGCATGACCTTTTCTCTGTAACAGATTGGAGATTTTGGCTGATTTCTTAGAGAAAACCATGGTCTGATTGGTCCCTGTATGAGATACAGGGCACCACATCGTAACAGAAGTGCTGCTGCTTTCTTAACTGGTGTTTGTATGTTTTATGAAATTTAGCTCCTCTAAGAATTCCTTGAGTGGCAGCTGTGTTTCACAAGTACTTGACTCATGTCAGCTTTATGAAAAGAGAAGAACACAGTTGTTGGCCAGTAAAATAAAATTAGAGGCAATGTCTTGTTTTAATGCAGAGTTTTGAAAACAAGGATGACCTTTAAAAGCTATATTGTCTTTTTGCTAGCTTATGACAGAATCTATACAAGCCTGATTTGTCACAGCACAGCATCATCAGTTGAGGAGATTTGTGAAACTTCTTGCTGTTTCTTATCTTGTTCTTTTTTATCTTCCTTATTTCTTTCTGCTTTTGTGTTTATGCTATCATTCAGCATAAAGACAACTTAAGCTTCACACACTGTGAGGAAAAGGGAAGAAGTGCAAACCTACATCTACATGAACATCAGCATGCCAGAAAAAACAGGCATTTGTATGAGAGGAGGATTAGTGAGTCCTTTCTATGGCCTGCAGAAAAGGAAAACGAGAGATGGAGCAACTGGAGCAACCACAATACACAGAAAATGAAATGAGGGCCTTTATGGATTGTGCCATTACAAAGTACAGGTTAGGACAGGGGATTTGGAATAAGCTCTGTTGGAGACATAGGAGTTTCTTCAGCTGAGTTACTCTTGACCTTAGGGAACTTTTTTTGTGACTTGCTTTTCTTGACTATATCCTAATATAGGGTGTTTTGGCTTTTGTTTTGTGTGATGGTAGAGGAAATTGTTTTTTTGAAAAATACTTTGAATTTCTTGGATGGAGCCAAGTTACTCTTACTGCAGGCAATTGGCAGTATCATTTTTGTACTTGTGTTCTGCTGAGAAACAGTCAAGGACAGGTAAAAAGTAATGCCTTTCAAACCTTTCACTGTCTTGCAATGTGTGTAATCATTTACTGTGATGTAATGTGAGTGTAAAAATGCTACTGAACCAGAAGAAAACAGCATTTTATGCTTGTTTATTCCAGGTACAGATCACTACACAATGATCAAGACAGTAGCAGGTCAGGCTTTCCTGGTAAATACAGGGTCCCCATACTGGACAGAGTATGTTACTATGCTCTCTAAGTCTCTTGAGAAACCTTCTTTTTCCTTGAAAAAGTAATTTCTCGTGGGAAGTTTCTAAGCAACCAGACACAACTTTCCTCTGTCTGTACAGTCTACCTCAGTGATCGCCTGAGACTTCATTTTGAAAGGGGAGTAGGAGAATATAGCCTAATGGCTGAGATAATCATGCCTGCATTAGCATCGGTTGTTCATCAGATTTATTGCGTCCTCCTGGGTGTGTGCCATACCTGGTGGCAATAAGAGTTAGATCGACTGTGCTATCTTTTGTTGAGCAGTAAACCTGAGCTTTCGGCTGCTTGCAGAGCTCAAGAGCCTTTTTTCTACAGAACACACCTCTGAAAATATGGCCTGATAGAAGAGACAGTGCTTTCCTGTATCCCCTTCACTGAATAGCACCTGCATAATGATGTAGGAGTAAACTATTTGCATTCTCCTATCAACTAGAATCATTAAGTCAAGTTGGTACTACAGGTACAGTGGCTGGAAACAGGCCTGGAAAGGTGGAATCTTGCAGAGTCAGCAGAGTCTAGAAAAGAAAACAGTTTTCATTATGTTTGTCTGTTTGGGGTTTTTGTTTTTGTTGGTTTTGTTTTGGTTTGGGGTTTTTATTCCTGATTATAACATATTGTCTGTATCTAGTGATCTTTTTCTATAAACTGTGAAGGAATGACCCCAGATATGTTGGAAATAGCCTATGACATGAAGTTATAACTCTTTGGTAACATTGTCATTAGTGTCTGTATTTTAGAAAAAAATAAGACAGAATAATTCCCATGAAGCTGCTTTAGTAGAAGATCTTGTTAAAGACAAAATGTGTCTCAGCCTAAAGTTATAGTGCACTCTTTAGATAATGCAAATTTCAAAAGCTTATCCAGGTGTATTTCAACCCAATGACAAATATATAGGGCCTTTTCTATAACTGATTGTAGTTTTATTTTATTGGCAAATAGTAGATCTGTGGTGGGAGAAAGGCAGGTGATGGACAGTGTTGATCAAAGCACTGCTATTTACATGTATCTTCTCTGTAAAGGACTGTTTGTAGTTAGTCCTCATGCTAATTAATTCCCTCACCCCTTTCCTTAGAAGGCAGCTTTGAGAATGGCAATGATTAATTTGTGAGTGAATAGTATTTTGGTTCTGTCTGGGTCTCAAACATGATAGGACCCCAGCCCTAGAGGTCAGATTTCTGTGACTGATAGTGGACTCTGGTTGACTGCTTTCTGCTGAGATTCTGTGAACCATATCAGTATCGATCAGAGTAAAACTGCTTTCATGTCTGTGATCTCGGACTGTAGAATAACTTTTATTTTAGCCAAATTGTGCATGGGAAGTCTGCTAATTTTTTTCCTCCTTCCCTTTTTTTTTTTTTTTTTTTTTTTTTTTTTTTTTTTTTTTTTTGTGGTCTTGCTTTTATGATATCTGGCTATATAGCATGTTAGTTACATAAATGGGCAGGCTTAGTTTTTTAGCAAGAAATTCTTGTTTTCCTCAAGAGTCATTGTATTGGACTTGACTAAGATTGGGTTTCCTATTTTCTCTCCTCATCCTGCTGAGAAGCAGAGTGATAGAGAGTTTGGGTAGGTACCTGGTGTCCAGCCAGGGTCACCCCACCAGAGTAATCAGTGCCCAGTTACACATACTTTGTAAACATGTTTTTGAAAATTGTATTCAAAGAAAAGGGTTGTACCTGCAGGCAAGTGTTTTAGTGTTTGTAAAGCTACATATGCCAGAATAAACTGTTGGGAATTTTGGCATGGAGAGAAAGAAAGAAAAAAAAGTTTGATACAATGCAATGTTTAAGGAGATGTTTCATGGATTACTTCACTCTCTGGATTAGTGGTAAAACTCCAGTGAAAGCTGGAGTCAGATTTTGAGCTGATTAGTGAAGCATTCTGCCTGTGAATGAGAGGAGTGTGTGGCTTCATACTTTCATTTACCTATACCCCAGTAATACTGCCTGGGTTGGAACTGTACAGCTTTTTAGTGGCAGATAGTGAGATGGCATATTTAAATATGGATGTGAGAGTTGATTGTGAAAACGTGTTCCTGAGGAAATTGAAAATTTGGATAGTGAGAAGTCCTCAGATGGGAGATGGTTGTCAGTAGCTACAGGGATGTTTTAGAAATCACCTGTGCCGTGTTTGATGAATCTCTTCAAGCTCTCTGGATGGGAAGATCAGACCTTAAAAAAGAGAATGACTTAAAATAGGATGCAGATGAGAGAGGGAAAAAAAAAACAAAAAACAAACTATTCTGGCTGTTCAAATAACACTTTGTGGCTAATTTATTTTATTTCATTTCCTCAACAGCTGTAAAGGAACAGTTTGAGAATCTGCTAGACCAATTAAGATCCATGTGTGTACACATTCAATTTGTATTCTAATCTTGTATGTTTAGCTACATTAAACTGATATATGAGTGAATACTATTCCTTTGTTTTTCTTTTAAGAAAGTCTAAGAGATATGACCAAGTTGAAATTTACTTGTTTATTAGGAAAAAAAAAGAAAATGAAAAGATACCTATTTAAAACAAGCAGCATGTCTGTATAAAAAAAATAACCTACTTAAAAGAGGAAATTAAGTCAGTTATTCAAAGGTGAGATAATCTATAAATAGATACTGAAATTGCTATTGAGATAATAAAGCTAAACAAAATAATGTCCTTACTCAAACATCAGAGACCTCTAAAAAAAATGATAAATTTCTCGTGGTTCCATATTGCAAAATGGAGTTATTTTCTAGGCAGTGTGCTACAACTCACAGGTAATCACAGCATGCTCTTGCTCTAGAGCAGAATTCTGTTTTCTACAGCCCTAAGTAAAGCAAATAGCAGCTACAGACAGCAGTAAAACAGGAATGGGTGGTAATTTTTTCCAAGAATGACTTTTTAACTTTATATTGATAAAAAACACATATCATACAAATGCTGAAAAGGTTTTTTTTTTGCCAAGACATGGAAGTAGATTAGAAATGAATGTCAGTGAAACTATTACAGGCAGTTATTTTAACATCTCCATGACAAAGTATGTATTAGTATAACTGTATTGTAAATATACTGTATTGGATTTTTTAAATCTTCTTTGGCTTTGTAGAGGTGTAATGGTCTGTGCATGTTGCTAGTGGTGAATCTTATCCTTAGGCATATAGTTCATTCACAAGGAAGTGAAATAGTTGTGTATGGATGTGACATGAGTATGTACTTTTTTATATATGGGGCTCTCTAATGAGACAGAAAATGTCACTGTTTTATTCTTTCCTGCTTCAGAAGGGATTGGGAGGAGATCTTGACTCCTGTGACTTCACTATTTATTTATTTTGTTTTCTTCTAAGTGTGGTAAGCTAGGAAATGCATACTGCATATCATGCTGAGTTTTCAGGTGTCATTTTGAGATGATCTCCAGACAGTAAGGTCAGACAAAAAGTGCATGCCAAATGGGCCAGACAGAAGGAAGATGGTCAGATGAATTAAAAAGAGAATAAGTAGATAAATATTCCAGACCTGCAAAGTGATGGGCTTTAATCTCTCAACCTTCTTTATTGCTTTTCTTATCCTCACATACCAAGTTCCTTTTGAACAAGTAGGTATACTGCACAGTATAAGAACTTATCATTAAGATGTCACTTAAGATTTACTCCTAAATCTTAAATATCAATACATTCATAACATTATCTTCTTAGGTATTAAAGATGATTTTTCATCAGATTTTGTCTCTAAAAATACATCTACAGTGTTTTTTATCTAATGACCATCACAATTTTTTTTTGTTTTTTTTTAATTTTAGCAAAAACATTATTTAACTTGTACTTTACACCTCTGGAGAAAAAGTTCTGCTCAAACAGTTCTTAATTAGTTAATCTGAAAAAATCTCACTTTTTTAAATGGGGAATAGATGTTACTATCTAAACATTTCAGCTTCCTCATACTTGGAAAAATATGTTGCACATAAACAAATTTTAAAAAAAAAAATCTGTCTCTGCATATCTAGGACACATGTATAGCAAACAGTGTTTAGATCAAACTTAAATTTGAAATGCATCCATCCACCTACCAAAGCAGCATCAACTATTACTGAAGTTGCAAAATTGCAGCATCTACTATCTGTCATCCAAGCCTCCCATGAGAGCTGCCTTATACAGATGTGTGAGAGTTTTACTGCACAAAGACCATCCCCGGTCATTCTCTCATCTCATAGATCCGAACATGTTGACAGAATTTCTGCCCAAGGATTGAAATTAAACAGCTGGATTCTGAAAGTGTAGAATGTTCAGTATCCCATCAGGGAAATTTGCCTAATTATGATATTTTCACATGGTCTGCATAAATGAACCATGCACAGCGGTGTAACTTATAATCTACACTAGCTAAGGGTTAAAAATGTCCAGACAAGAAGAAGGTTATCCTAGAATGCTTTTTGCCAGAAGTCTCCTGTCTCTTATTCTCCTGCATCTGCTCCCTCTATTTCAACGACACCTTTTGATATGATTTTTTTTTTTTTTAAATAAGTCATCTCACGTGCTGGTTATAAGGAAATCTGTGTATTAAGACCAAAAGTTCATAAACTGTAAAACATTGAATACTTCAAGCACGTTATTGTTTTTTGTTTTTTTTTTTTTTTTTTTTTTTTGGTTTGGTTTGATTGTTGTTGCTGTTTTTTTATTTAAATATACCTGACCTTGTTTCTCAGAGGATAAATTAAATTCTCTACTGTAGAAGTGCAGAAGGAAACATATGATATATGTTGTTTACAACCCTTACAAAGTGGTGTGCCTCTATCTTGGCAAAGAGAAACTTCCTTTAAAAAACAGGGTAGTGTACCTACTCCATTCCTTACTAAATTCTGGTTTGACATGTTTATTCTTCCTTCTGGATCAGAGTTACATTTTACATAAAATGAAACAGATTTATATGATGGGTTAAATGAAGATACACCTATCTGGGGATTCAAATTCTAAGACTAGTGAGGATGAATGTCAAACATCCTTCTTCTCTTTTATTCTAGAAGTACTAAGAAAGACAGTAACAATTAATTTTGAAGCTAGAACACCAATGTATCTAGAAAGCTCATTTTAATTTGATTTTACAAAAGTAGGAGACTGCTTTGCTTGCAAGCTCATGTCAGCTTCTGTTTTTCTCTTACAGAGTAGAAACCTAAGTGGTTAAACATCAGTAGTTGTCACTGTTTATTGTTTTTTTATGAACAATGAGATCTACAGCACTGAACAGTGGAACAAAACTTTCTCTTCTGCCTTAAATGTAGGACACTAAAACTCTATGCTGTAAATCTGAGACCAATAGCTTTCAATCGTAATGTAATTAGCTGACTGATATTATTATTGGGTGATGAGTCTAACATGAGATTTATGAAGATACAGGAGTATGGAAAATGTCCCAAACTGTTCAGTTTCCTTAGTTAAAAGGAGGATGCAGGCTCTCATCCCCCCACCAAGTAATCTAAATGGCATTTATTTTAGATTAAACTGATACAATAATTAATTGCTTTGTCATTATAATGTAGTCACTTTTAAATATAATATTTTTATCTGAATAGAATAGTATTCAGAACATTTTATTGATTTTTTTTAAGTTTTTAGAGAGGGATGTTCCACTTTAAAATTCAATGTGAAGAAAATTGATGTGTGTGTTTGGTTGGTTTTATTGGAATCCACCACTTCTTACAAAATCCACCCATTGTGCTATTCCATAGGTGTTTATACATAAGTGCCTAGTGTGTGGTTTGGGGACTTCCTGGAGTGTGCTGAAAATTATTTTCTCCCTCATCATTCTCATCTCAGTTTGTCCATTGGTGTTTCGGGAGGTTTTTGAAAAAGATGGAGAAAGTAGAAGAGCAAAACTATGGGAGACAGAACGTAAAGAGGCCACAAGAAATAGAATTGATGAAATGCATTATAAATGTCTTAATCATCATATTCTCTTTTACAGCTTTGCTGTAAGCAGGTCTCTATGTGTAAAAGACTTGGGAATGTGCATTCATTAGCTCGCTCATATCCGTAATGGGACACAGATGCAGTATCTCAAAGACAAAGGTCATGAAGGCTTGAGTAGTTTTCTTCTGTTACTGGTAGCAGAAACTCCAGTGAGGTAGAAAATAGTAGTTATGACTTGCTATCTAAATGCCATAAATGCACTAATATGATGAGGTGCTTACACTTTCAATGTATACTTGAATTTCTTCTTGGCAAATTTATCTCTTCTTTAAGCACAATAACTTTTAAAACTTTTCTCACTTTATAACTTGCTTGATTAACTACTTAAAATACATTTCAAAACACATCTTTGAAGATAGGGATTTTTTAATTGTCTGTGGAAGTCAGAAGCTGAGGAAGTTCTGAATATTAAATAGCAAATGTAGTGTGGTTCTGACATATGAAAGCTAGAAATCTTACTTTAGTCTTCCTTAGGAAAGGTTAGTAATGTGCAATTAGAATGTTAGTAATCTACTGCATTTTTGTTTCCAAAATATATCTTGCACTGCCCAAGTTCCTTTTAAAGTGATAGTTGGCATTTCATTTACTGCGATTTAAAATCCAACAAATCAAAATTAAAAAAAAAAAAAAAAAAATAATAACACCCAAGAACAACAACAAAATCCCCAAAACAAAATGAAAACAACAACAACAAAAACAAAAAAACCCTACCAACCAATCAACCAAAGAAAATCAGCAACCCTCACAGCTTTCTTCCTTGTCTGGAGTCATGTTCTTGATGTAACAATCCAGTGACAGTGAGAGGTGATAGTGAATATTCATGTAAATTATTGCACAGGAGAAAGACTAGTGTGAAAACATGGCAAAGAAGGAGTCTTAGTTACAGTGGGTTGAAAAGCCATAAATTCAGTGAAAGAAAAGTGAGGAAAGTTTTTATATTACAGTGTTACCTCATCTGTTACTCTCTACCCTTCTTGGGGCAGGATGTCAGAGCAATTCATTTCTAGAAATTTATGGTTAGTAGATTGAGAGGCTTCAATACAAAGGAAGATTCTTTTTGGAACAGCTACACTTAAACCATAGCATTGTAATCAAATTCACAGAGATGGAGCTGTACAAAAATATCTCTTGACCATTTTTTTTCAGATAATGGAATAGGATTACTCTCTATAAAAAACAATTTTAAAAAAATCAGGATTGTTAACCTGTTATTTAGCAAAACTGCATGCTTTGGTTCCGATGTTGCAAATAGTCACCTCAATTCCTTGCAGAGAAAAAGTTAAATATGTGACTGAGCTATTGCTGGGGTAGAGTCGTAGCTCCAACTGCTTTTGGAGAACTATATGTTCTTATGAATCTTTAGCTAAAATATCTTTTTCTCTCTTAACTGTTAGCTGCTTTCCGAGGAATTAATCTGCTTATTTTTTCAGACTGATACTCATTTGGTGTTAACTACTAAGATCTTTCACACAAATATTTATTGCAGTAAATTCTATGAAAATAATTATTTTCTTTCTGGAAGGGGAAACACTATCTTCTGTATAATCTCTGTAAGTTATTTACAAAGAATAAACTGTTATACATTAGAAATTCATGACTCCCAGAATTTTCCACTTTTTTTTCTGCTGGAGATAATTAGAATTCATGTAACCAGACCTACTGTGAAAACATTATATGGTCTGAATAACACAAATCTATTTGTACAGTAACAACAGTATAATTGCATGTATAAAAACTGAGGTCTTCATTTTAGTATTAAAAAGCAGAAGATAACCACCAGGTATTAAAGTTCCTAAAGAGCTGTCAGGAATGGTTTCTAATAAAGCAAATGACTGTATCTATAAACCCATACAATCCCTTTGCACATTAAATAGTGAATGGGAATTGTTAGCAAGAAAGGATTTACTGCTGACATGGTAAACACAGGTAAAGATTTGATAAGACAATGTTTCTTAAAGACAGTAACTTTCCTAGCCCTTCTGCATGGTTTTCTGAAGACTGTGTATTAAACCTGCAAAAGGATTGCTCCTGACAGCAGTGTCCTTCATATTAGAACATTGTCAAAACATATGTATATATATAAGGACAAGAAACAGCTGAAATACATCACTTGCTGAACATATTGCTGGGCGTGCTCAAGCTGGCTACGCAACTGCATAGCAAAGCTTAAGGCACTCACACAACAGATGTAGTGACTCTGGGCAGTGAATCTATACTGTTGGAATTATTATTTTTTAATAACTGTTAGTGAGGCTTGAAATATGTTGTTCATATTTTGGGTAAGGAGGAGAAATTAATCACACGAATTCATGTTCAACTTATGTACTTTGACCAACATTGTTGCTCTGTACATGCTAAAGGATGGTGAAAGGTATTAAAAAAAATTGAAAAAAGATAAATTAACCTTTCTTGCATTCATTTTCTTATGTGATTTCGGAACTTGTTGTAGTCATCGAAACATATTTACTGCTTGAGGAGTTGCATACATTATCATGCTGATTAGGTGACAAAGACATAGGATTGCATTTGAATAACTGTCATATACCATCCAGATATTTACTCTTCCTTACTCAAGTGAGGATGGGAATCTATTTTTTTGTCCATAATGAGAGGGACTTGTTTTAGATCTCTCATTGAACCACGTCTGAATGTCTGTTCTCACTCACTGGGAAGCTGTACTATGTGTACATTCCATTCTTGTCATCTCACACAACTTGACATTGTCACTTGAGTGTGTTGTCTTTAACTTCTGCTCCAGGAAAAACATCCTAACATTTTGATAGTCAGGTTTATTAACCAGCAAAGAGATAAAATTCTAAGACTAACTCATCTTGACAGAAGCTTTTGAAAATTTGTGAGACATATTTGGATTAGGAGGCCATTTCTTTTCTTTCTAGGACTGTTATAATAAATACAATATATATAGAGATGGAATGGGCTTTGGCATTGTATGCTTTTGCAGTGCCTCCAACTTAAAACATGTCTAATTTGGAAATACTGTATTTTGGACGTAAGAAGGCCTAAGAAGGGTGGGTCCTTGTCTCAGGCCTGCAGATGCACATGTGTGAACATTAAGTTTTTTTTTTATTTTAAATGCCAAAAATTACTTTTCAGTCTGTGCTTTGATCTTTCTCTGATTTGATTTGTGGGTCTGTTGTATCAATAACAATTCAGAGTTGCTGTGAAGCATAGTTCAGGGACAGACTGTCTGAGGGAGGCACAGAAATAATAGACTACTCATTACTATAAAAGATCTGTGTGCCCTACTTAACACATAAAGAAACAACTTGTGTCTACCCTTGGATCTGATTGAGTTCTGTGATTGTAGTTGGGAACTGTAACAGCAAAAATAGACATTATGCCTTGAGTGATGCTGTTCCTGTCTCTCCAGTGCAGATCCTTCTCTGTTTCAGACCCTGATTCCCATTTCCCTTTCCACCTCCATCACATCCAGGAAAAAATACTTGAGCCACCTGGTGCAGTGTATCTGCAGGAATCAATTTTCATTTCCCACTGGCACATGAGCATCCACTTGCAAGGTGAGTCAGTGGAAGCCGGCTGCTCCTCTGTTGGATGCAGTGCGTGAATTACAGAGCATTACTGATGTGTTGTGGAGTGTGGGGAGGGAGCTCCTGTCTCATTTGCCAGCAGTGCTACTGTAGAGAGCAAAAAGTCACATCAGAGTGCAAATGAGGGATTTGTATCACTGGCTTCTGAGCCTGTGGAGTGCACTGTGCTTTACTCTCTGTGAGAATGGAGAGTGTGGTACAGCCACCTGTCAGCAGCCTGCTCCTCCACGCAAGACTAGCTGGTGGAGTCAGTGTTCATCTGTGAAAACATCTGTGTAATTAAGCTGAATGCCGAAGAACATGAGAGTTTAGAAGATAGTAGAAAGTTTCAAATATACCTTTATAGAGAGAGATTTGATTATCCCATGGTTTTCCCACACTTGGCTGCATAACTCAATAGACATTGATCAATTGACAGGTGTGTATGCCAATGGCATTAAGGACTGTTATACTGAAGCTAGGATAGAAAGGGAAACAAGTGATCTCTTTAGAAGATATTTTATTGTAAATACACATCAACCACACCTTCTGTTCAAAGGGAATTATGCAGCTTTCTACTTTCTCTTCCCAGTTGCAGTTAAAAAAAAAAAAAAAAGAGTATGATTGGTACAAAATAAGGATTTAGATAAAATAATCCTATTTCTTCTTAAAAATAAAAGTCTTTTCAAGTAAAAAATGTGTTCTAATTGCAGTAATAACTTGTAGGTGGTGCATATGCTCATTATATCAGTATTAGATGAAGTATGGGTATGGTAGGCATAAGACAAGAATACCAATGTGTGTGATGTGTAATTGCAATATGTGGGCTTTTTGCAGAATGTAATTTTCTATAAAATACCTACAGATGTTTTAAAAACAAACATGATTCTCAGAACACATGCTTTTTCTGAAGATTAAAAGTGCATACAGCTGTTGAGTCTCGGTATTTTGTTGTTTGTTTTTTGTTTTTTTTTTCCTTTTAAATCACATTTTTATTTTAAGGGATTGTGAATGTCTTAAATCAAGGATTAAATTAGGGTTGGTGTTAATTGAGAGTTGTTTTCCTGTTAAAAAAAACAGAAGATTTTTTTTTCTAAAATTATGAACTATGTCTTTCTGTGATCATGTATTGGATTCAGCTGGGAAGCTGGTGAATGTGCACAGATGTGAGATAAGTTTTGTTCTACTCTGAAGTTTTGTTGGGAACTTTCAATAGGAGCCTCTTTAGGAGAAAGGCTACATGATTATTCATTTATTCTCTTTTTTTTCTATTATACTGCAATGATACTATTCATGTCACAATTCAGATTCTACTATTTACATTTTAACCTGTGGATTTAGTCAGTTTTTCTCCTGAAAAAAGAATTGTGTAGTGTTCCAGTAACTCATCTGCTAGCATAGTTGGCTGGCTTTGATGAATGGACTCAGTCTAAAGGATTCTCTACTATCATGTGTGATACCTCAAACAATAGGAATGTATTTTTCATCAACATATTGGAAGGAATCATTTATATTGTCACATATGAATGGCTTGTTCTGACTGTTGAGTTTCCTCTGTCATACTGAGCTGTTCATTTAAAGTGTGAAAGGAGAACTTACTGGATAAAAACTGCTGTTCACCTAAATAATGTTATCTCAAAATATTTAAAGCAGATTGATCCACTGTGACTGTGATGTTTTGGTTATTTTTTAATATGAGTGACAGTTCTGGTTTTACTAGCATGATAAGAATGTTGAATATGTGGGAATAGTGGCCAGTCTTTTAACATTAAATGTTAAATTTTTATTAAAACTTAGACATTTTGATATGCACAACAGGCAAAAAATCTGGTTGTTTCTAGTTTAAATGTCTGATCATCACTCAGAAATATTTATTAATTGCTGCATTGAGGATCTTTCCTTTATATATATATATATGTATATAAAAATATTCAGCCTGACCTACGAAGTAGATTTGCAATGTAAAAATGTTTCTGTCTGTATTTGTTTTGTCAGTGGAAGAAAAGCCTAATGCATGCACATAGTATTTTTCACACAATTAATTAATTTCCTATTCTTGGTGTGGGGTAGAATTCCTTTAAAACATACATGCACACTCGTCTGATTCTCCTCTCATTTTAATACTTGCATAAAAATTCTCTTGGCTTTCTGATCTTCTCTTTTACATATTTAATTTTCCTCAGATTCTGAGAAGGCATTGTATGGAGCGAGTCAACTGGCACAATGCCCACAATTAATGATAAGCCTTTCCTTGTCATTCTTTCTCTGCCTCATTGTAGGCATTTATAAGAAAAGTAAAAGAACATAGTGTATCTGGGCTTCTGAATGCAAAATCCATCACTTCACCTTTTCTTCCAGTGAGAAGAAGTGCTGTTGAAGGGACAGGCCAGGACAACAAATTTCACTAAGAAATGCATAGAAAGCTTGCTTCTTTCTTTTTCTCTCTTATACTTACTTATTTTCAGGGTTTTTGTTTGTTTGTCTTTTTGTTTTAAATTTTATTTTGTTTTAATTTTATCTATAATATTTATTCATAATTAGGAAGAAAACCCCAACCCTTATAATATTGTAGTTTTCCACTCATGGAATTTTTTGAATGTGACTGTAAATGAGCTGTCACAGGAATTTAGATAAAACGAACTGATATCAACAGAGTATCACAGTAGATCTGGTCTAATAGTACTATATTCAGGATCAAAATATTTGCAGAAGTTGTTAAATGCTTTCTTGAAGATCCTTTAGAGTAAGGTGGTGTATTTCCTCAGCTTCTCCTCTTACAAACATGAACAATATTCTTAAAGATTGTTTTTAGTGTGGTGCATCACAGAAAGGCTTTGAATGACCTCTGTATAGAGAAAAGTTTTGAGTAATACAGTCTTTAGGGATTTATGTAATGCCACTTCCATTGGTCATGTTTTTCCACACCAGTCTTCAAGGTCCAGATCCAAACTCCAGTGGAGTCAGTAAAATACTTTCTTCTTTGTTCAGCAGACTTTTTAATTGGTATACTCTGATTTTACTGCTTCTTCTAGGGTTAATTTTTAAAGCCTCTGTACTCAGATTTCAAAAAATATCTAGAGAGCCCTTAACCTGACAAGAGATTTCTTGCAGCCTAGCAGCTATAAAAGCTAACAGTTAATTAGGGCTGGCTTTCAGATATTCAGTGAGGGGGTGGGGCAGAAATCTTCTGATTCAGGGTAAAGAAAAGAGTAAATGGACATAGTATATGCTCTCTTTGTTGCTGCACATTACAACATCAGCCAATAGGACTTTTCCCAAATACGGAGTGTGTTTTTGGTACAACATGACTTTATTTAGAATTGAGTCAATAGCATATAGTCCTCTACTGGGGAAGGGTTCTTTTTCTGACTTTTCTTACCCTTTAAAAGACAGGGACTGTGTCCTAATGATTTTGCATTTGTGTGATGGTGTTAAGAGATGTATTATGCCAAAACAGTAAAACTGTTGCTAGGAGTATACCATGTCTTGTCAAAAGATTCAGTGGATTTATTAGATTTCTTGACTGAAATCTTGGGAGATGTTGAGTCTATAAAATTACTAATGTAACCTAGTTGTATTACTGATATAATATGGGGTCTCTTATACAGGCTGTGGGGTAAAAAATATATGACAAAAAGATACCTATAAGAAAGTAAAACTACTATATCTTTTCTCCTCTGGAAAAGAAATATTTATTTTTTTTTTCAAAAAATGTATTCCAAAAGTGGGTAGCTTTCACAAAGAACCAACACATATTCAATATAAAGAGAAGGCAAGGTGATAATAGTTGGTGATTCAGTCTTCTTTACATTGTTCACAATGGCCCTTCCAAAACAAAACTCCAAAGAGCTACTGGAATGCAGGATTTTTAAATAATTTGCTTTTAAACATTTTGTAAAATCTAGAATATTATGAGACCCATTCAGATTGCCTACTATACACATCTAAATTTTGTATTTGTTGCAAACTTATGTAGGGACAGTAATGGATAATAATTTCAGTGGGTTGCTCTGTTGAACTGAATGTCTGCAAGTGGAAATAACACCTGAATCCCACACCTACCACTTTCAGTGTATTGTCTTACCCTATAATCCTGTTAGAAAGTTAAGTAGATTTAAAAGTATTCCCTTACACCATGGTGGCTTTGTGCATTTTTTAGAAAAAACTTCTGTAGAACTCTGTTTTTATCTGTATTACTTTGTCGTATTTTTCCACTGGAGCATTGTTTGCCAGTTGGTTACTACCAGAGATTTGATAGAACTATCAATCAAAATCATTGTAAAAGGGAAAATAAAAAAGCAGACTAAACAACACAGAGGGACTGGCTGTGAACAAAACTTATGGCCTTTTTTTGTACTGTGGAAAGGACGCTCACCAGAATGCCCTCATTTGTTTGGATGGAATTGAGCTTCAAAAGGGCAAGACAGATGTGCTGGTTTTAGGAATCTTAATTTATTTTGTGACGCAGTTCATAAACCTGCAGCTAAATGTGAGAACACATTTTGGGGCCAGCTGAATGTATGTTTACTTTCTCCAGAAACAACAATATTTCATAATTTTTTTCCTTCCATACCTGTGTTGCTGTGGCACTACAGCAGGGTGGAGAACCTTCCCTGAGAGATATGCCAGGATACTAACTGCTTGCCTGTGATAGATCAGCACTTCAAAAACCTGGACAGATGGGGTGCCATCTCATGAGAGACAGCATTCTGCTGGGCTTCAGAGGAACTAAGAGTTGAAGGTGGGGCACTGTACCCAGCTGACATACCAGTTCTGCTGCTAGCTTATGTTACAGCAAATAAGGAGATGATGACAATAAATAAAATAAAATAAAAAAGCTAGACAGCAAAGCTACATCCATCAAAGACAAGTATGCCCATTGTGTTCTGAATGACAAATCTTAAAACTGATAGTTTTTAAAGGTAGGAAAAGTCTTTGATTAGACCTTTACTTTCATTGTCTTACTCTCTGTGTTTGGTCCTGCACTTTCCACATCTATATCCAAACTACTGAAAAAACTTTCTCAGTCCTCCAGATGTCTGAGAATCTCTCCCATTTTTGTGTTACTCTTGCTATTTCTATAAAATCACAGTGTACTTTCCTAATTTTGTAGTCTTTATTAAAACAAAAACTGTGCTTCCCAAACTTAGTTTATTCTTTCTGTACTATACACCAGCACAGCTATTTCTCCTATTTTTGAAGCATTCATGTAGAAACAAAACAGCTGCATACAAATGTATCTGCACTGATGTGCCTTTTGCTTGCAAACAGCATAAGGCAGCCAAATTTCTTCAAGAGATCAAAGAGTTAGGTAATGCGAATAAAGGTGTGCATTGGAGACAGAACAGCTGCTCCAGAGCCTTTTGAACTTTCATTTACCACTTCCCCATTCCCAAGCATGGTGTCATGGCAGCAGTTTTCACAGCTGTCAGACACTGCATTCTTTCCCAAACTCTTACCAGACCTTTGGTGTAAGACTTTGGGCACGTGCCTGTGCTGTGTAATTGCAGTTGAGTGTGGCTGAGGCTTATGCAGGCTGAGGTACCTTGTGTTAAGGACTGAATTTAGCACTTATGAAGTCACTGAAATTGGGTATTGTTCCCATACGTGGGAAAGGCTCACTATCCATTTGCTTAGCTAAAAAGTAATCACTTCTTATATTCATTTCTTGGTGTAATAGTTCTCAGCTGTCCAACAGAAGTGATATTAAAAAATACCACTTCATATTTTAAGAACTATTCAATTTTCCAGCCCTATTTGCAATATGGAAAAAAAAAAAAAAATGGAAGGCTGTTTGCTCTTTCCTGAGCAACTTGTACCAGCAGCACAGTCCAGGGTCCCCATGCTGATGTGGGCCTGTGCACACAGCTGATTGTGACTAGAAATGAAGATGACTCTTTGTCTCTTCTGTCATGTTGAATTCTAGGACTGGCATTTAAGAAACCCTTTTGAATGAGTAGCTTCAAATTGATCCAGTTTGTTGAAAAGCTTGAGGTCCAGTGAATTGAAAAATAGCATTTGGATTGGAAAAAAAATGATATATTTCAAGTCACTGTGCAAGTTTTGCGAGACTGGATTTTGCATTGCAGCAGACATTTAGAGTGTGTAACTGCTTGTTTCAGCATTCTTTTAATTCAGTGACTTTTATTCCACTAAACTTAGAACAGGGAATTATTTCTGTGTATGTGTGTGTATATACATGTCTGTGTGTGCCTGTAGTTATTAGTAACTGCTATGTATAAGAAATATTTATTTTCAATACCTTCCAATATTTGAAAATGTTTAGAAGCTATTCAGCTGTATTTTTTCTGAGCATGATGCAGTTGTGAATACCATGTGTCATGTATGACTTTATGCAGATCTGTAGGACTTGCAATAAGCAGTTAAAATCCATGGCTATAAACCTAAAGGCTGAATTATAAGATTTTTAGATAATCAATAACTATGGATGAAATTTATTAGAGCATTATTATTTTATCAGTTATTAATAAGCACATAAATTGTTAATGGTGATATGCAAACACAGAATATAATAATTTATGAGGTTTGCTATTTTTCCCTTTCTTATGACTAGAATCTTGTAATATTTTTTCTAATCATAACGTCATGAATCAGCATTAGCCTTCTGTTTGCAGCAAAACTTCAAGCTGTGTACTTAAAATTAGATATTGAAATTTTTTAGTAAGGTTGCAGTATTCTTTTATTCTGTGTTTAAAAAATGATCTTAGGCATTATGAGGACAGTTAAGGCTTACTGCTTAAATGTTGCTTTAAAGTGCATAGTTCCATGTGTTTCCCATTTCTCTATAATATATCGGTTTTGTTTGGAGGTTATCAAGAGGATCTGGAAAATTCCATGCTTCAAATGTCCCAGCACTGATCACAGTCATACATTTATTATCCACCTTCACTGGCTGTCTGCTCTCCATTCTCAGAAAAGGCCGCCTGCATGAAGAGCAGTCTCAGGCAACACTGACAGCTTGAACAATGTTAGGGGATTTTAGGAAGTTCTCACAGTTCAAACAGTGGACAGTTTAAGGCAAATGAACAATTTGACCATGCTGGTACATGTGCCAGAGGTTAAGGCTCTGACCCACTGCTGTTCAGATTACTAGGACAAACGTAGCCACTGGGACCAAGATTAGCAATTTAATTAGAACACTGTGTAAAATTCATATCCTATGTCATTTGTTGAACAGGACCTGTGTCATTATACATTTCCTATATCATGGTTAAGAGAATGGGAAATTCAAGCAATGCTTATGTAAACAATATAATTAGAATGCTAGTTTTTAGGGTGTCACATCATAATCTTCAGATTTCATAATTTGCATGTGTTGCCTATGTTTCATCACAGTAACACCCTCTGAGGTGAAATGGTCTCATGGAAAATAGCAACAATTTGGCAGTGTCATGTATTACAGCTTGCCACGATTAAAAAAAAAAAAAAAAAAAAAAAAAAAAATAGAACCGAACAAAACATACATTCCTAGAAAGTTTGTTGTGGGTGAACACATTGAGTGAAGGTAGCTCAGGGCACAGCCGCAGTGGCAGCTGCAGATTGAGCTCTCGGTGGGAGCCCGAGGCAAGAGGCCATGGATTGCCCATCTTTTGCATAACAAAGGGCATGGGGACACTCAGCCAGGTGACTAGACACTCAGTGACAGAGCAGGAACCAAGCTCTAGGTAGGACATGGGAGAGTTTCACGTGCTTGGACGGTGATAAAAACCCACGGGTTCCTAAGCTCAGGGTCCCTCCTGTAAGGCACCAGCTCGGGCTCTTCCTGTGTTACTCCACCATGAAAAAATGGGTTTATGGACGAGGCATCTGAGACTCTGCTGTGGGAAACCTGTGGCCAAACTGGTGAGGAAACCTGGTCTGGTTGTGTGAGTGGGGTTATGTGGGCAGTCAAAAGAGGCACCCATCGAGTCACTGTGGCTGCAAAGGGTCTTTGGTCCCAGTAAAGCCTCTAGTGGCTGGAGTATGGACTCTGGTGAGTGGTCTGAGATGTTTTCCTCAACACTGGAAACATTTAAGTGAAGATCAAGGATATCAATCATTATGGTAACTAATGCTAGCAGGAATAGTATTTGGGATAAATTTCCCCATGTAAAGGTTTAAAGTAATTCGTCACTATTAAAAATTGGGATGAAAATATGACAGGGATGAGCTGTCCTTGAAGGTGCCTAATTGGTACAGTGGGTTTATTCTGCATGATACTGGTAACAGCTGGAAACAAGATGCTGGGTTTAAACTAAAAAAATTAATGTGCCTGAAATGTTATAATTGGTTTCTAAATTCCAGAAAGGTTCTTTATTCTGTTTTCCAAGGTGTGCTAGTAAGTTTTATATGCTACAAACTGGTGTCCCCTGTTATGCAGCAAGGCCCTTCAGACTTCCAGCTGCTAATAGATGGTGCACCTTTTGTCAGTCCTGGGACAGTGCAGTGACGCTTGTTCCAGAATGATGCTTGTACAGAAAGGAGGTATACAGCAGAACCATGGGGGAGAAAATGGAACAGTTGCATCAAAGTGGTAGTTTGCTATGGCTACAGAAGATGTATTCTTACAAAGACAGTAACTGTGGTTGCTTACACTTTTGCATTTATAGATGCAATATGCTTGAGAAGCTCATCAAGGCAGTGAAAAGCAATCTTGTTTTTAGTTTACGAGAAAACTTAGAACAGACATTTGGTGGCTATACATGAATAGAATAATTTGCTCCTAAGAAAAAGTGTCATACTTAAAATTTTATATTTTTCTTTTCAAAATGAAAGAAGCCTTTGGCATAAAATTTATTCAGGGTCACATTTCACCCATACCCTGGTTTATTTTTTCTTTTTCAAACCTATGCCTAGTTACAGTTTAATATTTGCAGTCTCTAGATTGTCAACATCATTGTATAATAACCAACTTATTATAGAAAGCAGCAAATGCCATGCTGCCAATCACTTGTCCATCACACTAACAGGTGCACTGCCATTGTCAGTGTCAGGCTGAATACTGGGGATCAGTTAGACAGGTGGAGTAATTTACTCATCTTGTAGTGGCAGAAGGGGACACCTTATCAAGGAAAAAAGAGAAGTGTCTTCCCTTGGTGCATTTGGTATGTGGCTATGTAGCTTGGATTTATAGTCTCTCTGTAGGAACTGATGTGCAGACAAAATTTCACTCTGAAGTGGGGGAGGAATTTCTTTTAGGTATTATGCAAGAGTATTTATTTTTCTTTTCTCTTCACCTTATCTACTGTCATTCTCACCCTCTCCCCCCACACCCCCATCCTCAACCTTTCACTATTGTCAACTGAACAGACTGCTAGATGCAAAATGCTTAAAAGATCTGTCAATCTATTGGAGTAAAATAAATTAAAAAAAAAAAAAAAATTCTTCAGTGAGAATGAGAAATTATATTTTTTTTTTTTTTTTGCCACAGCCATTTTTTATAAGTGTTTGGAAGAAAGGGGTCCAGAGCATGGTTTACCATTTCATTCAAAGATTAAACATGGAAGTTATTACAGCAAGTACCAATGCCAATCCTCACCTGTCCTAATCTCTGTAGCTATGACAGCTGCTGGCTAATACCTGGAAAGTTTCTGGAGGCGTCGGAGAGAGAAAAGTTGCTTTATTCACTTGTCTTTCTCTGTTACTATCAGTGTAATGGACAAATTATCAGGTATTGTCTGTGATCAGAGTAGAGCTTTAAGCAGGAGAGCCAAGTCGAGTGTGTTTGTACTTGTGACTAGATTCTGACTAAAGCAATCTGTGGTCAAGTACAACCAGTAATTGCCTGAGCCAGTAAACAGAGATATTAGAGCAACCTATGAGTCTTCAAAGTCAGAATGGTTGAGGCAACCTCAGACCAAACAGTGGGAAGAAAGAATTCATGCTCATGGTTTGGAAACCTCACTTTTATAGCAGGACAGAGAGCAGTGACTGCTTGGTAGATGAAATGCATTGGAAATTAATTCTAGTTTATTCACAGAAGCATTCCTAGGAATATGTAAACCCTCACACTAGGATATCTCCAGATTAAACAAATTTTAGGCTACTAAAGTGTCAATTTTATTTAGGATATTTCTAATAATAGGCTTGGCCTGTGGATTGATGGAGGGTTTGTGGTTCATTGACTGTCTTGTTTATAAAATGGCTCCCATAATCTCCAATTCCATCCTCTAGATATGTTGTTTAGTAGTTCTTGTAAAGAGCTGAGCTTTCCCTTCTTCCCTTCTCTTTCTACCAAAATGTAATGGGCAGTGCTAAGACTTCAGAGGGCCTTGGGCATAGTATCACATTATACCTAAACTTATGTAAATACAGGCTGCTGCAAACAAGGCTGCAAGGATGTCCTTGTACTTACTGTTGCTTATCTTGTATCCCTTAAAAGGAAAAGAAAAAATGTTATTTTCCACTAATCAGCAAGAACCAACTATCTCCTAGCTGCAGGAGTACTGGAGAATGAAGAGGACTAGGATTAGCTTTTTCAGTGGCAGGCAGCATTTAGGTGGAGGGTGAAAACTGCACCTCTGCAGTCCTTCCCTGTTCAGATTCGACCCAAACTCGTGGACAGGCACCTGAACCATTCCTTCTGTTTACTTTGCTGTTATTCCCTTCATAACACTACAAGCCCATTGTTATCATGCATTAACTTCTGAGATTCTTTTTGATAATGGTGTTATCTCTGTTTAACCAATACTGTATTTACTGGTATTAAGAAGCATTATCCCACTTGCATGTTCTGTTTACCAGAACAGCATTCAACCCTAAAGCCTGTGATTGCAAAAGAGATATTTTTTTTTTGCCTTTCTAATGTAATTTATGAAGTTCAGAATCATTGAAAAGTTTGAAGATTTTGATCCAGAGCATTTTCTTTTAGGTTACTGTTTTGAAATTCAATTTGCTAGACAAGAAAAGCAGGAGAGTATTTTGTATAGATGGAAAAATGAAACAAAAGCAAACAATACTGAAAACAGCAGTTTATACTGGACTCTTAAGAAAACATTTTGTTTTGTCCTAGATCTATTTTGTTTTAAATTGACATTCTTGCACTATATTAGAAAACTGGGCTCAGACAATCAAGATTAGGTCCTGGAAATGAGCCTGAGACTTTAGCTACACAAAGCCCTAGGGCTGGATGCATATATCACCTGCTCTTATTCTGATGCTCCAACTAATACAAGACCTTCATATTCCAGGCTTTTCCTGTTTCTAACCCCTTTCTTCCTAGAGAAATGTGGATGCACACCCTGACTGCATCCTAATCTGTATGATAATTTGTCAAATCAGGCCCCTAACGAATTATTAAATGTGTGCAGACACGCAATTTCCATCACCATCGAGACTTTAGTCTCTGTATCAAGAAAACCAGAGGCCAGGTGATCCCCTGGCTCCAGGTGGTTTGCATGACAGGGCTGTCAATATGGAACTGAAGTTCAGTAGAAAACAAGGCTTAGAAACAGGAGAAACTTGGTTTTGGTTAAATGCCATTTTGGCAATATAGATGCTTTGGCACATGCCACTGCCACTTCTGTTTTAGAAAGTATTGTCTGTGAACTGAAACACTAAAAACACCCTTCAAAAGAATAAATCAGTAAATATATTTATTGCTGTTTATTCTTAATAAAATAATAAAAAAGAAAATAAAAACAGCGAAATGACTGCAAATATTTCAATTAGATTAGAAACCTCCACAATGTCTGAGATTGAAGATAGAGATTTGGAGTCCTCAGGAAGTTATTTTTCTCTCTCATCTGAATGGAGATTGGAAAAATAAGTTCCCTTATTAGTTCAGCTATATTAACTTTCTTTTAATTTTCAAGGACATGTTTTAAGGTAAATTAAGCTATTCACTGACAATAAGCATGCTAGTGTTCTCTGCTGCTTGCAGTTCTCTCTGTAAATGAAAACTGTCTCTAACGCAGGGAGTCCAGCTCTTTGCATGGCAGCTAAATTCCTTTTTTCTCTCTTAATGTTACAGTTCTGCTTCTCAAAAACACCACACCATACTACATCTTTCAGTGCCTTTTGAATATTTCTTCTATTTCTGCTGTGTAGTACAATCTAAAAAGAACAGAGTCTTTCACCAGTTCTGATATTATGCTTTCCCACCCAGTGATACAATTTTGTCTGAACTAGAACCAATGCTTTCAGATCTTGTGTGTAAAGCTAAGTGTCTGCACCCACAGTGAATTGAATAAAAATTGCAGTTAAATATACCACACATGGATTCAGGAGCTGAACCATTAAGTGTCAGGTCTGGAAATGTTGGTCTTTGTGTTCTGTAGCAATGAAGGGAAGAAGGAAAGGATAACAACCAAGGAAAAACAGTGAGGATTTTTTTTTAGGGATTTTTTTTTTAAATCACAATACATTTATGATGTTGTCATTAAAGTGTGCATATGAAAGCACCTTTGTAGAAAAACTGAATTCTTTAACTACATGGTGCTGCTTCAGTAGCAAAGCTGCACTGTAAAATGCTAGGAAGTTCTTCGTCACTAGATTGCTTTTATGTGTTCATAAAAGCTTTAATAATGACTTCATTTTCTGAACTCTGTACACATTGAAAAATTCAGGTAGTGCTTACTGCAGTTCAGAGCAGCTGTATATACTGTGACATGTTCAGACAGTTTAGTGTGTGTTTTTTGTTTTATTTGTTCGATAGAGCAGTGAGTAGAAACCAGATTTTAAAGGGTTTTTGGTTTAAAGAGTGAATACCTCTTTCTGTCTGAAAATTTATATTCATGAATCTCATTGTCATGATCTCACTGGGAAAATAAAACACAGGGAGTGTAACTTCCTAAAGAACATACACAGTTCTCTTAAAAACTTAATCTGTTGATCAGAGTAGAGATAGAAGAAATCTTACTTACACAGCTAAGAGTGTTACAAGATTGAAATCCCAGAGGCCAGCTCCAGAGATGGACCATGTCCTCGGCTCATGTGTGTGAGGTTCACTTTTCAACAATTTTTTCAATAAATTTCCATTTAAATACTACCACATAAAGGCACAGGGTATTTCTCATCTTCTATTATTAATCTGAGGTACTATACTGGCAACCACTTGTAGAAAAAATATTTTATTTTTTATTTTCTTTTTTTTTAAATATATATATAAAAGCTCAGCTCTCTGTTCTTAAGAGTATGTTTTAAAAGAGATGTCTCAGTTGCAGTTTTTTTGGGGAATACTTGTGTTGCTGCCAGCTTACATCTCCCACTGGGAGCCACTGTGGAGCAGGGATTACCTCAAACAGGTTTTAGCAGATTAAACAAGCCACCAAAAAAAGTTTGTCTTTATTTTTCCTTCCGCTCTCTACAAATAACACAGTGGACAGAAGGGGATGAATTACAATTTAGTATGTCAACCATACCTATCCTGTATCTCAGGAGGTTTTACTCCAACTTTAATAAAGTATGAGTAAGGTATCATCTCAAAACTTCCAAAAATAATCGCAAATACATCTATGACATCACACTTGTAGGAATATGTTGCTTTTGAGATTTTGTTGTACTGTTGCTACATTGTAATTTTACATTTCTGTTCTCAGTCAAATATTCACTTTTGTTTTGCTTCTGCTTTCAGGGATTGAAAGGCATTTAAATTTTGAAGCAGTGTCTACTGACACAAACCGGTTATACTAAACAAGATTCTTGCTAAACAACAAATTTTGCTTGCTTTTGCAGTGAATGAAAGATCTTTTCTTTTTATTTCATTGGGAAAAAAAGAGTAAAGCTTATTCCTGCACACATGGTTCTCTACATGTGGTTGCAATTCTTGCTCTTTGGTCTCTGAAGGCTGTTGAAGTAAATTGATAGTTTTGGGTTTAAGCTGATCTTTGAGTTTCAAGGCAGAGAAAATGTTGTGCATAGATACTCAGAGCCTACACTTTACCTGGTGTAGACAAATGCAATCCATGTACTCTCTCACCTGTGCAGCCACAGGTTACTGCTGAGTTTCTCTCCATAAATGTTGCTGTTTGTGAATAAAGCAGAAGAAGCAGAGCATCTTTGAAATTCTACTCAGACAGCAAAAGTAAAATTCTGTCTGAAAGGTAGGGCACATTCAAAAGATTTTATCTTGTTAAATTGTTGCCTCGTGCCCTATCTGTATGTAACTACAGACATTTCTACATCATAATATTACCTTCACTGTTGTAGCTGATACCCTGTTAGAACCAGTAATCAGCTTCACATTTGTCTCCAACTAAAATCTCTTCTTCAGTACCATCAGCTATTAAAGGTGAAGTGGTGCAGCTCGCTTCATTGATAGATGATTACATATTAATTATATATTACAAATTCACTCTGTTGAAGATATTTCACAGGATTTCTTACTTTTTCCCTCTAAATTGATCGAGAATGGGTAAATCTTTTGTTTCTTCTACAAGCTTTATGAACAAATTGTTCAAAAAATAATTCTTAAGCTTTCTGAAAACAATTTCATATCATTGAAATTTAAAAATGTTTCCCGTTTCCAAGAAGTAAAATGTTTAAAGTGGATGCTTAAGATCTAGGTATACATTCTTAAAATATTTTTTGCAAGGGAAAGGCAATCACTTAATGCTTTCCAGTCCTGAATTACTGTAACAGGTGTCCAGAAAGCAATAGCTATTCCTCTCAACCTTTGTATTTGTACAGTCCACATATTTTACATCATCATTATTTATGTTGTTTGTAGTGATATTTTATGCTGTAAGAACAAAGGAAAACTGGTTGCTTTCCCCCAAAATTTGACCTAAGCTTCTGCAAGGTTTATTTATAAAAAGCTTCTTCACATTAATTGAAATGAAATTACCTTCTACAGTAGTGTATTTTATTGTGGATGAATTATATTGGAATTAATTCTCATACACAGAAAGCTGTGAATCATGTAATTCTTGAAATGCAGTTACAGTCAAAAAGGTAATTTTGTGAAAGTGGCAGTGTGGAGTTCCCTATTTCTTCTTTCTCAATGATTTCCGTATTAAATGTGTTTAGCTTGCAAATCTAAAAATCATTTTCCTAACAGCCAGCTGTTCAAATTGAACTTCAGATTTTAAATCTTTTTCTCATATCTTACCCACAGAATAGAGTTTACTTACTGAAACTTAGATGCCAGTCCCTCTTGGTGATGGATGAGGCAGAATAGGACCCATCTCTTCTTCCGAGTGGCAGCTGGAGTGACATTACAACTCCATTGCAACTATTATGAAAACATTGCTAGATGAGAAAACAGATGTAACTCTGCAAATAGAAACTTCTCTGTGGACTGGAAATACGTCATTTTTTGCATCTTACATTTTGTCTGTGCACCAAAGCAAGCTAGAACAAATGCAGGTGTAATTATGTTTCTTTTATATGGAGAGAAAATATAGCTGAGACTTTGGAAGCTGCATTATTCAAAGCCACAAAGGCTGTTTTGCATAATCTAATGTGTATCACTTTAAAACTGATTTGCTTTTCTCTATGGCTAGTAATAAACAAACATTTTATCTTCCTGAGTAGTCGCCTTACAAGATAGTGGAGCTGTAAGTTGAAGAGTTGTCAAATGGTGCTTGTTTGTCTGGCAAGCATTTCTTTAAAAGCATTTTATATGCACTGAGATCATTTCTATCACTTTTCCTTTTCATTCTTTAATAGTTTTCCCCAAGAACAGAAACCATGAATATCTTGATCTCTTTCCCTTGTCTTCCCAAGAGAAGCCAAAGCCTCCAGGTCTGAGTGTAATCAGAATTAAGGAACTGTGTAACCTCAGTCAGCTGGTAAAACATCCATCAGGTCTGTAGACTTTTCTCCCTGTCACCTATCTTTTTCATATAGTACAACATGGCCAGTATATAACTGAGTAAAATACAAATATGTACACCAGAAATTTCAATCCCCAGTTTTAGTAAATATTTTGCTTGGCAGAAGCTTCATTACACAATAAATGAGTCTTTTGGAAAGAGCCAACTGCTTCGTATAAAACAAGCTCCTGTTCCTTTATTGCTTTAGGGGGAGAACAATGAAAATTCACTGTTACTGGCCACATCAACCTGAATGAAAGCCAAATAGGAAAATTGAAAATGATTGTCAAGTTCATCATATCTAATACAATAGAGGCAAATTAGAGTTATCTGCAGCAGCAGAAGTAGCAGCAGATTGCATTATAAATCATCATATCATTGACAGTCAATTACATTCAAAACTTTTCAAGCATGAGGCAGTGGCAGTGTTTATCTACTAACAAACTTATTCAAGCCAGAAAACAGTGTGGATGCATGAGGAGAATTTATTGGAGGTCTAAAGGGTCTGCATTAAAAGGAGAGAATTTTATCAACAAATGTATTCTATGAAAGGTTAGAAAGCATGAAGCCTGGTTTGTTGTGAAATTCCATCTTTAAGCCTAATCTGCCTTTCTTCTTCTACTGCAGTAAATGCACATTAGCTTGTTGACTGAGGGAGCCCTCCAGTAATGTCAACTTCTCTCCTGTCTTCTCTGCTTCATTACCACTTTTGCTTTCACAATATTTCTAGCTCCCTTCTGAGTTCCCAGCATTTTCCCCCTTTCCTTGTTCCTTGCTTGCTTTTAATTTGAAGTGCATTTTTAGTTTATCTTCAGGAACTAAGTTCTTTCTGTGAATTATTCAAAGTAAGTAACGTTGCATGTTAGGAAATCAGTCCCTCACCTAATAGATACTTAATTAAATATATTAAATAAGTCCAAATCAAATAGATTGTATGAAAATGGATATGAATTGAGAGAAAAGTCTACCCAATATTCTACTGGTCAGTTTATTTTATGAACTCTCATAATTGGACTGAGCCTTCAGAATTAAATACAATTTTCTCTCTACTGAAAGTTACAGTGTGTGTACTCTCTGGCTGTTCCCATGGGCACCAGGGAATGCACAGAGCAGGAGCAAAAACTTCTTGTCCTAAGACGAAGGTTTGTGATTTAGCTGTAGTGCAGAAAACGCGGATAGTGTTCCATGATGGTCCATCTACTTTTTCGATACACATAGAAAGCCCTGAAGCTGTTACAGAGTGTAATGCAGGGCTAGTATTGATCTTATATCCACATGCCTGTATTGAGTAGGACAGATTGTTGGGTTGTAGGGAGAGGGTCCTAAATTTATTCTTTGTAATCGAAACTGGGTAATCTCTAGAGGTTCTCTAGCACCAGGTCTCTTCATATTTTTGAAATGACTTGAGAAAACTATTGCAATATGGCAATGAATTGCTCTTAGATTAAATTTGGTATAGAATCAAAATTGCAAACTGTGCTGCTGTTTTGCAGAATTAAAAAAAAAAAAAAAAAAAAAAAAGGAATAAGAGACTTGCAGCCTAAGGTCTTCCTCCTGTAAGGGGTGTCTTTTGTGCTCTGACTGCCACTACCTTCATCCCATTCCAGTCAGTTGACTCCAACTGTACTGCACAGAGACATGCCTGTGATTCATTCTAAGTTTCAGTCCTAAACTGCCAAGTAATTTTTGTCATTAGCCATCCAAACCTCTCTTTATCTGATATAAGAAGAGCATGAGGGTGAAGAGCCTAGCTTGTTATGCATCTGCTGAATGTTGCCACACTTGGTAACTGATCTTGTGTCCCTCTAAAATTAAGTAGCCAGCTGAAATGCTAAACTTAGCACTTCTTGGATAATTAAAAGGAAAATAGAGGTAATCACAGAAAGTGATTCAGATATTAGGTGGGATAATCACTCAGAAAATCTAGAACAAAACCAGAGTTAATGTGGATATCATAGTTAGTTGCCTGAATATGGGTAGGAAAAACCTATTAAGACTAAGATAAGATTGAACATGAACAGAATTGTTAAACTCACATAATTTTAAAGTGCTATTAAATTAGCTGAACAGGTAGAAGAGAAAGGCTTTTGTATAATGGTGAAATCAAAAGTGTAGGTGAAATTTTACATTTCTGGAAACAATTAAAAAATCTCTTACTAATGTTTGTATCAAGGAAGTAAGAAATAAAAATGTGGATACTTTGCATAAAATTCACTGGTTATGCTGCTCTTCTTGAACCGTGCAGTTGACCTATGCTCTGTCTACCGTATGGGTCATAACTTGTCATGAGAGGGAATGAATCTCTGGGGCACTAGCTATCTTTTCAAGGAATCTGAATCTCATCCACTCTTTGGAGGATTGCCACTTTATGAAATTCCAGCTACAAAATAGAATACAGTTATGCATTCAGTGCACTTGTTTGCTTTTGGTTAGATGTTTCAATGATTCTGGGCTAAACTATGCCAAAGTTTAGCATATTTTCAAAGATTTTCAGTTTTACTAAAGTCTTCATAAAATCTGTCTGTAAATCATATCTTTATTTATCCATCTCCTTTGCCTCTTTTAGCTTTTTATGAAACACTCTTGCATCCACTATTGAGATAGTGAATACTAAATTTAGTATGTAAGTAGTTTTGCAGAGGATTATGTTCCATATCCGTACCATATTAAGAAACTGTGGTGTTTGGTTGGTTTCTAAAGCTTCTTGACAGCTGGGGCATGACAAAGAAAGCTTTTCTGTGTGCTTGTTCTGAGTTTTTTTGGGCATGGATTATCAAGTAGCCATAAATAAGCCTTATTGACCCAGGTTATTATTTTACGTTTGCTTTCACACGTTTCACATACTGAGTTCCATTGTGTGTTTTTTTCCCAAAAGAATAGGTCAGAGTTAGTAACTCTCTGGGTGATATTCTGAGAATGAGTTAAGCCAGGACCTGATTATTTACAAACATGCATGTCAGTAGCTGTCATAAATAAAATACTAGGTTTTAAATTATGGTTTTGATTACTTGAAATTGAAAGATACTACAGTTGTGTTATCATACATACATAAGCAAACTTGTGATAGGAACATTAGTAAAGATCCAGAGTAGGGATCTGATCTCAATGATAGAAAAAACTGTTCAAATCACAGGTTTGTGGGGGATTTTTTTTTCTCCTTTTCAATACATTGTTCAACTTAAGTCATCTTTAGGAACAGTTTTCAAGTGGCTTTCTTTTTAGCTGTGCTCATAAAAAATCAATTATGTCTTCTTTTTTTTTTTTCACTTATACTACATGAGCCTGTAAATATTGACCAAAATTAGTACAACCTATATTGCTTTAAGCAGTGTATGTTCCTTTCTTTAAATACTGGAATTAGTCTTGGAACCCACATTTTCTGCTTACTAGCTTTAAATATTTGGTTTGGTTGAGTGTTCTTAGCACACATGAACAGGGAAGTTCTGAAGTATTGTTAAGTAGGCTTTAGATTGTAGGAATTCATTTGATACTTTGTTCTTGCACTCTTATTGAAGTGTATGCAGACAATTAATATTTGAGATTATGTTCAAGCTCTTGAACATATCAAAACCTCAAAACCATCCAGTTTCTTGTTGAGAATGTCAGCCTCATAAGACTGTATTATAACAGTAACTTTCCTACAGTTGCAGGCCCTTGAGGTCCATCTTAACAAAATGCAACATGACTCAATTCTATACTTCCAAGGAAAAGTTTGAAAAAGCTATTCTGTTTCATAAAGTTATGCCATCATTTTTGTATTTATTTTGGATTTCTTGGTGAATTGGGGTCATGTTGTCATCGGGACAACTGTCTGTCTTATTTTTAACTGCTTCCCAGTGGGAAATATCTTATCTGCAAAAAGCCCAATTAGAAGCTACAGAAATGTATGTGTTCTCAGAATTCTGTAGTGTGTAGACAACATGCATAATTTATGCAAAACTTTTGGGATTTGCACCTTCTATTATTTCATAGGAAGGAAAATGATGGATTGTCAAATCATGCTACATGTTTTAATTTTTGATAGAAGGAGTGAATATATTTATACAAGGTCATTCAACCCCTGTAAGAAAAGATATTAATGTGAGAAATTATTTGATGAGGTAAACCACCTCTGTTAGACAGCAAAATTCATCATTCCAGTCTTGTTTAGTCATGTACAAAATACACTGTAAACATTAAAATTTCAAGGTAATTAGTGCTTTAGCCAAAATATTTTCAGGCCATCCTAGCAGGAATGCTGAGGATCAATGATAAATGGCATGGATGATGTCAACACTAAATTTCTTTGATATGATCCAAGGTTTAGGTTGCCACCTGTAAGGTACAATTTGTTGACACGTGATTGAGAGTGCCGTGACCCCACAGAATGTGTTTGCCTTCCTCCTGTTTGCAAGGCAGTAAGACCAGCCGGGCAGGTAGTTGTGAAGTAGCTAACGAGGCAAATTTTGGCAAGTGAAATTGCAATTTATGAGACAAATTATATACCTTCTAATAATGCAAGTTTTCTATTATACTTATGCCTTCTTATTGTTCCCTTTAAATAGGTTCATTTTTCATATTGTGGTTGCATTTTAAAATGTTTCATAGTTTGTCTAACTCCCGAGTCAGTCTTCTGCAGTCCCATTACATTAGTATTCACCTTGTTCTGTATGTCTAGACTTTTTAGTTTTAATGGAAACAATTTGTTTTTTTCCTAGTTGCTAGTGAGTAGTAAAAATTGTGCTTCCCAGGACTTCTGAATTCAAATTGCAAGTCAACCTTCTTCAAAATGGTGTTAACAGAACAGAATGCTCACTGTTTCTATTTATCCCATATCCTTACCTCTAGATAACACAGTGTCAGTATTTATAGTAGCCATGTATTTGAATGGTCAGACATTAGTACTTCAAGGGGAGAAAGACTCTGAGACACATGTGATTCCCTAAAAAAGTGGAAGAGTTTTTGCAAGTAAAAAAGATTGGTGGGATAGAGTATGGGGGATCTTTCTGACTTTACAAAGACCTGAGTTTATCAGTCTGAGCATGACTTTTGTTTGTGACCCCGTTCGACTGTAAAAATTCCAAATTATGAACATGTTTGAACAACATGTTTGAATAAACATTTGGAACTTATGTTTCACCTTCTTTCTTCCAAGGAGAAAAATGCTTCACAGTAGAATGAGGATAATGGACTTTGACAAATTTAGGGAACAGATAAATAGGCTCCTGAAGGAAGATCTTCTGAAGCATATTGAGAACTGGACACACAAACTGTGGTAGATGTATGCAAACCCTTTTGATAGGTGATGCAAAGGGGACAAGCAACTCTGTAAAATACCATTATGACTGCATCGGAAGCTCTTTGATAATATGAACCAGAAAGAAATCATTAAAAAAAATACACAAAAAGCAAAAACCAAAAACCAAACCAAAATAGTAACAAAAATCAAAAAAAAAAAAAAAAGAAAAAAAACCAAAAAACAAACCAAACCAAACAAACAAAAAAATCAACCAACCAAAAAAACCTAAAGAGATGTATACATAACTATAAATAAGAATAAACAAAATAACCTGGAAATAAAGATAACATAAAGTAGTGCAAAATAAAACTCTATGCTAATTAGAAATTGATAAGAAAAGAATCATTAAAGGTTAAGTCAATCTCATATACATATAAAAATTAGAAAATACTATCTTTCCATTAAAAAATCATAGAATTGACTCTTAAGAAGTTGGAAGGGACCTTAAAGATCATCTAGTCCCAACTTGCCCTACTATGCGCAGGGGCACCTCTCACTAAACCTTGAGGTTGCTCAAGGCCTTAAATATAAAGACTGAAAATATAGGATAATGTAGAGAAAACTAAATAAGTCAGTGCTGTTCTTTGCTTTAGTCTTCATGCACCATCATACAGAATTGTTTGATGATATCCAATGGAAATATTTTAATGAGTCCATAGGGTACATGAGAAATATGAGGACATGGCTTATGAGGAGGTGCATGCTGAAGTATGGCTGCCTAAAAGAAAGACCTTAATAATAAAATGAATGAATAAAATTAAAAAGTAATACCTGAGAGCTTTTTCTGAATATTTAACATTTTGAGAAGTCATGGAGGAGGGTTCTAGGATGAAAATGTATTTCTGGGCTCCAAAATAAGAAAAAAAGAACCATGCTGTCACAACCAGTCTGAGCTGAATCCTTGGAGCAAGCATTTGATATGTACAAGAGGTGAATTTACTTTTGACAAGGAACAGATCCATAGAAATCTGTAGATGTAACACACCCTGAGTTAAGTACACCCTTTCATCCTGTCCTGGTGCCTCACTACAACACTGTCCCACATGACATTCCTGTAGGCAAACTTGGGCTCTCTTTCTTCATTATCCTGTGATGTATGAGAATCATCAGTTACTGTTAGTATCCCTTCAGATTATGAAAACATGCCAACAGAGTTTTGCATTTGTCTGTCCTGGGCAGAGTATTGCTTTCAGTGCTTTCATTAATGATCTTGATGGTAGACTGACGTATCCTTGTAAAAGTTGCAGATAAAATTAATGTATTAACAATGTGTATGAGGCTTGTTGGGGATTGGCAATCCAAATTTTGGAAAAACCTTTAAAGTGACATCTTGATATTCGTTGAAGATTTGTGGGAAATGTTACACTCAGAAAGGAAAAATTAAATGTCCCAAGATGAAAGTGCCTGTCTAATCAGGTTATAGTCAGCCAGAAATGAAACATGAGTCAACAGTATGGTCCTGTGTGAAAAATAATTACTTGAGTCAATTCTTCTGAGGCCATATCTAGTATGTTGTGTAGTTTTGGCCATCACAGTTTAAAGAAGAGTTGAGCAAGCTAGAGAAAGTCCAAGAGAGAAGAATAAGAATGGTGAGGGATTTTGAAGAAATGACCTGTAAAAGATATTGATAGAATTATTTTTATTGAATCTACAAAAAGGAAGACTCAGAGAAAATATGTCTCTGTTATGTACAAATATGTTGCAAACAGGCTTTCCACAGACAATGATACTGCTTTTCTTGTCCACTTAATGAAAGAGAAGAATAAATGGGGTTAATCTACAGATTAAGTTTAGGGTAAAAAACATAAAAGTTTATCAGGCAGTAAATCTCTGGAATAAACCACCCACATGTATTTTCTTTTCTGGAGTTTTCTGCAGATTTGCCAAATGTCTGACAAATGAGTCAGGTATAATTGTTTTTCTTAATTTCATGTAGCTGAAGTAGATGTTCTGTGAGATGTCATTTCCTGTTCATTAATATGAATCCATAACATGTTTATTGTACCAGGTTTATTTAGCATTTTTGTGCCTTGGTTCCTTATGCTTAAAATAAAATTATATTCTTTCTACATTCAGTAGCCGTGGTGAGAGTATCTGTACATGAAATATTTAGATTGCTTGGGTACTGTGACAATGGAAGCCATATACATTTACACTGTAGAGTGACAGACAGCTACTCTATGCAAAGTCATTGTGAAAATGACATTTCTTTGTCTTGAATTCTTGTCTTCTATTTCTGGGAGATTGGAAGATAGAGTGGCTTCACAGGAAGGAAGGAAGTAAAGGAAGTATCTAACCTCAGTGCCTCTCGGGACCCATTGGACAATTTCTGGAGAAGTGTTATTTGCATATCTCAAATCAACTCTTTGGCAAGTATGGGAAAAGCTCCCAGCTGCCAGTTTTGACAGGCACAGTTCTGGCAGTTGTTAGTCTTGAAGGGGAGGGAGACAAAAAAAAAAAAAAAGGAAAAAAAGAAAAAAGTAATGGCATTTGTATTTTTGTAGAGCTTGGGTGACATTTAATATTACCTGCTGAAAATAATAAAAATAAAAAGGCACAAATGTGAAGGAGAGAAAAGGGTTCCAATTCATGGAGCAGATAATAGTAATTTAGTATTTTAAAGCAACTCAATGACTATTTCATCTCTGAACAGGTGCTTTTGCAACTTGTTGAACTGAAAGTAGAAATAAGAAATTATAGGCTGAAGGAATGGGGTTAAAAATAAATCCTCAAGTGGGCTGGCAAACTGCAAATTCTTGGGGAAAAGTGGTTTAGCAAATGTCAGTTTCCTGTTGTTATTTTCACAAGAAAAGGTCTGTTACTGCTAAGTATTTCTCAAAAGGGAGGTTACTTTAATATAGAGGTAAAGATATGAAGTAGTGATTGTATAGAATAAATAGTTTTTTAGGTGTTTGAAGGATTTAGAGGTAAACTTTATGATAGGGAGAGATGCTGTTTCATGCATTTTATTTTTACTTGCAATATTTTGATTGCACTTCTAAACAATAAAACAGATTAATTTTTTCAATGAAGCATAAGGAGATTTTAAGGAGATATCTTGATGTGGCCTGGCACTGGTTGCTGGCCATTTTAGCGGGATTTGTATTTTCATTCACTAGGGGACTATAGTCTTCTGAATGCAAAGCTGTTGTTACAAGAAATTTTGCTTGATTAGGAAGTATGTAACTTGACCTATAGGTCACATTAAATTTTCTCCTGTGTTGAGGTATTATGGATAGTATTAATCTGTATTTGTCTTCTGTTTTCTTCTATATGTTATCATGATGCATTGCCATTACAATAGCAAATAGCCTGTCAACATATTTACTGGACCATAACCCCCTTGGGATAATCACTGAATTTTCATCCAGACTGCAGTGATTAGTGTTTCTGATTATGATAATCAAATAACTAATTAGCTATCATGTTTTAGAAAAGACATAAAATTTAAAATGTTTTCAGAATCTGTTAAGACCCCAGTTTTTAGATATATCCACTTATTTTTCTTTTTTTTTTTTTCCAGAAATACTAAAACATGTAGGATGAAATGGAAGTTGCTAATTTTTACTGAAAAGCAGCTGAGTTTCTCACTCTGTGCTATATTTCTGCTTCTTCCCCATAATTTTGAGCATAGCTGATTAAAAAAAAATACTGTGGAATTACTACTGGACTGTGTAAGAAAAGGCAACACATTCTGTTCCTGGGGTTTGTATTTTTCTTTTCCCTTTTCTTTATATTTTATGCCCTCTTTTTCAGATTTTCAGAAGTGTCAAAGTCTGATTAGATGTCAGTGTATAGGCAGAGATGGGTCTCATCTTCACAGATTGTCTCACAGTGGTGTTGCATTGTGGCACTGAGATGGTGCTCTTCTCACCTTTATGTCTATTTTCACTTTTTGTATTTGAACTTACTGAAAACATGTGGTGGTGTTTCATTCAGATTTCCTGCCTTCAGAAGTGAGTGTCTGACTGCAATTTCTGGGCTTTGGTGTTTTGTTTGTTTTGGTTTGTGTTTTTAAAAGTTTATTTATTTGTTTAATGATATGTCAGAGAAAGAAGGCAGTGCTGCAGTTTGTTAAAGGATTCACTACAGGCAATTCCAGTTCCTTGTTTTTTTCCAGAACTACTGTTGGATCCAGATACTTGTAATTGCATTGTTTTCCATACTGCCCTTCATCTGTGCTCATTTTAAATGTCACAGAGAGAGGTGGTGACATTATGCTAATTTGTAATGGATTCCAGTGTTACATTGCCCCATTTCTTTGACCTCAGCAAAGAGCACTTGCTGAGAAGAACAGAGGATGATTACCTCCCCTCTGAGCATGAACTAGCTGCTATGGCTACATGACCTTGGATTTAAAGAATAAACTCTAAAATTGCTGTGCAAAGGTTGTACAGGTTTTGTGCCTAAAACAAAGAAAGGATTTCAAAGAGAATTTTTTTTCTCCTCTGTGGCTGAGTTTATAGATTCTTCCCCATACAATATATCTCTTATTCAGAAATTCCCCTGTCTAAGCTTGTGAGATCAGTTTTCAGTAAATGTGAAAAGAACTATGGCTCACATATATTTAGGATATGCTCTTTAAGAGATATGAAGCTTTTATAGGAGAATTAGATGAAAGACAAAGTATTGGAGTTTATTATGAGTTCATGGCTGGAATTAGACTGCACCTGTATCAAGATAGGGATCTTGCCTGAAAGATTGCTGTGGTTTGATCCTCCTGCAGCCTAAATGCAGGAATTATTGAGCTCCCAACTACAAAAAGACTCTCAAAGCAGCCCCTGAAACTATATCAATCTGGACTGCTAGAATAGAAAAAAAATGTGACAGGATCAAAGCCATAGTCCAGCCATTACTACTCTTTTTAAAAGAGAACTGAACAGGGTCATGTGAGAGGACCTTATGAATGGTGGAATTGAAGGAAGATTTCCATCTCCCTTTGAAAATATACTGACATTAATATGATTTTGAAGAGCATGAATAAGAAGTTCTATAGTCAAAGAAGTGCTGCAGGAGCAGGTTTTTGGCCTTTTTAAAGTCAGTTACAATTACACTGGAGCTCCAAATAAGAGGTGAGTAAAGCCTGAGGACATAATTCTGAATTCATTCCTCACCAAAAACTCCCCCTCATGCTCCATGGGAGGATAAGGGGGAGTTTTGTGTTATGCAACACTGCTTCAATTCTTCAGTTCTGGTTCACAGTGAAAGATAAATCCATTGTGCAACTTCTTCATTTCTTCTGTATCAAAAAAGCAAAACAAAAGAGAAAAATCCAGTAAACAGACTGGAATTCTTTTGGGGAAAATAATCTGGTTTCTCCAGATGTGTTCTGGTACTTTGATTTTGAAAGATTAGGTGGCTCACACTTGGTGAAAGTCAAAGGCTATTGATTTCTGCCCATGGAATAACTAATATTTTCATATAATACTTTTGATTTTGAATCTTGACACTAATTATTTTTTTCTCTTGAGGATTACCAGATCATTAATGGTACTGAAGTGAAATCTCTAAGACTATCAATGATTTGCTGGATTTGATTTTTTCCATCAGCAGAATAGGAAAAGTAAAATTGTGCTCTGAACAGATGCAGAGTGAATGTCAATTGTAGGTTACTGTAGCATTTCCCTCTCCATTTTATAGATGGATTTTATTTGTTCTTGAAGGAATAGATCTTGGCTTTGGTACCCCTTTGAGTTTAATAGATATTCAAATTTCAGAGTGGGCTAGATTTTTGTGGATTTAAAATGAAGGAAAGAACACTGATTTTAGTAAAAAACCCCTCAAGCTTTTCAGTTATACTGAATGTCTTCCTGTCTTTATATTTATTATCTTTTCACCTATTGAAGCTTGCAATTGTTTGTGGTGCAAAGTTGGCAGAAGCGAGAGCTTAAAATGATATAGAAAGATGATTTCAATATTCATTATATACTTGTCTTACATAGTAAAGGTCTGTGAATTAACTTACTTCAAAATATCACCTTTATTCTGGTCACACACTGTCCCAAGGTTGAAATGAAGTATGTTCTGTGTCTGAAATGAACACTTGTGTGGGTGTGCACATGTATTTGTGCAGATAATGAACAGGAATTTGTGTGTGTGTGTGCTCAGCATATCCCTAATTATAAGACCCTAATACAGTATTAAAATCTACAAAAATAAATCATATTTCTTTTAGCTTTTTTTCCCATAAATTTCTAAACATATGCACAGAAAAAAATGAACTGTTTTCTTACATGTCCAATCACCTCTATAAGAGCTGCTGAAATGCATCTGCTTGTGGGTTGTGTAGGGTGCTTAGAAAGGTATTGCAGTTTTATTTAGCAAGAGGTAAATTTGAACTCTGAGCTAAAATACTGCTAGTTTCCATATTTAGACAGGCAATCACTTATTTTAATCAGATCTCAGTATTACAGCGTTGTACTTCACCTGTTTCAGAAATAAATTTCTGTGGGAATATGCTGTGCAGCAGGCTGGGGTTTTTTTAGCACTATGGTAAGGTCGTATTTCATATTAAATATCTAAAAGGAGTTAATTCTATGGTGTAAAGCTAAGTTCATAAAATTGTACGATACAAATAGTATGTTCACTACATTTAAAACCCTTCAGTTCTTTAGTAATCTATTTAGCAGAAAATTGAATGAAAACCCTTAGTTATCAATGAAAATATCTGATGTATTCTTCCTAATGCATTCTTTGGACCAAAATGATATTTGTATTAATCTGGTTGTAAAGTTACAAATGCCTACATTTTTTGCCTTAATTTATTTTAAGCAGAATATCAAGGAAATCACAGTGATCTGTAATGCAGATCTGTAGAGCTATTATCCTATTGCCATTTGAAACCTTTCATTGCATTTTCCTTCTGTGAAATAAATTTCTTGGCAAGGCAATAACTGTAGGTGAGGAAATAGCAAAGCATATCCCACTACTGTTCAAAGTATGTTTTGATGAAAATTTTTTAAATGCATACCCATGGTGACTTGGACACAACAGGGATATGAAATTCAAATACAATGGTTATGAACCTTTGAAACCTGAGAAACAGGCAGAGAACATCTGAAAAATGTGATCTATACCAAAATGTTTCTGCATTCTTTCTGCTTTGTCAATAGTAACTTAAAATTGTGTCTGGTTTAAATATCATATGATGGAAAGATGGACAGTAATTTAATGTGAATAATCTCTGCAGTTGGGCTTTGAAATACAAGATTGACTTTCCTAAATGTGAGGTTTTGCTTACCATTCTCCAATTTCTTCTTTTTTTCTTCATTTTTTCCCCTTGGCACACTTAATGTTTTGTTGGATTTTAGCTCAACTGGTCTGGATTGCATATTGCAGATCATTTACTAGGAACCTGCTGGGTTATTTTCAAAAAGTTCCTCAGTTCTTAAATAAATCACCAACAATTCAATTGTAATTGTACATTTAATGTATTATTTGCAAACCTTTATTTTGAATGGGTAACTGAATAGTGGTTTATTTATGTTTTTGCAGTATCTTGGCTGTTACATGTGCAACAAATACATTGTTAAACTTCAGTTCTAATTTAAGTGTTGTCAAGAAATATTAGGGGTTTTTTTCTCTTTCACTCTTCACTTTTAAACAAGCTATTTAAAAATAGATCTGGTTTAAATTAATTTTCCCTGATATTTTTAGGTGTATTTAATTATGAACATATGCCATGGAGCTAAGTGTTCTAAATGTACTCAAATTGCAATAAAACATGCAGTGGGAAAAAAGGTGTTATCATTATTTGATATCTTTATGTCTCAATTTAGTTTTAGTATCACAGTTTCAGAGTTAAAGGAAGAGAGTTATTCTTAACATGACATATATCCCTAATGCAATCCTTATCCACTGCTGCTTGTTGCTTTCCACTGTGAACACCATCCCTCTTCACAGAGACCTGGAAGCCCTTGTCAGTGAAGACTCAGGCAAAGAAAGCATTCAGTACCTCAGCCTTGCTTATGCCTGCTGTCACTAAGATACCTGCACTGTTCAGTAACATATGGCATTTTCATTCTTCACCCTTTCACTACCCACATTGTAACGGAAATTCTTCTTGTTCTAATGTCCAGTGCAAATGTGAATTTTAGGTGGGCTTTTGCTCTCCTAACGCCAGCCCTCTGTGCCCTAGAAATGCTTCTAAATTGCTCCTTTTGTAATTTGTTCTGATTTAATCTCTTGTAAAATGCCTTTTTTTTTTTTTTTTTTTTTTTAATGGAACAATACTCAATACTGTATTGTATAACTATACATAGTTGTGAGACCAGCAGAGTGAGGGAGGCGACTCTGTCCCTCTGCTGGTGTCCCTAGTACAGGAATGACCTCAACTCATTGGAGTGAGTCCAGAGGAGGGCCACCAAGAAGGATTAGAAGTATGAATCTCTTCTCCTGTGAGGAAAGGCTGAGAGAGTTGGAGTTATTCAGCCTGGAGAGGAGAAGGCTTTGAGGTGACCTAATTGCAGCCTTCCAGTACTTGAAAGGAGCCTACAAGAAAGATAGAGAGGGACTTTTGTAAAATACAGTGTGTAGTGACAGGACAAGGAGAAATTTTAAACTGAAAAAGAATAGGTTTAGATTAGGTATTACAAAGAAATTCTTTACTGTGAGAGTGGTGAAGCATTGGAACTGGTTGCCCCAAGAAGCTGTGGATACCCCTCCCCAGAGGTAAGATCATGTTGGAAAGGGCTCTTAAGGAGCAATTTGGTCTAGTGGAAGGTGTCCCTGCCCACAGCAGGGGTGTTGAAGCTAGATGAGCTTTAAGGTTCCTTCCAACCCAAGCCATTCCATGAGTCTGTGATACTTAGCACAACTAGTATATGGTATAAAAAAGAAATTGCAGCTTTATAAATATTCTGCTTCCTGGGGTATTATTATCCTGTGATATTTGTAATGATAGAAGCCAATGAATATTTACTTGTAATTATTTACTTGCTGTTGAGATCCAACAGTCTTTTGTAGTATACTTCAGCCTTTTAATGACTAATTAAGTGCTTATTCAAATTGGTTGGGATATATTTCCATAGTATTTAACATGTACCAAACCTGACTGAGTGTGCATCAGGCAAGGTGGATGAGAGTCAACACCCTTTTCCTGATAAACCCTTTTTTGAGAACAGTATAAGAATTGTTATTGACCCAAGTTGTTGAATAAGCAAAATGGAAATCAGAGTTTTCCATCTTAAGGTTTCAACCCTACAAAAATGTAAAAGTCAGGTAAGTGCTTTGCAGGCATAAAATGGCTACTGATGGTAGTAATATCCTTTTTGGGCGTAACTCTATGTAAATATGCACATATGGGATGAGTGTATGTGCATTTTTATGTAAACATAAACAAATGGTTGTTTGATTACCATCCTCCTGCTACAGACCCCTCTATTTTGTTCTCTATTTAAAGAAATTTCCCACTTTGTTTTCTAAGGAACTTGGAGTATAGTCCTTACCTATTCCTTCCACTCCATGTTCTTTAAACTTACTTTCCTCACTAAAGGATGTGAAAGAATATATTTCATTCAGAGCTTTTAAGTTTAGAGCATGGGGTTCTTAATGAGGGAGTAGAAATTGAAGCAAATAAATAAATAAAGCATGGTTTAGTGAGGAATAACTGGTGTAGCTGAGAGAGTGCTAACTCAGTCCTGATGTCTGTTGGTATTTTGATGCATCCTGCAGCATAAATATAAGACTCCTGCCTCCTTAATTACAGCAAACACATTTTATAATGGTTCTATTGATCTTTTGTGAACAATGTTGATCTTGTAGGAAGGGTAGATGGTGCAGCTAAATAACAATGTACACTGCTGTTGCTTTCCAGCAGGGTACTGGCATTGAGTGCTTAAACAAAAATATTCAATTATTTGTGTAATTTATGTAGCATATATTTTCAATATTCTAAAAAGCAAGTGAATATTGTTCTCAATTTCATGACTGGGACTGTTATCAGCTTCTGTCATTTGTAGGAAATTACATCCTAAAATCTCAATAGATAGTGTGTCGCTGCTGCAAAAGCTAGTGAGATGAGGTAATGCTATGTAGGCAGTACAGATTGTCCCTGATTGAATACAGACTGAATATAGCGTTTGGAAGAACTTTTGCCAATCACTGAAAATAATCATTATGTAATTAAAATGAAAGAAATGCCTTCCTGGATTGAATGACTTTTTTATAAAGAAACCAATTAGTGATCTTAAAATAACAATGATATTTCAAGCTGGATAAACCTCGCAGAAAAATGGTAGCAAGGATCATAAAGTACAATGAAGTTCAAGTTATCCTACCTTTTTTCAGTCACTTATCAACAACTTTTTTGCCCACAAGTGCTGAGTTCTGGTACTGAGAAGGAAATCTCTGACCTTGTCTAAAGAAGCTCTTCTTTGTATTAAGGTATATGTAATTACTGATTAGATACAATAGCTAATCCTGAGATACAAAATACAGAACTCTGTAATTTTTTTCCTGGTCTTGGACTGTTTTTTTTTTAATCTAATCTTTTCTTATTTAAGTAGAGTTTGGAAACACAATCTGACTGTATAAACTGTGTCAAATATCTCATTCCAGGAGACAGACAAAATCCTTCTGACGTTACTCACAAGGGATAGTTTTGCATATTTCAGTGCAACTGGAAAGAGTATTTGATAATAAGAATAAAGGTCAGAAACACAGGAGGAAAAATTGTCTTCCTTTTACAAACAAAAAGCATAAGTACACTATGTGCCAAATATCCTGCGTCATTGGATGGGGGAATGAATTGTGTGGGATCTGACAAGTCCCCAGTACTATCTAATGGCATTTTAAAATCTCATGTTTTATTGTGACTTTTCAGAAATACTGTTTGTTACAATTTAGCAGATCCTTCAAAGAAATTACATGCTCTTCAGGAAAATGAATAGCTATAGGAGGCAAGCGTGCTTACTTGTACAACTGAGACTGCTGAATTCATTCTATCTCTCACAAGATAGAAAAGCAGCAGTATTTCAAAAGAAAACATTTAGATTTTTACAATACTGCTGTAAAATTACACTATTTGCTGCCAAGAAAGTAGAACCTAGGGGTCCTATTCAGTGACCTTTGATGCAAAGAAATACCAAACTGAAGTTGGTAAATAATTTTGTAGCCTATTTGCCATTGTGGAATTTTCTTACCTTATGTATCCATCATTAAATATTCCCTACCATTAGAAAAAATGCTGAAAACCCATAGAGACTTTTAATAAGTAGGTAGACTGGGGTTCAAGATATCATTTTGGGAGAAGTTTGATCTGAGACTAGCAAGGTTTCATTCATTCATTCTGAACAAGCAAGGATTTTTATGGTATCCTTTCAGTCTCCAGACTCCTTGTTGCACTTGTTAGCTGAAAAGAGGAAATGTTTAAAAAATGGGGGGGGGGGGGAAAGAAGTAGGATATAAGTCCTAACTCTGTTCACTGCAATGATGAGTCACACTTTGTTGATGCCTGCTGAGTTCTGCTCTGTCAATAATTTGGACCACTTTAAGGTCACAACAGCAGCTCCCATCTTGGCCTTGTGTCCTGCTTGTGGCCTTGTTTTGTCAGTCCATGACCCAAACACATATTATCTCTTTTTATGATTTGTATTATTTGTGGGACCTAAGATTGCTGTTGTCTGAATAGGAATCAGTAACTGATGTAAATAGGTCATGGTATATTGATAATGTTTGGATCGGGAACAAAGCCTTGTCTATACTGAAACAGGAAGGAACAGAATTTGTGAGATGCTCGCGTTTATACATTCATTTATTCTCTTGAGCAGTCCCATTTTGTATTAGCTTAAGAACTGTAACATATACCAGTTTATATGGAAAACAAGAGTGATCTAGTTGGACTGTTTGAAAGGCACACAGTTTCCTCAACAGTCAGCAGTGAAGACTTTGTATACAGTTAGTGCTTAGTAATGCAGGAGTAGGCCGAGCTCTAACAGAGATCCATAGTTTGGAGCTGAGTTTCTGTGAACCATTCCGCTTTCCCATGTAAAATTATTGAACTTTCAGACTTACAGATATTTTCAGTGATTTCCATGACTTGCTCTGTCTGGAGCACACTCGATGTTATTTTTTCCTGCAGTGAAGCTCGTTATGGGTAATCACCTTGAGCTGTGAGTTGCTGACTAGTTTTTCACAATCATTTGGCAGTCAAATTCGGTGCAAATCAGCCTAGCAAAGTTGACAGTATTCTTCTCACAAGTGTGCATGAAATCCCTATGTGATAATTTCTCATTTGCAGAAGACTGGAAAAAGACATTATGAGGTATGTTTCTAGGGAGTCTTCATGTTTGTGTCACTGACTTTCTCCTTGATCACTTCAAGGGTTCTCTTTTATGTTGCTGCTTCCTCATTAATTTTGTTGCCATTTTCAACCTGTTTTTCAATTCCTTTTTTTGTGTGTTTTTTTACTATGCCTTCTATAGGCTATTAATTTATTAATATTAGTTATATAAAATTAGACAAGGGAAAAAAAAAAATTACATTAGTGCCATGAAGTAAAATGGTCCTGAAAAGATGCTGCAGAAATACTGCTTTTCAGTCAAAAGAACTGCTTAAACTTGGCAAATCTTATTAGATTCTGAGTTGGAAATTTCTTCTAAAGTCTTAGTGCTTTTCAATTGTATTCAGTTTTTGGCTTTTGTTTTTCTATTTAGCTCAGTAATCTGATTTTCAGAATGCTCTGACAAAAGATTACTGAGCATGTCCAGGTCAGATTCACATTACATCATGAACAGTGTATCACAAGCACATTGAGGTCAGAGTAAATGTCACTGGCAGAACAGAATAGTCTTAATTTACACAAAAATTTGAAATATTTAGAGTATACAGTTTATTGACAAGTGCAACATAGGTCTTTCATAAGACCTACCAACATTAGCAGATTTGCCAATAGTATCCAACTCAGTCATCTCATAAAATACTGTGATTACCTTTCTTTGGCATTCACATCCCATTTGATTAATGACTTGCCCTTGAATTCTAGATGCTTCCCAACTCTAGTCAGAGATCGCTTATTCAACACAAGATGGGGGCATCTCAACTTAGCTTTTTTCTTATGAGAGAAACTACTTATTAAATGAGTTATTCAATATATAAAATTGAAAAAGACATTCTCACTTATTATTTCCTCAGATTTAAAATTGGTGTGTCAAACCTCTTAGTTTTAAATTTAGCATGGCAAGCATCAGTGTCAAGCACCATTGTCCAATTTAAAATAGAATGTGTTTTGCCAGGTGTGGGATTTCAGAAGGTACCTAGATACAGATGAATTTAACTTATCTTTTTTCACTTGCTTTATTTAATTGAGCAGTTCAGTTTTAGTCTATCATTTGGAATTTTCAGTGTTTTATGCTCATAGCCAGGTCTCACCACAAAAGACATTTTGTTTCCTTTATGCATCTTCCTTGGTCCACAAAAGTTATTCAAGCAAAAATGCTGGAAACATGCAGATGTAAAATTGCAGCACAAATAGGAAAGTTGGATTATATCTTCTGACTCTCTTGGACTAACTTGAGCTCCTAGAGTTGATCTACCCATGGAAGTCCAAAAATAGTTAACTCTGGGTTTAGGATACTTTAGGAATGCTTAACTGTGCCCTCTAAGACTAAAAAGATCTTCCTGGTGATCTTGAAAATGACAGCAAAGGAATGGAATGAAAAAAATACATTTCTTTAGGTTGATATGATTCAAGAAGCCCCTAGATTGTAGATTGGTTTGATAATTGAGCTTGCCTGTCATCATTGCAGTGATAGGAATACGAGTAGCACAAATTAGAGATAGATGAGTCTTATTTTTGTTTTTTTTCTCCCCATGTTGGAGGAAGAAGAAAAAACCTGCCCAAACACCCCCAGTGACATCTCAGGTTGATTGTATGCTGTAGTCCAGCAATATGATTGCAGCATATGTATACACATTACTGATCAAGTAGATACCAGTTTAGCTGTGGCAGTGTTGTGTTCAGTGGGGGCTGAATTGTTCTCACCCCTCATCCTTTGGGAGCTTGAGGAGACTGGTCGAGCAGTTGTCCTTAGCTCTTTCCACTGCCATCATTGCCCAAGGTCATATTTGAGGTCTGACTGCAGAAGCACCTGGGACTGCAGTGTAAGCAGAACAGTGGGAATATAAGTTGTAAATATACATAAAGTATAGATTTCTCTTTCATTGCTGGATTTGGTTCATTTGGGTCTTCCCTCTCCCCAGCTCATCCTTTGAAGAGGAGGTTGTTGCTTGTTTTCCCTCCCTCCAGAACAAAAAATAACAGGAAGGATGTAGTTGGGTGTGTCTTTGGCTCATGCAGTTGTGTTTATAAGAGTATGATCTGTAGTTCTCTGTATTCCTTTATTCCTTCAGACTCCTTTATGTATCTGAAGGTGCATTTGTTTAAGAAAGGGAGAAACTTAAGACAATGAAATAGCAGTAATTGATAAGAAGATAAAAAAAAAGATTTCTTTTTGTGTGTGTTTTCTGTTTTATTAGTATAGTTGCATTTAATTCTCAGTGGTTTGAAATTTAAAAAAAAAAGTTTAAATCTCTGTGTACTTCCAACCCTGAAGTGCATTCTATGATTTATATCTTATGAGGCACACATGCTCATGCACCCACTTTCCCTGAAAAATTTGAGAAAATGTCTCTCTCCTTCAGAAGTTAGTTTTTTATTGCATTTTTTTCACCTTTGTATAGCAAGACATTAGTGAAGTTCTTTTATCCCCTTCTTTTATTGCATCAATAAATGTTCTTGGCACACCCTGTTTGGCAACAGCTTTTACTGCATGCTCAAATAAAAACCAGTATGGAACAGCATACAAACACAGTGTAATATCTTGAAGTGTGAATTAGGAACCTCCAAACGGAGTTTGCTGCCTTGCCATTCATGGAAATATTCTCAGAGATCCTATTTTAATAGATGGCAGTGTTTGCTTCTCTTACATACTTGTTTGTACAGTGAATAAAGGATAAAAATTATTTCTAAAGGGATCTGTTCTACCTGTAGTAGAACACAAGTTTTGTACTACGGAGCAGCAAAAGTACATATTTCCTTTCTCATTTTCCTTCCAGCTCAAAGTTATACAGGTCTTCTATTTAATATAATTTCTGATCTTTTCTTGAGAAATAAAACCGTTACAGGATATTTGCCTTTTGCTGGTATGGCATCCAGGCAATAATAATTACAGATTAAACATTTAACTTTTTTTAATACTGAGTTTCTCATTGCTTTGCAGTTGAGTATGTATCATTAAACACCATGCCTCCAAATAAAGTGTGAACAGTTATTACTACTATTTTCTTTTCAAATAATTACTTCCACAAAGGGTTTTCTTTTTCATTTTTAATGAAAGCATTGAATTGATCTTCTGTTTTGGAAAAAAAAAAAAAAAAAGAATGAATTTTGTAATAAAACTTTGGTATTTATCTCAAGCAGATAAACAAGATGATCATTATTAATTCTCACTTGTCTGAATTAAGAATTCCTTTTGAATTCCATCTCCTTGAATTGCTGTTGAGAAGTATGACTTAGAGATTTTCTCTGGAAAAAAAAAATCACCCTCAAAGTACTGACAGCAAAGTAAATGACTGTGTCTAAACGGATATATGCTTCCAGCTTGGGGTGAACATTTTGCCGTATCTCATTCCTCTCAGAGGATGGCACCTCGGTAGCTGCACATGTGGTTTTCCATGAGACCAACACAAATTTTACTCTGTGTCAACAGAGAAAATGAGTCTTTCTATGAGCAAGGATTTCTTCTCTGTTCGAAGGGGGCTAAATCAAGTCTAAGGAATGAAAGAAATAGGAGACACAATTCAGAGGAGCTGAATCCAGACCATTACAAACAGAAAGGGAGATCTATATAAGGTTAAGCACTTAGATGTTTGGTATGAAAGGACATAATTGGGTGAGTCAGACAAAGTGCAGAGCTCATAAAATTAAAATTTCAAAATCAAACAGGTTCAGATTCATTCTGGGAGCTCCAGAAGTTCTTTAAATCTTTTTTTTTTTATTGTCAGGAGGTCTGCTCTTTATCTAAAAATCCACTTTCAATTAGGGGTCGCATCACTGTAGTAAGCGGGTGAATCACAAGTATTTAGAAACAGAAATCCTTGCAGATTTATACAATAATGTTTATTTTCAGAAAGCTTAATTGTATGTGGAAGCAGATGGAAAATTAGTGTAGTTCACTTTATGTCTGGGAGTAACTGGAATTTAGGTGCAGAGTAGAACTGGCTGGAAAATGGAGAGAAAAAATACTTCACTCACATTTCACTCATAACCCTCAAGTGTGACTTTTTCCTTTCCTTTAATGGATGTTTCTAAAGCTTCCAATTCTTCCCGTGTTTCATTCACAAAGGACATAATATATTTATTCCTCTCTTTTTCTCTCTCTCTCTCTCTCCTTTCTTTTTTTTTTTTTTTTTTTTTTTTTTTTTGTTCAAAACAATTGCATTTTTTTGGTTTTGCAGTAATTGTCTCTAGGTTTATCTTGTGTCTTCTGGCATTTGACACAATATCTGTATTTTCAGACCTTTAAAATACACTGTTGTGGTGCTTCTTCCATAGCTACTGCCTTCTTCTGCTGAATTTATAAGAAGAGCCCCAGAAAGATGAGTAAATTACTTATTTCTTACTATCACAACAGGTTTTTTTTTTTCACTGGTGGTATGAATGAGTGGGTGAAAATCTAATAATTTCACTAGTTAACAAAATAATTTAGTTAACTGAAATAATTTAGTTAATCTCAGTATCCATCTCTTTTAATTATTCTATTAGCATACATAAGAATGGTCCTAATACACTGTGTTCAAGAGTTCCTAGCATGTTATGTCACAGATTAGGACAAGCATATTTTGCATGTATCACATATTTTTGTTTGTATGTGAGTTTCTGTTTCTCTGTTTTCCACTCCTGAAATCTGTGGTCTAAGTGACTGCTGGATCAGGGGCTGTATTTTATCTTTGTATTCTCTAGGTTTTGGTGGACTTTCATTTGCTGTTACACATGGAAAAAGGTTTTTGGTTTTTTTTTTTGTTTGTTTGTTTGTTTGTTTTTTGTTTGTTTTTTTTTTTTCTCTGTGCTTTTAGACATTTTCTGTGCATGTAAAACCTTATTTTACATTTCACTGATTTCAGCTGACAGCTAAAGTAGTTGTTGTTTCTATGCTATTTCAGTAGATCTGAATTTTTAATTTTCATCTGGGAGGTAAAATGCATGCACTTAATTTGTTTCCTGTTGTACTTTTATGAAGTAACAACTGAGCAGAGTATATAACTGGTCATAAGGTTTTTGACAAAGCTTTTAAAATTATGTTATTTGATAACTATTTTGAAATGGAAAAAATATAGAATAATTTTACATCTGTCCATTTTAGGCAAATATTTTGAATTCAAAATATGAAAAACAGCATTGGGTAAAATACTCAGCTTGTCCCAAATGCTGTGATATTAGTTAAAATGCCACTGGAAGTCAGATTAGGCAGTGTTTCAATGCAAGTAGCTGTTCCTGTCACTGTGTTTGATGCTTCAGCTGAAGAAGTTTTAGCAAGTCATTCAGTGTCTACTATATGAGTGTCTCTGATAAGACTTATTCCTTGTACGGATGAAATCCAAAAATCAATGTCAGATGGAAATCAAAGTTCTCAAAGTTTGAAGGATTGATGGAAAGAGATTTTAATGAGTGTGAATTTCAATCTTTAACTTCATAAATTTGTCAGAAAGGGCAAGCATGAAATTCCTGGGTGTAGATGTCTGGAAGACATGTTTGAAAATAAGGAGCTTAAAAAAGTTCAAATTAAAATCAAGAGTTACATTGTGATTGAAATGAAGAAATACTTTTCCCCATATTTTACCTGGAAATGTAACTCAGATTTTGAGGAAATTAAATATATGCCTGTACCTTTGTGAAACTGGTTGATAACCCCATTCCAATTACTTCTCAGTAATATGCATAAAATTTAATTGATTCCATTCAGGTAGCTATTTCTTCTTATTTAAAAGAAATAAAAAATCTCATCTTTCAGAAACATGCTTACTAGAGACACCACCAAGTAGAAGACTCAAACAAGGGAAATGTAGAAATGTAGCCTACTTTTTCTTTTTAATTTAAGCGCAACATCACAAAAAATATTCTGTAAGCTGAGGTTAATTTTGTTAATGATCAATTACAATCATAGAAATAAATCCATTTTAATTGGTAGTACTTCTGGATCCATCTATTTTAATATAATCCCCATTTTTTATATAGTTCTGTTCTGATTTTTTTTTCTGTTCAACCTAGTAGAATTTTTCTTTGCTAAAAATTGTGTGCTTATGCCATACATTTCATATTGCCACTTAAGGAGCTAATTTTAAACTGTGATGGGCAAATGATTCAAGTGAAAACAGAGGTAGTTGCTCTTTCTTCACGTAACAGTATCAAATGAAAAGTGAGTAATAAAAAGGCAAAAGGAGAGAAGTAAATTGGAAGTTTATTAATCACAACAGCTGAGCTCCATAGCTACTAATTCTAAACCTGAGATATGCCTCTTTCAAATATTTACTCTGAAATAAAAATGCAATTAAGAAAGAAATAGAGGAAAAGAGTTGAAAAAAAATCTGCAATGAGAAAACCTCTTTGAAGCTATAGTCTGCTGAAGTAGGACCTTGGTCCTTTTGATACTCTGGATTTTTTTTTTTTTTTTTTTCATTAAATATTGCATTGAAAACACATAGCCTTATGATATTCTTCAGAAGTCTGAGATAAAGATGTCCCTTTCTCACATGAACTTGGGCAACAGCATGCCTCTGCTTTGTGAAGTACAAAGACTTCATAGGTAGTGAAAGTTTGAAAGAACTCTGCATGCCACAGGCATAGTCTTTTCCCAGGTGTGATTTGAGAGAAGAGCCATTTTGTACTCAGCTGCATGAAGCTAAAATTGGCAATGGAGACTCTTCATCCATGGAAATTCCCCAAACTTGACTGGACTAGACAAAGCCCTGAGCAAGGCGGTCTTGCTCTGAAGTTAGCTTCTGCTTTAAGCGGTTAGACTAGATGACTACCCCAATTCTCTTCCAACTCAAATTATTCTACAGTCGTAAAACACACTGCATTTTAAAATTTGGCAGAATGGCTGGACTCAGAGTGCACCTTCCTGATGTGATAGTGCCCTGTCCACTGTAGTGGCCATAGCTAAATATTGTGCTTTAGCTCTGACAGCTTGGATGTCCAAAAATTTTTGAAATTAAATACAGCAGCTCCCCATGGGCATCCCAGAACATTTTGCTCTACAGTGACCTAGTCAGAGATTTACTTTCTTATTCCCTTCTACATTTTCATCTTCTTGGAAAAAAAACAAAACAAAACAACAACAACAAAAAAACCCAATGCTCCCGAAGTCCAAATGTTGTCATTTTGACTGAAGTTTGACTTCAGCTAATTATATGTGCTTACAGTGTTCAGTATATGCCTGGAACTTAAAAGAAACCAAATAACCAAACATCACAAGAAATTGTATGCTCTTGGTTGTTACTTATTAGAAATAAAAATTTTGGGGCGATGACTACTTTCAGAGAAAGGTTTCCCAAACCTCTTATCGCAAATACAATGCTAGTTATAAGTGTATTAGCTTCTATTTCTACAACAACAATAAGAAGAAATGAGTTTGTCTCGCTTTTGCTTTTTATATCTTTTTTTGTCAGAGTTGTGAGTTGTTAGTAGACGACCTAGCTGGAAGAGACAAAATATATGCAGAGAAAGAGCTTTAGCAGGTATGAAACACTTCCTACTGAACACTGACAGAGCCTGACCCTCCACCTTCTACGCTCGGTACACCACCATCTTTCCTTAGCCATGAAAAGAGGCTTTGCCAGTCCCCTAAATGAGGAACCAAACATGACAGCTCAGCTGAGGGTGTTGACATTGGCAGCAGGCTTGATGGACAGCACCAAACCTTGCCGTGGACTCTCTCCTGCTAATTAGCTGTTCGAAGGAACTCTGTGTGCCACAGGCACAGTCTTATTGGAAAAGGACATCTTTGCCATTCATCCTGACAGCTGTGATGCAGCTGTTCACAGTATGAATTGAGCACAGAGGGGGAGGGTGGGAGGTGGAGGAGGAGGAGGATTTAGAACAAGTGGCAGGTCTAGTATCTTGCAGTGCAGTCATCCAGAGCTGTGATAAACAACTGGACTGGAGAAGAGAGAAGATGGAAATTGAAATTTATAAAATAGGAACATAGTTAAGGCATGAAACAAGAGGAAGAGTGAGAGGAAGGGATCAGGACTGCCCCATGAGGGCTCTGTGAGGCAACTGGAGCTTTATGTTCTTGAGATTAGTGCAGGCTGAGGGGTTTAAGGTACAAACCATTCTGATTTTCTATAGATTGCGTTTATGTCCAGGGATGTTAACGGGGATGTGCTCCAGAAAGTCCCACAACTGCAAATGGGGGAGCAGCATGGGCCTGAACAGCTTATTGATGTGCCAAAGATTTGATGGCTTTGGAGATAGGCTGAGGGATGGAGTTGAGAAAAAGTACTGTCTGTTTGTTCTGAATGATTATAAGTAGGGAATAAGAGAAATTGAGAAAGTGCTCCTGCTGTTTTTCAAAGCAAATGCCCTTGCTGAGGCAGGAACTCTTAAGTGGTAAACTATACTCTTAGAACTTTCTTATTTGAAACTGGAACATGTTCTGTGTTGGCACTTTGGAAGACATATCTAACTTGGTTAAATGTTAACTACACGGTAGAAAAGAGAAAGGTGTGGTGTTGAGGATGTAGAAGATTCAGATGAAATAGTGAAATTTTCACTGGTGTACTTTTGTTAGTTCCCATTAGCTTTTACTTCCAGTGGTTTGGTTTTTAATGGAAAGAGTGAGACCTTATTTTGTATCCTTTATAATGGCAAACTATCAGTTTTAAACTTACCAAACATTTTATGATAAAGTTTGAGAGGGGCAATAAATTGCAAAATTATTTCCAAGGTTAAAGTAGGCTTGTGATATTTCAAAATGTTGATGTCTTTTAGGAGGTAAAAAACCCAGTTCAGAATAAATAAGTGAAATAAGGATAACAGCAGCATTCCTCTCCCCAGAACTCAGTCTAAACACTTTAATTAATGCTGAGAATTAAAAAAAAAAAAAAAAAAAAAAAAAAAAAAAAAATTATTACAGCATTAATTAATTGTTCTTTGTGTTTTATAGAAGGAGAAATATTAAGACAAATATTTTGCTTGCAATACATCTGTCCTAGGCTAAGGAAAGGAGTGATAGATTGCTTTGGAAAACTTCCTTGTAAAAAGCTTCTGGTATAATTTTACAACTGAGTGGGTTAGTTTGTGATGGCATTGAGATTTGGGATGTTCCTGCAAATTAATTCTTTTTAAGTTTTTTTTTTCTTTTTTTTATTGCTGATTACCTGTGGGTTTTATTACATGCAACTTCTCTTTTCTCCACTGACATACAGACAAAGTAGCTAACAGTACGCTGCAGTCGGTAGCCAAAAATGTCCCAAAGCAGATGTTTCTATTGTTATAGCAAAGAAACCACCCATATGTTTATATACACCACCAGTGCTTTCTTTATTTTATATTTAATACCATAGTCTTATTACCTCTAATCCTGCACTGAAGAAAAAATCTTACGTTTCCCCTTAGAAATAACAAAGATGATTTTTATGGTTTATACTTATATTAAAAAAAAAATCCAAAACACATGGAAAAGATGAACTTAACACATCGGGGATTTTCTCAATCAATCCTTGCTCTTCTTTATAGTGGGACTGTTCCTGTAATTTTTGTTTGAGTGTGTATAATGTGTCCTATACTATATTTACAGAGGCATGCAATGCCTTATGTGACATTCTGTTTATTATCACTCCTGAATTGTGAGGTAATCCCAATTATTCTACTGAAAACTTTAGATATCCTTAATAAATATTTGATGTGCTTACACAACCTGAGGTCTCAGATTTTATACAAGTCTCATGACAAATGTGAAATCAACTTTTTATGAGAGTTTAAAAAAGAAAAGAAAAAAAAGTGAGTGTTCACATGGTTTGTCCACTATTTCTTCCCTTTTTGTTGTTTTTTTTTTTTAATTTTTGAAGAATTCAACAAGATCATTTAAAAATGAGTAACTCTTTATACTTCTCCTAGCAATACTTTTCAAAATGGTACACTATTAGTGGTTTTTAAGTGCTTAGTTTTTGACATCTCTTCTGTGTAATTGATTACGCAGCTTAATAATTTTAATAGTAAATCGTATATCAATTTCTTTTCATAACTGATTTAAGTGTTAATTGCACAACTCGAGATTTGGGAATTGCTTTTATGTATTTTTTGGCTTTAGTAGCAAGAAAGCTTTAAAGAGTTGTGTGTACTTTTATTCCTGTGTTCTTAATTGTGTAAGTCTGTCATTGCACAAAAAATTGGTAGTTTTGAACAAGGGATTTTTTGTAACTTTATATTACCAGTCTAATTCACTAAAAGTGGACTAATTTTTCATCTGACTGTTTTTGCAATGGCTACTTTTTTTTTTTTTTTCCTCTCAGTGGGAAAATGGTATATTTTCTATGAGTGTGTATTTTCAGTGCCTGATATAAAGCAGTTTTGTGTGGCTTGTTCATGGATGGTTGCCGCTGAACCTTTGCATACTATACTGTATTAATAGCATAAAATTAGACTGTTTGTGTTAATGAGTAATTCATGAGATAATGATATCTTTTGCTTTTACTTAGATTTTACAGAAGCCAAGACAACATTGTTACATTCTTCAGAGGTATACCTTCATATGTCTTGTGAGCTGCCAATGTTTTTGGTAATGAACAAACCTGTGAATTTTAATTAACTTAAAACCCCTGTCCAGTTAGTCTTAAGGCTTAGGCAGAGTTGTGCCCAGAGATGGCTGCAACCTGCCAGTCATGAAGAGATGATTTAGAAAAGCCCTTAAGGGTTAATATGTTTAATAATCCTGCTGCATGAAACTATGAACTCAGTAGCAAAAAGAGGAGAGAAGTTGGGAATTCTGGGGAGTTTTTAACCTTGTTATACTGTATAAAATGACAAATCAGTGAGGTGAAAGGAGAATGACAGTTTCTCTAATTCTGTTTTCACCGTCAGTATCTGTTGTTTCTTTACTGCTGTTGTGACTGAAGGACAGCAGAATACTCCTCTAGACACTGGTTATTAGATATATTATGAAGAACAAATGTATCAGTAAGAAATTTGATGGTGTGAGTTTTGTTTTAATCTAGGAACTTTGTATTAGTGATATTATAATAATCCACCTTCAACAGTCATAATCTTTCAGATTTCTTCTCTCTCTGAAATTAAAATGGTATCTCTGAATGCTGCAGATACAATCTGTTTGATGGCATGTTTATGTGCTTATGAATTTCTAAGAGATGAACAGGAAAGAGTTGTTCAGAAAAGCACAGCTTTTCACCTAATATATCAGATACAGTCAATATCCATTTCAGAATCATACCTATATTCAGTTTAGTTAATAGATACACAATAGGGGAGCAGTTAACAGTTTTAACTGCATTAAATTGTGGGCTCTTTTTCTAAATAACATTGTTAGTATTAGTGAATCACAGGGGGATGTTTCTGTGTCTTTTTTTTCTGGAAGAGAATTTTCATCTTTAGTTTCTCCCCATTTATTTTCCCTGGTCTTCCTTGCACTCTTCCTTGCTCTCAGTCTCTTTCACGTTCTTCTGCCCTATTCCTGTCACACTTGTCGTGTGCAATACTGCACTTTCACATGCCTGCTCACTGCTTCTCACGTTTTCTCAGGTGTGGTCTGCCTCTTTCATGTGCTCTCTTGTGTGTGCTCTCACTCAATACCTTATTCTCTTCTCCTTGCACACTCACTTTCTTTTGCTCCCTTGCTTTCCCTTGTTTTCATGATTTCTTCTACGCTCACTTCCTTTGTCATTTATGCCTTTGAATTCTCATTCTCTCTCTTGCTCCAATGCACTGTGTCTCTGTGTCTCATTTATTCTCTTACTCCTCTCCAACTTATTATATCTTATTATTTTAGGGAAAATACGGCGTTTTCATCAGTCAGAAAGTGGTCAGGTATTAGTGACTGTTACAGTCTGGCTTTCAGAGTTAATAGAAATGCCTCTGCCAGAATTAAGGTGCAAATCTCTGAGAGTGACACAAGATAGGCTGATCACCAGGAACAATACTGCTTTATGAATATTCTTAATTGAATTCACAGGTGAGATTTTTTCTTTGAGGTGTTCCCTCCCTCTTCCTTCCACCCCTTCCCTCCCTTCAATCAAGTCATTGCTTGGAGGCAAGAGAGTATGGGGAGAAGAGAAAGAAGCTCATTTAGCAGCTGTGGTAGACATAAGCATCATAGCAGCAATCAATCAACACACATGCTTTCCCACTGAGACTCCCCTGTGACCTTGAGGAGTGTGACAAATGACTTAGAGGACAGAACAGACAGAAGGTTTGTGATAAACCAAAAAATTATGTTCTTCTGGGTGATGAAGAAAAATAAAAATGAAGAGTGAGAGTAGATACATATTTGGTTTGAATAGGAGTCAATAAATTCTGTAACTACCTTTCACTGTACTGGCAGTGGTTAGAGGAGTTTACTGTCACGGTAATCAAGACTTCTTCAATAAACCTCACTGCAGTGTTTACAGTACTTCTTTTTGTGCAGTATTGCACTACTTTATGGCTCTGAGCTCTCAGCTGTGGCTGGAGGTAGTAGCAGTTATTGATAACTGATTCCAGAGGCAACATATCTCTTCAAATTCATGTTGAGGGAAAATAATCAGCACTGAATCACTTAACTTGGACAGACATCACTCACTATGAAATCTGCAGCACATTAACTCAGTCATGAGAAGATTATTATTAATCATAAATGTTTTATACGTTAATAAGTGCAGCAACTTAAAGTCTGGTTGTAGATGCAATTTCAGCAGATTTTGAAAAACTGTTTTTACATACTTTTTTTTTTTTAATAGAAAAGTTGAAATAAGCAATCTTTTTCTATTTATTATGTATCTATGAATCTAGTGCAGTATGGGAGAAGGGTACATTTTCTTGCACACACCAATATATGTCTAGCCGTAGCAGAAAACAGTGTTTGTTAGGAGAAAGATCTGTTGCCATATTATTCATTCTTTGTGTCTCCTTCAGAATGCAGATTGGTATTTTCTTTAATGTGTTTTCTTTACTGATTCCTCCCATTTCATTTTTCTCTATTTCCCTTGACCCTTATCAACATGACTCTTCGTATTTGCCCAGTGTTAAGCTTCTAGTAATTGTGATTGCTATTATGTATTTCAGCCAGCCAAACCACTGATACTTGTGGTACTATACTTAGACTCCTCTAATTTACAGCTCAGTAAAAAAAAAAAAAAAACAAAACCCCAAAACAAACAAACAAAAAAACCCCCAACAACAACAAAACAACAAAAACCCCAACCAAACAACAATAAAAAAACCTAGTCACCTTTCTGACGAAATAAATACTGCCAAATAAACATCAAAGTAATGCTTTTTCTCCCTGTCATTCATTGCATACAGTCCATAAAACTGATTTTCTAATATCATTGTCAGAGTTTAGAAAACTATTTCCCTTCCAATTCCTTTCTTTGTTCTGGGTAGAAGAGATCTATTACAAACAAATTTGAAGACCACATTTTTTTTTTTTTTTATAATGGCAGACTGCACTTTGCAATGCAGGAAAAGGTATTTTTTGTTCATTAGACTCAGTAGCAGTGCTAGTAAACTAAAGGCTAAATGAAAGGAAGTGGCATGGGCTTGGGGAAGCAGGCAGTTAAGTGTCATCATCCTTCTAATGATTTTGAAGCAGGTCAGATTTACTGGTATAATGCCCAGATCTCTCTTGTAGCAGCTATAATCCAGTACAGTCTGATGTTTTAGTGGATCAGAATTGTGAGATAACGCTTTTTTTAAGAAGCATGACCTTGTTATGAGTTGACATAATTTACAGAAATAGAGTCCACTTTAGAAAGGAGTAAGTGACAAGCCCTGTAAGGTCCTAGAAAATGACAGGAGAAAGTAGTCTGTTGCTGTTTCAAAAGACTTGTGTTAAATTTACCAACAAGGTAATCTGCTGTTAGGAAGCAGCAAACACATATCAAGAAATGAATCAGTAAGTTGATTGTTCCTGGGGATTTTAATGAGGTTAGTAAGCCAGTCCCATAGAACAGTTAACATCTTCAGCATCTTGCTGAAGGTAGTTCTATTTTGAAAGTGTTAAATTTTTCTCACTCACCAGATTTAGCTGAACTTTTTATTCAGGTATGGCCAAATTGGTACTGTGCAACTTTGCAACCCACTCATCCTCTCATTTGCCCTAATGAGGGCCTTCAGAATGGGACTGCCAACAGAAAATGACAGAAAAGTGGGATTATAGGTTGGTCTGAGGAAAAAAATGTAAAAAAAAGTTTAGGTTTTAAGCCATTAAGTATGAGTTGTATTTCCAGATGCTATGCTTTATTAGTATGAGTAACTATGCTCAAGGGTAGAATACAAGACTGTAACTTTCTGTCCAGTAGATGTTTCGTATGCAAGATAAGATATTTTGCCTGATATTACCAGAAAGCCAATAAATAGTTTTCAAGATCTTCAGCTTTTCCAAGGAAGCATTTTTTTGTGTTTTTTTTTTTTTTTTCTTTTTTTTAAACATTGGCTCACTGAATACCATGTTGACATGTTATCCACTTGGAATTAATTTATTTTAGTTGGATCAAGTCTCTGTCTACCAAAAGTAGTTAATCTTAAAAAAATACAAAAAAAAAACCCAACAAAATCTTTTGAAAGTCTCTTCAAGGACAGGGAAACATGAGTATCTGGGTATTTATATTAGTTTGGGAACACAAGACATGTAGCTTTGTGTCTCAGAGATAAGGAAAATAGAACAGAGACTTGAACCCAGGTCATTAAAGCCCTAAGATAACACTTTAATCACTGTACCTATCCATCCTTTGGAAGAAGATTATTAATGCAAGTATTTTCATCTTCTGCTTTTAAAAGTCTGTTTTCTTATAAAGTAGCAATACACCTCAGTGGAGAGTTCTGCAGCTCCTACTTGGATGTAATACAAATTAAAGAGTAGGTATTTTGTGCTATCAATGCCAAAAGCTTTCAGTCTGAATTCAGTTTTGGTTTATGCTGAAAAAGAAAGGTTAGCATGTATGCTAATAGAATGCATATCCCTTTATAAATGTTCTCTTTATATGGCGGAAATATGGATACTTTTGGATCATTCAGTTAATTACTAGTGGAATGAAATATTAGAAGCCAAATTTTGAGACACCTATACAGTCAGTTTAACAAAAACACATAGTTTTGTAGGGTGAATGCAAAGTGAAACACATGGTTTTGTAGGGTGAATGGAAAGTGAATTTGGCTATAAAATTAACTAACTCTGGGAAGTGTTAAGTATGCTTTTGATGTAAAAATAAACACAGTTTTATTTATACTGTTCTCTTCTTTCAAAACAAAAATTTTGAAAGAAGAGCACAGCAAAATTGAGCTTTAGAGACTAACCCTGCTCTTAGTGCCATTAAACAAAATGATGCATATCAGTTTGCATAGATAAACTTTGCTGTAACAAGATTTAGTTCATAAGAACATATTTAGTTCATAAGAACATTATGAAATATTGTGATGTAATGTTTGGTAGAATGTAGGATTTCAGGTATAGTCTAATGTGTGCCAGTTATGCTTGTCCATAGATTGATAACTGTGAAGAACTCGCCATATATATAGCAAACATAAATCCAAAGCTAACAAAAACATCCTTGTTTTGTCATATCAGAAATCTATCTTGTGGGGTTTTAGGATTTTTTTCCCCAGTGAAGAGGTCCAGGGACAATGAATCCTGGTTGATTCTTTATAATCTTTAAATGGTTATTAAGCTAGAATGACCATGGTTTGGTAAGGTTAAATGTGTAAATAAAGAGAATTGAGGAAGAAGAAGCCAATATACTACCCATTCAATGGTGACATTGATTCTAAATGGAACTTCTTAAAATAGATACTCAGAAGTTATGCGACCATAGCTGAATTTAAGAGAAAGGTGTACTGGAGTCATTGCCAGTAAATTCAAATTTAAGTTATTGGTCATCCTTTTAGTAACAGATATTAAACCATTACTTTTTAAACAAAACAAAACAAAAAAGAATCCCATAAAGGTTTGTGATCTGTATGTCCCCGAGTCTAACTGTTAAGGAATAAAAGAAAAAGAAAGCCTCTCACACTATAATGAAATGAATTTTATTTTGCAGGCACTGGGCCCGTGCCATTTCATTTCATTACCAGGATACGCTGAGCGGGCTGGAATCAGCAAGAACTACGGGCAATGCAAGCTGATGATAAGCATTTCATCATGGCCCTAAACATATTAAATTTTTAGCAATAAATTTTATCAACACCATCTTCATGGCTGGATAACATTTCCTCCCCTTCTTTCTTTACCCCACTCTCCCATCACCCCATTCACTTCTGCTCTGCAAATATAGCTTGTACTTGACTATACTGACAACAAATTTTTAAGAAATCAATAACTAAAAAAACATTTACAATTTAGCTAGTCCAGTAATTATCCTTCAGGCTACTGCCTCTACTTACTGAAAATGGGAAAACAAAGTTATAGTGTGAGCAAGGGTAACAATAGATGAACCTCATTAGGTATTGTGAAGTTCCTTAGATTTTCTCCTAGAACTAAAATATATCCCAAGGGAAAATATATTCAGTTGAAGACCTCATTTCCAGATATTTTGTCTTTATACAATATTGATATAGAAAAAGGAGGTATAATTCTAAAAGAAAAGGTTGTAGATTTGATATTTCTAATAACATAGTCAATAAAATGTCACCAATTTCCAATGGCTGCGATGGTGAATTGGCCAAAACCTGGAAGTTCCTGAGGATCAGGACCAGGAGAAAACTTAATCTACTGAACTACCCAGATGATATCCCAATAATCAATGACAGACCAAATGGGAGCACAGTGAAACAGAGGGAACAGGTGATTATTTTGGGTAAGTCAGAAAAGGTCTGTTCTTTCTGAGCACTACTCTGGGTAACTGTGTACCCAGTTTTAATGATAGAAAAATGCATATTTAAGGATTCTTAAAGCATAACAAACCTGGGACTGGTTAGGGTCTAATTAGTTTCAAAAGCAGCACTAGAGTAGCTGAGAGTAGTCCTAATTGTATTAGTAATGAATTCTGTTCTTACATAGGACTATAGTATGGCTCATCACTGAAAATGTGGTTTCAAGAAAATACATTCTTTAAGTTTTGCCTGATATTTAATACTGACAGTGGTGTGCTGGGTAAGACCACACTCAGAGATACATTGACTGATAAAGCTAGCGTGTCTGATATGTGGATATAACTCAGGAAAATGTGAAAACTCAATACAGTGCTCCTTCACTAACCTGTATAAGCTCATTTTGAAGCTTGTAGTGCAAGAATCTAGGGGACAATAAACCGTTAGTGATTATAGTCATACAAGCAATCACTGGTCATATAGTCATACATGGAGTAAGTAGGGAGAATGCTTTGAGATTCTAAAGAAGTTCTTAACAACTGTACAGCTGTGTACAGCTTCTCCTTTTTCTCTTTCTCATGCTTTATACAGAAATCTATCCTGCTCTTCTATCTGGTATTTCTGGTTCCTAGTCTTACTGTTAAAAGGAAAATCTTTTCGCATGTTGAGGGAGTAAGGACTGGTAGCAGTGGAAATTGAAAGTTAGTAGGCATACCTCCATCTTGTTTAAAAAAACACCCTGGGGGTTTGACAAAAACTGCTTGTTACAATATGCTTGGAAACATGGATAGGAGAGGCTTTAATAGGGTACCAGTACCCTATTAATGTAATTATTTCTTGCACTCAAAAGTTAGCAAATAAATAAATAAATAGCTATTTAAAGGAAAAACTGCTGGAAAAGATTCTGCATCAATACTGTCAACACTTACATAGAATATTAACATTTTTATTTATGAAAAAAAATTATTATTAGTTTTTCTTTAGTTTTTTGTTATTTTGTATAGGAAGTTGATTAGATTTTATCAGTACAGCTCATCCTGTACATATTTAAAAGCCTGGTGTAGGTGACATTACTCCAGGTTGCTTTGAAAAGACTTCAGGAAAGCACAGCTGCCACTTTAATTCTTGGAAATGGGTAAATTATTCTTGAAAGAAAGTACGGAGCTGAGGTAACTTCTCATACAGTTTTCGTCACTGTGGTGTCTGAGCATTTCATACAAGTAAAGGTAACAATAAAGGTTTTTCTCCTTCTTCCTTTCCTACTGGGAAAAAATACAGCAATGGCTCTATGGGACATTTGGCACAACATAAAATAAATGATTAGAGAAGTGTGTATGCACTGAGTTTATCAGACACTGGCTTGGTCCCCATGTGGCTGCCTCACATTTGTCCCTAAGTGGAAAGTTTAGCACATAAAAAGCTACTGTAAATAGGGATGGAATCATCTGTACTCTGTGTTATGTCTGGTGCATTCAACAAGAAGTATTTAGCTTAAACTGCAGCATTGAAAACTGAGATTAAAAGTTTTTTGTGATAGATGCAAAGCACCATAACCTGAAAGTAGATTACCCGGAGAGACAAAGGCTTGTCATCACTGGAGGTTTATTAAGGGTAGAGTTGATGAATATCAGTTAATAAAACTATTGGCAGAATTTTTGTCATGTCCTGGAGTATGAAACAAGGGGATGGCACTCTGCAATTCATTCTAACCTTTTATTTTCAGAACTCAAAGGAAACTCTAACAGTGCTTCCTTTGTTAGGTATGCACCTGGAATTTCAGTTATAGGTGAGTACCTCTAAAAGTGGCAATCTCACAGAATTCTAACTCCTTCCCAACCACATTTTTTCTTCCTTCCTGCAACCTTCCTTCCATACAGTCCACAAATTCAAGAGCAGCAACCATCAGGTTGCTCAGAAATAGCACCCCTCAGTGTCCTAGCTCACTATCGTATTTAAGCTTCATGACTAAACCACCTCAAAAGAAGAGGTGGCAACATTTAAGACTAGTTCTTTCATAAAAAAAATATTTTTGATTTTCCTTTCACCTATTGCATATTAATAAATACTAGAATTGTGTCTTTTTTTCTACTCCTCCAACGATCAACAAAGAAAAGCTCCTTCCAGTAGAACCAAATACAGGAAAACTTTATGAAAAAGTAGGTGGAAGTGTCAGTCAAATAGAAGATAACTAAATTTAGAGTGGCAAGGTGAAGATGAAAAATTATGTAACCATAGCAAAGAGTTTATTTGTTAATCTTGTTTCAGAACAGGGTAAGGTCTTTATTCAATATGTCCTTTGATTTTACTGAAATTCTTTTCAATTAAGCTATGGATGAAGATTCATGTGCTCACTACCATGTATAGAACACTTGTCATATTTAAAACTACTCCTAGAAACATAAAAAGCAACAATTAAAAAGTAATTTTAAATTTATTTTAATTCATATTTTATATATTTTGATTATAAAATTCTTAAGAACTGAAGGCACTTATTTGGTTCAAGAATATTTAAGAAAATAATCTACACAAGAAAATAGTTTCACATGTTAAGTCATGAAAACCCTAAGTTTTCCTTATGCTAGAATCATCTTCATTATTTATTCAACCTCTTCCTAAACCCTCCTGTCCTCATTTCTTCCTTTTTGTTTTCTTAATATACAGGCCGAGCATTCATTTCTCCTTTCTGTTGTTTCTGTAATTTTCACAAGGGCAAATTAAATCTGTTGCATGACAGCATTATGTGACAGTTCAGTAGTTCCACAATTCCTACAAATATTCTAAGTCTATTGCTGTCATAAGTGATACTCCTCTGTGTGACTTTCAGAGAGCAAAAGCTTTTTATAGGCAGCTGTGCTAGTTGTACCACTCTCAGTTCTTCAAGTGAACATAGTGGCAGAATTCTGTTCTGGTATGACAAAACTCCCTGAGAAATCATCTCATCCCCATCACGGATTGTACATCTCCTGATGCTGTGCAATACAAAGCATCTTTTCAATTTCCACATGCCTCTGCTGTGCCTTTAGTCTCAGAACTTGTTTGTTTTTATTTGAACTTGGTTATTCAAACCAAAGCATCTAAATATATTGGCAATGGCTCATAATTGTATTATGTTCCCTTCTGTTTTCTTAGCAACATCTTTTGTTCCATATTACTGACATTGCCATTTTAATAAGTATGCATTTTAAATAAACAGCTGGAATGACATTTTTTTAAAGACAATTTCAGTTGTATTGCTTGCTTGTATTGCTTTGTAGTGATGCAATTTCTCATATGCCATTTTAAAATATTTAAAACTACCTGGAAAATATAATTGCTCATTTGTCCTTTTGCTCATTGTTACTCTCACCAGTGTCATTTGAGGAGTCATAAGAAAGTAATTCTTCATGAAACTGTTCAGCACTACACAAATGAAGCTCTTCTGCCACTCTCCAAATGGTGTTATTGTTCACTTCCAATGAAAGCACTGTGAGTGGTCGAAAAGAAATATGAAGTTATGGAAAAAAAAAAATACAATGCATGATGGCGAACCAAATCATAATCTTGCAGGCTGTCATCCATTCAAACTTCTTCTGAAAATTTGGAAAACATTGGCCACTCTCCTGCAAAACTCATTTCTAGCTTAAAAGAACTGATTTTACTTTCTAAATCCTAAAGCAGTTGTCAGTCTTTATTTCTATACTATTTTATTTATAATTCTGATCCCCTTCTTCACCCCCTTGCCTTCAATATCCCCCTAGCAAAATAAAAAAAAAACCTGTGGAGATGCAAATTATGGTATATGGCTGCAAGCCTCTTGACAGAATGACTAAGAGGTATTTTCAGTTACCATCTACTCTTATGGATCCAAGTTCTGGAGTTTCTAATATAGCACTGCAGAAGAGTGACAGTGTTGTTAGATGTGGAGAAATGCTGTAGAGACACAACAAGCATTTTTCTTAGATGTGGAACATGATTTTGAGTATGGTTATCTATTGTCTGTCATACAACAATGACTGAAGATCAGTTACCTATTCTTATACTTTCCAAATAATCACCTTTTTAGAAAGTGCAGTGATAATAAAAATATGTAAATATTACAATAATAGTTATATGGTAATACAAATACATGAGTCTTGACATTACCTGCTGCCATCTCCTGAGTTTTTCATTATCCCTATTGATGCAATCTCAATGATATTGAGCAAAGGGGGATAGTGATTTGCAACTATCGTGCTCCTAATGTCTGCAACTTTCCATATTTGCCATGAGATGCACATTTCACCTGTCATCAAGTCCTAAACTTCAGACACCTTTTTAGGGCTATTATTTCCAGTCTGCATGGGTTTATTTCTTAGAACTTTGCATTTCTCTTTATTGAGTCTCATAAGTTTTCTGTTGGTCCAGTCTTCAATTTTATCCAGTTTCTTCTGGATTGAGTCTCTTCAATTTGTGAGGTCAAGCACCTCACAAAAAGTTTGCTGTCTTCAAACTTGAGGATGCATTCTGTGTCATTATCCAGTGTGTAAATTAGGTTATTTAACAATTTAGAACCACGAATCAATCACTAGGATAATCTGCTTGTTACCAGCTGTTAGCCAAGTGCCCAGCCTTTGATTCCATGTCAATGCAACCAACCTTTACCATACCTAGCAATCCTTTTTTCTAGCCCCTCTCTCCTCACCTTCCATATGAAGGAAATGTACGATTTAATATCTGCAGTCTTGCTAAGGCCAAGATAGGTTACATCCACTGTCTTTTTCAGCAAGACATTTCATCAGAGGTATCAGGTGGGTCATATTAGCTGGTCAAATGTGACTAAGTATTGGTAAATCCATATTGCATATTCCTGATTATTTCCTTATTGTATTCTCTGTCATGTTGCAGATTCCTGATCTGAAGGACATAGCATTATTATCTGTGTGTCTTTTCTTTGTTTAGGGACAAATGTAATGATAGCATTTTTACATCCATCAGGGATCTTATCTAATTGCCTTGTAAGTTATAGACAGTGGACTAAAGTCATAGCAACCAGCCTTACAACACTTTCAGGAGAATTCTGTCAGGCTGTATGGATTTGGATACATCCAAATTGTGCATACTGTTTATAAGCTTTTGTAAGTTTTTCTCATGGTGTGAATAATAATTTATTGTCTGTTAATTATATTCTCCTTTGTTTTGATTTTATATAACTGTTTTTTATTTTATTTTTTAATATTGCGGTAAATTATCCTAGCAATTAATTTTCACACTAAAAAGTGTTACCTTGAATGACATTGATGTTTTGGATTCAAGAAACTGTGTCTACAATGCAATTTTGCATGTACAGATAACATAATTTATGTGATTTCTTCATGTGTAGGCTCTCTTCTGTTACGCTACTTTTCTTTCGTGTATGTTCCCCACTCCCCACCATGGTCATTGTCTGTTAATTTCACCCTGGTTATTATCACCCTGCATGTGGCATTAAAACTTCAGTCTAGGTTCAGACCTCCAGGTTTGGCAGTAAGCTGAACACAGCTAATAGATCAAATGGTCTGGAATATCAATTAATTGTTCTCAAAACACATATATTTCCTGAAAACTCGGTATTTATACTCTTCTATTTTTTTCCTTATTATTTTCAGAGTCAAATGACAGGCAGAGTTGCTTAGTTTGAAGTAGTCTGCAGTGTACTCTTCCCCTTCTCCATTACAATTAATAATTTGCTAGGATGAATATGTTGCAAAACTCATCTTTTGCCTCAAAGATATGCAAAGATCTGTACATTTGAAAATACATTTCTAGTTTTGAACATTTCTTAGAAAGACCTGATTTAAGACATTTTCACATTGAACTTTGAACATTTTGAAAGATGTTGCCCAAATACAGCTGATAGTTTCTGGTATGGTGCCTTTTTTCAAAGGCTTTGCAAAGCTCATGAAAGGGAATTTTGTAAACACTCTCACATTTCTGTTGAAATACAGACATCTGCTCTTGTATTTAAAAGAAAAACAGGAATTTTACCATCAGGACTTGTACCATCTTATCTATTGTAGGTGCTTGCTTGTCTTTAACTGGGAAGATAGACAGGCTGTAGGGCTTCTCCAGTTGCAAATGGCCCACAGTACAGGTATGGCCAGAAAGCAGATAAATGCAATTCTTAGAAATTGAATTAAATGGTCACAGACATTAATATCTTCTTAAATTCCTTTTATCATTTATTATAGTTCAATTATCCAGTGTGCACAGATCAAAGTCAAGGTGTTGATTTTGGAGTAGATGTCCCTCACTCTGGGTTAGTGTTCTCACTGTTAGCAAAATGAATTGATTGATTTGCAAGGTAAGGCAGTAATTATTGTGCCTGGCACAATAAGCAGATTTCCAAGATGTCTGAAGAGAGAAAACATAGTATGAAGAGACAAAACTGAAAAAAATAGTTTAATTTCACTGGGACAGGAAGGGAATTGCTGGGGGCATGGGAAAGGTTAAACCACAAAACTAGTAGAAGAAATGTGGTGCATAATACTAGAAGTAAAAAATCACCTTGAAAATCTCACTGTTTCATCCTTTCTTGACCACCACTCCCACCCCCTATATCCCTCATGGGTTCCCTTGACAGTAATGGAAAAACTTTCCTTCTGGCCAACACTCAGACATTTTCAGTGTACTTCAGCATTGCTGGCACCTTTCCTAAAAGTGAAAACAGTAGCTTTTTTATAATAATACAAAAATAAAAAAGGAAAAAAAGTGTCCTATTCACCCATTTCTCTGTGTGAAGGCTTCACATTTGTGGTTTTAATGCAATTAATCAAAGACCAAATTCATTTGTATTCTCTGAACAGTTCAGGAATACTTCATATTTCCTCAGTGTAGCAGTGTGAAATGGTGCAGGATGCCAATGGTAATAGTTCTGGGAAAGATATCATTCATGCTAGGACAATTCTTATGGGTTTTGTTTTAGATGATGGATTGCACGTTCTCAGTCATTTGCAAGCTAAAGGCTTTACATGTGCTGTCTACATTATCAAATTTCTCACTCAGTTTGAAAGCCATAGCATTTTAAATGAAAGGAATGCTAGCCCCTCCAGTCCTATCAATGTGTCAAGGTTGTTAGGCTCTGAGGAATAACCTTCCCATTTCAGAAAAATGGACAAATTCCATACAAATGTTTTTTACCTCAGCAACCAGTGGGGCTGAAAGGTGAATTGGCACACATTCAAGTGCAAAATATCAAACAGTGCTGCAAGAAACTCTTTTAAAATTCACTGACTTGGAAGAGATTGAATATCTTTGGGCTTAGCAATGTCTATCAATGGTGTTAGTCTCCCTAGAACTGCCACAGAAAAGACTTTCTCCTTTGAGGCTAGCTTCAGTGTACAACAGAGGTTACTGGATCTGTTTCAGTAAGAGACGGGATCAGAGCACGGGAATTGGGCATTTGTAAAGCAGAAGCTCTCAGATCAGATTGGTGAAGTTCATCAAATGGTGGCATTTAGTTTAGCTCAGATCTCACACAGTTAAACAAACCTGAGTAAGAAATGAATGCTTTAGGGCCTTGCCATTGCAAAATGTTTGAAGATAAGCAGTATCTTGGATTTTAAAACAAAACAAATACTCTATTTTTGTGCTGCCTTTATCAGTGATTGAAAATACTGCCTTTTCCAGTGGTTGGAAAGTTACTTATAGTAGGATGACATATATATAGTTTACACAATGTTTAGGCATAACTGCTGATGCATGGATTTTGAAGGTGATGAATTTAACTTCACAGGCTGCTGCTGATGTTCTGGCTCCCCTCTTCTAATCCCTGTTCTGAGGACCTACCTTTTATAAGTTATCTGCACAGATGCTTTTGGAAAAGTCAAATGCTTATTTTAGTTGAGAGGGAAGAAGACCTGTGCAGATCTCTGAAATGTGAAAGCATTCTTCAAATGGTTTATTTTCCAAATACATTTTATTACTGAGTACACATTAACATTTCTAGTGTATATTCAAAGTTTGTCATTATGGCAGTTATGGAGATATCATTTTAATAACTATATTTAGATAATAAGGCTGGCATGATTTAGGGAGAATGTCTAACAATGAGATTGAAATATATCTGGAAAATAATTAGTTTTTGGACCTTTCCCTAAATAATGTCTAGAACGGTACAATCTAAATTTTAATTAAAAAAAAAAAAAGAAAAGAAAATATCTTAGAACTTCTGACTGGTTTTGGGTGCAATCTGAAATTTTATAAGATTTATAGAAACTTATTTACTCTGAAAGTTCAGTTCTGAGATTGTGTGGTTGCAAATTGATCTTTCTGGAAAGAAAGGCCACATTATGTCTCCAAGTCCAGACACTTATTTGAAGAAGTGGTTACTTTATACTATTCAGTAAATATTCAAGTCACACAGTTTAAACCTGCACTGTTTCAGTTAAGTAAATTTTCCATATGTGCTCTTCCAATAATTGTCTAGGGTTGACCACTGATACTAAAAATCATTATCTTTTATTCCTGAAGGCTCTTTTCTATGTTTTTGGTCTTGTTTTTTTTTTTTTTTTTTATTTTTTTATTTTGGGGTTTTTTTTGTTTGTATTTTTTTTGTGTGTTTTTAATCACAATTAGTATTAGTTAAATTAAATTTATTTCCTCACAAAGACATATTTTCACTGTATTTTTTGTGATTTCTTTCATATTAATGTGAAATTAGAAGTCATCTGCTAGATCTGAAGAGCAAGCAGTTGTAGTTTATGTGAGCACTTTGTTTGGGCTTTCTTTCCTTCTTTAAATACAATATAGGTACCTTTTATAGGCTCTATTGTAGTAAATGTCTGATGAACATTTTTTTAATGGCTCCCAAGGGAACAGTGAAGTGACTACTTTGGCAGATGTTTCTAGACAAATCTTCTAGTTCTGTGGCTACTTGATCTTTTAAAGAACCTGTTTTCCTAAGTTTTAAAAAGTCACGATCCTATTCAATGTGTCCCTGGTGGAATGATAACCTAGCTCCCAATACCATAAATCATCAGATCATTGTTCCAGATAGTGAAAAAGTAGTGGTGCTAGCTGACTGTATAATAAAGCTAGTTGTAATGGGAATTCATGTTCATCTCATGTTTTTCAAGTTCAGGAGAAGAATATCGAATGAGATACAGCTTCTGTCACATAAAATTCTACCTTTCTCTTTGATCTATCAGCACCAGTTTTGACCACACTACTGCCAAAAAGGCGAGTTGTGCTCTTTTCCCTGCCTCCAGCTGTCTGTTCTTGCCACCTCTCTTGTGTTAGCACTAGTGATTGTTCAGCTCTTCTGGAAAAAATAACAATTTGGAGAGGCAGGTCTAGTTTTTAGTCAGTTCAAGGAACTGACATAACTGGTGAGCTATGGGATTTAAGTACTTCTATAGGATGTGCCTAGCAAAAGAGAAGAAAGTGAGGGATGTTTTTTCTGGTGGCAGCTAAGTGTGAGATGGTGTAAACCTCAACAAAAGTTTACAAAATTAAAGTTACTGTGGAAAGGTTTGATTGGGATTTGTGAACATTTACCAAATTCTGGAGGTCAGCAACTGCTTAATTCTGTTGGTATATGCCCTTGTATCCTTCTCTGTTACTTGCATTTTCAGTTTTATTGATATCTCAAGACTTCTATCAGAAAGAGCCAGTTAGATAGTCAGGGGTTTTTTTTTTGTTGGTTTTTTGTTTTTTTTTTTTTTATGTATGTATTTATATGCTGATGCAATTCTTGATTCATTGGTTCTGTAGGCTTTTGCAAGGGAAAACTAAGACTTTGCTTTAGCTCTCAATGTGCCAAAGCTAATTTTCTTTTTTTCTGGTGAAGTCAACAGAAGGAAGAATGCAAATTCTTTCTACTACTCTTGATGCCTTCAGGTGGTACAGTTTGTTTTCAGAGAAGCCTGGTTGTCATGGGAGACACAGTGGGAAATGTAGTGTTTTCAGCTAAAGACATTCTGTAGCATCTTCTGTTGAACTCTCTAATAGTGAGAATATCACTCTATTGACAGAATACTGAATAAATATGTTGCTACTGTTTGTATCAACTGGACTTCTTAAACTCATGATTTGTTTTGCTTGTGGGTTTGGGTTTATTTTTTTCTGTCGTTGGATACTTAAAGAGTTATAATACTGAAGACTCCAAAATATGTGTGGTTACAGTCACTAGGTACTAGTCTTTATTAGAGACAGAATTGAAAAAAAACAGATTAAAAACACACCCTAAAGCCTCACAGTTGCCTCTTTAGGACAGTTCAGCTCTAGCTAATTTATATGATCACTTTTATCTGTTGTTTGAGGCATTACCCTGCATAAATATGAAATACTGAGAACAGTTGCAGATTTCTAAATAGCTGTCAGGCTGATTTTCAAATCATCAGAAGCTGGGAGAAAGCTTGAGGGATGCTTGCTTATCTCTTGCTTTTTCTAGGAACAGCATGAATTGTTTGTTGTAAATGTCGGTTTAGAGTCTGTTTTATGAAATAAAGGACTGCATATGGGTTTGGTTTTGTTTTTTGTTTTTTTTTTTTTCTTTTCCGTCTAGAAGAATGACCCATCCTGTAGAGTGTATGCACACAGAAAATTACACATTATTGCTGTGCTGGCTTGAAAACTACACTAGAAAATTTTGAAACAGAGAGAGCCTTCCTCTTTAGCACCCCCCTTTTCATAGAGGAATTTAAAGTCTCAGACAACTAAATGCTGAACTTTACTTCAAATTTTCAAGACATTTGTTTGCAGCTATTGAAGTTTTTCTCCAATCCTCAATCAAATGTAGACCAGGAATTGAATTTTTTTCCTCCTGCTTATCCAGGTACAAATAAACAAGTAATATATGTATATAAAAGAGAGAGAACATGCAATAAACTGCTGTGATGACCCATTCAAATAAAAGTTGTGTAGAGAAAAAAAAAAATTTTTACACTTGGTGATTAGAATTTGTTTGGCAAGTAAAAACAGTTAGTTGATGGATCTATGTAATTAATTTGAAGAACTTTGTGGAGTACTCCTGCAGTAAGTGCTTCTTAGTAAAACATACCAGACAAAATTTTTTCCATAAAAATTTTATTTTTGCATTTATACATTTCCCTTTCCTATATTTAACTTCTTACATGGTTTTCACAGTTTCTTTTAGGTTTCATAAAATTATTTTCTTTTAGCACTAAACTTCCCATTTGTACTTTAAGTACTTTAATTATTTTTTTTTCCTAAATTCACAATTTAAAAATTCTGTGTAATTAAATATTGAAATTGTATCATAGCACTAGCTGTTGTCTACCTTTGCAAAATCAGACAGAAGTAATTATCATGGTAAAATGGATTCTAAAAAACATTTATATGATAATATTTTCTTAGGATATTATTGAATTATATGAAAATAACTTAAAAAATTGGATTTCAGTGTTAAAAACTTCAAATATGTTGCTATGCTATCAGAGGATTGTTATGAGAGGATTCTATATCACATTGGGGAATATTAGCTTTGCAACAGGACACTGAATATCAATGCAACATAAAACTCTCACAACTGGTGGCTTTTATAGTTAATATAATAGACTAATCAAGGGAATTGTTTTTGTCAACAGCCTAGGAGTAATGAAGATGCTCTTCTTGGCTGCTTAAACTGAAGCTGAGTTACTGAACTGTTATCTTCCTGGTCAGTCCTGGTTCTGCATGAGTATTCTAGGCAAAACTAGGGAAAAGAAGATTTATACCTTGTTTCTCTGTACTTTAATGGCAGCTGCCATAGAAATGAATGATATAAAAGATCTCTAATCTTCACATCCTAAGCAATCCTTAGGTGGTGGGGATCTTGAAAGTCTCTTTCCTCTTCTCTAAGTAGTATCTCACAACAGGAGGGATGACTTCATGATGACCCTTAATTAAAGGGTCTTAATAAAAATTGTTGCTTATTTTAATGTGATATTGCTATTTGACAAACATCAGCCACTTCAAATGTAAAAGTGTTAAGTGAAATCAAAACAGGAGAAGCAGCTGTAAAATTTCAACTCAGCACTAGAAGTGAAACAGGTGACTGATCTATCCATGTAATGGTGAATTCTCCTTATCTGAGGGTCAAAAGAAGGATTTTGTTTAGGCTGACGGAGGCATCTTTTCCATTTTCTTGGTTTCCCAAGCAAGAAAAAATTTCAAAGTTAGAAGGGGTGGGTTTTGTTCCTCAAGATTATGGTTTCAGTAAAATGATTGTGAAGCTATTTATAAGTGGAAACATCACAGAAGATATTTAATTCAGTCATGTAACAAAACTTTCCTTCAGATAAACTGTGAGTATACCTATAAACGTAAATTTCCATCAATAGCCATAGTTGGGATTGTGTATGCTTACAGAGAAAATCCCAGAAACCACAACTACTCAACACTCCCCTTAAAAAAAAAAACAAAAACCCAAGCAACCAAACCAACTAAAATCAAATCCACACTTCCATTATATCTTTGCTTGCAGTAACCAAACTGTAAAAATTGAGACTGAAATATTCCATGAAAGATATTGACTATAGACAGAAATTTTGAAGAACACTCAGTTAAAATACTTCCATTAATGAGTTGAAATACTGTTTTGAAAAAAAAAAAAAAAAGAAAAAAAAAGAGATTAGAGAAAAATCTGTTTTGCATCTCTCTATATTTTAACCTGACAAAACAGACTTTTCTCTAGGCTCATATGTATCTTATCATAGTGTTAAGGATACCTGTTGGCATTCTAAATATCTTATTAAGCAAATAGTTCCATACAAAATGGAAAGAGAATCAAATCAGCCAACCATCTGTCAGTATGGAAAATATCTTTGAATATGATGATAAGATTCTTGCTGAACTTTTTGACAGCAAAATGATACATGCCTACGCTTGTCTCCATCTATAGCAAAAGTAGTGGCACTTCCAGAGAGTAGATCAACGTAACAGAGGTTGGAATGCTGAGTTGCAGACTGTGTTTTTACCTTTGCCAGTTATGTAGCATTTGACTGTAGAAAGTTTAATGCCCTTAAATTATGGTGGGATATTCAGCAAGAGTACATAAATTTCATTTTGAGTTTAGGTTTGGTAGTAGGGTTTTTTGGGTTTTTTGGGTTTGATGGTTTTGGTTTTTTTTGGATAATGCATGAGAATTTTTTAAATTGTTCCAGGAAGATGTCTAGTTTAGGACACCATCCAAATTCCGGTGGACTTCAGAGGCTCTGGATCAGACCTAAGATGTCTGCTCTACATATCTGTTAATCTACTCTGTTTTCTTTCCAACAGTCCCTGTTGAAATACTGTCAAAATGAGGGCTTGTGCCATTCAAAGGGCTCATTCACTGCACTGCTAGACATCTTTTAAAGATTAAATTCCTTCCGTGTTGTGCTACCTACAACCCTAACCCAGCCAGTAGTAAATACAGACTATTGAACATATGTTTCCTGGCGAGCAGTCAGACTGCTTTAGCAGAGATTCTTTTATGCATACCCTCCCTTTTGAGCTAATGGAATAGTGACAACATGTTTTCTAAAGAAAACCTGTGTATGAGAAAATTGCTTAGACATGCATAATCTTTTTTCAAGAAGCTGTCAAGGATTTGTATTGATGTTTGATGGTATGTTATTAACATGCTTACAAAAATAATTTAAAGGCAGTAGAGCAGAGCTGTTTATACTATTTGTGGTAATATTACCATTACTAATTACATTATATTGTAATACTCACTGATATAAATCAACTGCTGGCAATGAAGGGATTAGCGTGGGATGGTATAACAAGCCAAGATTTTAGACCTTGGAGTTCATTTTGGCATTATCTTATTGAAAAATGTTTTTTCGCTTTCTTGTTTAATGCGAGTGAAATATTTTTGCTGTGCAAATTGCTGCAAAGACAGCATTATTTTATTGACTTCTGTTTTAACTTTGGGTCTGGCTTTTGTAGAAATAGAAAAAAAATTAAAGAGCTTAAAGATTACATGTTTTGTTTAAAATGGTAAGTCATGTTTATGAAGAAACACAAAAGGGAAGGTGTTATTTCTTTTTTTCTCAATATGGCAGCAATGGGTGACAGTAGGATCAATACAGATAAGACATCTTAGGGTATGAATCAGCCTTTAACTCATTAATCAAACGAATCCGTTAATTGTATTTTTTATATGTGTAATGGGTTAAACCTCAGCACAACCCCTTCCTCTCTCTCCAGTATTAATATCAATGTAAGAACTGGGATAAAATCTGTGGCATTCAGATAGAAGAGAAAATTAAGGTTAGATTTATTAGAAACAAGTTATATGAATAATTGAATAGGAATGTCTGTAACAATGTAGGTTCTTTATGTAAATCTTGACAAACTATTTTTTTTCAGTTTGTGAGAAGGAAAGCTACTAACAGTGGGTCAGTCAGTCATATCCCAGGCACTGTAATCAGGGTAGCTTCTTAAGTTTCTTTCAAGCATTGCTTTGTTTCTTTGATATCCCGGTGGTCTTCATTAGGATTACTTTATCACTATTCTTTATAGTGATAAAAATAAACTGATCATGTTTATCTCCTTCTGAATTTCTTCTGACTACTGTCAGAAGTTTACACTTACTTGTTTTGAATGGCAGCAGTAATCACCTGCATCCATCCTCAATAAGAGGGGTGCTGCTCCCTTCTTCATAACAGAAAATTGATGACAAAGTCTCGGTGTATGTGTTTATTCCCAGCATGGATTTGAGCTGATAGACTTCCTAGGGTTGGAGTCAAAGCATTCAGTTGTGGAAAAAAAATGAGTATATTGAACCATAGTGCCATTTTCAAAGTTGAATCACATCCACATTTGGGATTTTAGTAAAATGTAGCTTTTCTTGACTAAGAATCTTTCCACCATACTGGAGTACTCTTCTGAGATGCAAAGGATTGTCCTTTGCACCACAATACACTGCCTAATACACTGCCTCTGAGAGAAAGTGAGGAAGGAGAATTTCTGCTTTTAAAGAAAGATTCTATTCCACTTTTTTTTTTTTTTTTCTTTTTTTTAGTTGGTTGATTGTTTTTTCTGGTTTTGTTTTTAGCATAGGGCCACTTTGCATCTCTGGAGAGTAAAAAAGTGTGCTCTTTTTTTCTTTTTTCCCCATTACATAAAGTTTGCTAACTTAATACTGCATCTCCTGAACCAATCTGTCCCCTAACTGTTGCTGGGGATGTGTTCATACATCTGACCTTTCTGCAGTTTCACAGTCATGAGAGGTGATAGACAAGCCCTTATCATCACTTTTTCCAAAATGTATCCACAGAACAAGTGCAGTGCAATGAACAGCAGTGCAAGGAGCCAATCACTGTCGGTCAGGTAGTGGTTTGGATCTTTGATCTTTTTGATCTTAGAGTTACCAGTAAGTAGTTTACTTGTATTTTTTCACTGATAAATCACATCTACTTTGAGCTAGATTTAAACCACCAATTTATTTCACATAAGGGTAATCCACGTGAGCCTAAATGGTGATCCATCTCTTTCTCTGAAACCACACATTATTCTTTGTCTTATACCATGTCTTTCCTTTGCCCTTGAGATGAGGGTGGAAGATTTCACAGATGATAATTTAGTCAACACTGAAGAAGTAAATAACCAAATAATTTGATATTTGCAGGATGATAATATCATCTTTTATGCTGAAACCAGTTGTAAACTGTCATCATTAACAGTCAGTCCAGATCCATTTCAGCCATAAAGTTTTGCACTGTGCTAGAAATACCAAGAGGTATTTAGTTAGTAATTGGATTATGTTGTCCTTATGCGTGGATTGCATCTAGATGTCTGTGTTCAAAATAAGAGAAGACTTCTGCTGGAATTATATATTCAGTACCTTACATGTGATGAAGTTTTACATCTGTCAAATGGTCTCACATCAGGAGATCAGCATTAATTAGACATTACATAGACAATAAGTAGAAGAGAGCAAAGAATTGACTGTAAAATATGAAAGGTGAACTTGCTCTTATGTTTGCACTGTCTTTGCAGTGTTAATTTCTCTACATCTCATTTTAACCATTACTAGTCAAGTATCAAAGACTTATTTAACAAAGGAACCTGAGATAAATGCAGGGGATATAGGTCTGTGAGGCAATGGTGATTAAGAGATGTGATTCTTATCAGTAAAATTTTTGATAGCGTAAACTATTGCAAATACAGAAATGTGGGGGGGAATGCACATGCTTTGAGAATCAATACTGAATATAAAGCCTCTTTTTGCTTTCTTCTGATGAGGCAGAATTTCTTTGTCATCTCCAAAACATTTGTGTGCCTAGATTTTCTGTGTTCTGTACTCATTGCTAACATCAGTATAGGTAGTTTCCAGACTAGGTTATAAAAAAAAAAAAAAAAAAAAAAAAACAGGAAAAAGGCAATGAAAAATGTACTTCAATTCTTTTTCTGACAAAATGTTCATTTGTCTTTCTAAATGCATACTTAATTGCTCACACAGGAAAATAATTGCAAATCTTGTGAACCTTTTAGTTCTAACACTGACATATTCTTACTTTAATTATTCTTCATTCTTTAAAAAAAAATACACTTTGCCTTTTAAGGTTTTACTTCATCCTTTAGAAAGTGACTGTTCTTGTGAAGGTTTTTTTATTGGTTTCATTTTTGAAAATATGCAAAATTTCTTATCTTTGTAAATTATGTGGTTGCTGCTTTTTCTTTCTGTTGTTTTATTCCTCTTCCATGATGAGCAACCATCACCAGTACGTATTATTTATTTAATATTTTTCTATGTGTTTTAATGTACTGTACATTACAGCATTTAAACATACAGACAAGCTGTAGGCAAAAGAATGCCGAAGTAAATTTAAACCTGGCCAGCTGGCAAAGTGGAGAACCCAGTGATTTAATCTGGTGCTGCTGATCTTCAATTAAGTGTTTACTGTGGAGGTATTTTATGCGTGTGTATTAATGAGTCAAAGTGCAAATCAGTCCATCATCCTTATTTCTCCTTCATTTTGTCACTTGCTGGGACTTTTATGTCTTCAATATAATTAAAAGATCAGAAGTTCATTATGCTTGAATTTCTCATACATGAAGGCAATGTTACAGAATCTTCACAGATATTATAGCATCCTCACAGGAAGATGTAATCCTATGTAAGAATCCATACAGAACTGTATTATTCCATGAGTGTGTGCTGGTGCAGCAGTCACTCACAGGCTGTGTAAATGAACAATTAAACACCATGGTGTCTTTACAGTTTTCTCATATAAATACACATTACAGTGCTGTTGAAGGAAAAAAAAAAATAAAAAAAACCAAAACAAAACAAAACAAAACAAAAAAACAGCAAAGGAGATTATCCTTGCTAAGACCTATTAATGATCGGCCATAAATGAGTCTCATCATTTTTCTTAGGACAGTGTTAGTACCACATCATTTGACAGGTTACAGTGTATCTTATTTTTATTTTTATGCAAGACTGCCTATTCTATTTCAGTGGGAGAAAACTGAGAGGTGGAGTATCAATGCTACCATATTAAAGCCTTAGTAACAGTAAATTCCTTTAAATACAGAATTTTTGCTAGTTTTCATAGCAAAATGAAATCTGAAAAATGAAGTGGTTTTTTGAGGCATACAAGTAATGATTTAATTTTATTCCTCTTAGGCATGTCAGACATATGTTGCAGGTTGTGTGAACCTCAATAGGAGAAACAGGTATTGAACCTTAGTCCCTTGAATCTTTTTTTGCTGGGAGTGAGACACAGGGCTGTTCAGCGTCCCTTATGTTTTCTTCTATTAGTTTCAGAGAGATTTGCCAGCTTAGAAAGTTTGTGTATGTGCATTTCAGTTGTGTAATTCTGACAGCTTGACTTCCACAGGCAATTGTGTAATTTAGACACGTTAACTTCCATAGGCACTGTCAAAGCATCTGTCAGAACTGTTGAAAGAGACCAAAATTTAGTATAAGGTATCCAGGTAATCAAGGTTCTTCAGAATAAGGGTTTTACTTGTGAGATTGAGTTAAACTTTTGAGGATAACAAAGTGCAGCAGGCTTTCTTCCTGAGGCAAGGTTATGATTTCTAGTGTCTGTATATTTTAATATATGATCCTAGTGGAAAAGGAGAGGAAAAAACCTAAGAAGTTTGATTAATGGAAGTAGCTTAGAAAGAGCTAAGTATGAGGACTGATCTCAGAGCTCTTAGGTTGGAAAAAACGTCCCATTAATTTTAGTGGGAGTTTTGACTGCACAAGGACTTTCAAGATCAAGTGCTTTCTTGTTCATTAAAGGATAGAAGGTAATTAGAAATAAAGCACAGAAAAGATTTTATATAGTACTGCTTTTGTCAGCTGAAAAAATCCATATTATTGTAGAAGTTTTAGGCTAATCTTCTCTCTCCCTTTCTTGCATAAAGTGATGACACAGTAGGTTGTTTTCATTACTCTTAGAGGTCTGTGCTTCTATCTGTTCATTTTATTGGGAAAAAGCAATTGGCAATTTTTTTCTGTTATCTTCCTTGCTTTGGATTGCAATCTCATCTTTGATGCTGACTTTGTCATTTCCCACTTCCATCCAAACCCTTTAGCTCAAGATATTCCCATAACATTTTTGTTTGTAAATGTGGGATGATAAATGAAATAAAAAGCTAGTGTGGATTTTAGTTGAAAGATTTTGCTGATGTCAGCTCATGAAATAGAGAAACAGAAAGAAAAATATAAAACTGTACTATGTTTCACAGACACAAATCTTGCATGTTTTATAATACCTTAAATTATATTGACTTTTCAACACCTTTTAGGGAAGCCATATATTCTTAAGACCTCATGAATCCCGCCCTGTATTTTAAATGTATGGGAGTCATGAACCATTGCAGGAATCATGAATTTAGGTCGTCAGCTGATGGGAGTATTTTTTACACTGACCTCAGGGACAAGGGACTCATTTCCTGTTAAAAGTTCATTCTTTGTAATACTTAAAAATAAGATTTATTTTACTTGTATTTTACAACTATTTTTTTTCCTCTCCTCTGTATCAATTTTTTTTTTTTTCCTTCAGCCTCAAGCTGTAATTTATTTGTGTGAAGAGTATGGTTCAAGTTTAATTGTATTTGGAATTGCCACTGGAAGACTGAGAGCAAGGAGTGCTTTCTGTACAGCTTTCTACCAGCTGGTGCACACAGAGAAGCTGTAAAAAAGGAGGGGGAATCAGAGAAGCTATTGTGAGTCTGTTGCTTCCCTGTTTCTCATTCCTGTCCCTACAATACGTAATGATCTTAGCCAAAAGCATGGGAAAGTGAGAGAGAAATATTTCACTTCTGATGTAGCAGTAGTCTGCTTTTTGTAGAAAAAAGGCATTATATTTTATGATGCCATGAATTTGTCTTTTCAATCTGCAAATTGTTACATGACTGAGATTTTATCCCTGCTCATTCCTGTTTTATTTTGATGGTCTCCATAAGCTTTCAACTAGCTAAGGGGATTGGAGAAACAGTCATTATTTGTGATAGAAATTTGTCCTGTAATTCCTTTCCAATTATTTTTAGGAAAATACTTACTATTTCTGCAAAGGTGACATTTCCATAAAGGTGACTTTCTAAGAAGTAGGGAGGTATTAGGTAATATGAAGTATGCCTCCAAAAACTCATCACTTTATCAAAGTGGATAAAACTGTGCAATATACATTCTAAAAGAGACCTTGGTCCACAGGGACTTCTTCTTTGCCTTTTAACCAGTTTAATTCCATTGCCTTTGGGTGAATTGCTCTTCATTTGTACTCATGTAAATGAGGAAAACAGTAATATATAAAATATCACAGAAGATACCGGCAGATTTTAGAATGAGGCGTTCCCAGGAGCTTTACCTTACTGTTAAACCATCCCTATTAATCTCCGTGGATTATGTAAGTGCCTTTTCATGCAGAGTGTAAGACCAAGTAACATTTCTGGTTATCTAAAGAATTTTAAGTTTGGAGTTTGTTGCTTGTGTTGTTCTGTGGGTTTTTTTCCCAATTAAAATTTTAGATGACAAAGAAGGGACTTCCTGAATTTAGTTGGAAATGTGACTTCAGATATCAGAGGAGAATACTTTTGGTAGATAAAATACTTAAGATGACTTTCAGCTTTCAAGGGGATTTCTTGAAAAAGCTTTCAGAACTGTGATACAATTCTCCAAGAACACAGAACTTTTGTGAGATAACCAAGTTACCTGTTGGGAGTACTTTGGATGAGACATGTGTTTTCCATTGCAAGTAAAAGTACTATTTGATGTAAAATGTTCTGAGGATTTTGCTCACTGTAGAGTGGTAAAGAAGTGGATAAACCATTCTGTACAGAATACTAATTTTCTTTCTGAATATGGGGCACGGAGTGCTTGTTTGCAATTTGGGCATATTACTCTACAGAGAATGGATTTGAAATTGTCCAACTTTCCAAAAACATTACTCTTAATGTAATGTTCTCTCTCTGGGAAGCTTTCTTTTCTCAAATAAAATAGAACAGTGTAAAGGCCTGTAAAGGTGCTCTGCTGATACTTGACTTTCTGACTGTCCTTCCAGATGCATGTGTTTTTTTGGCTCAGATAGTTCAGAACTATCGTGGTAGTTTTCTGTTTTTGGGTTAAGTAACGAGATCAGTTCCTCTCGGAATAGGCAGATTTGAAAATGCAAATTTAGTAACCTACTGAACTTTCCCTTCAGTGTCCTCTTACAGTCATATACACACAGTCTTTATGACTCTAGTCCTTGGAGATGTGATATTTTGGGGTGTGTGAGTATTATACTCAGGAGGGAACCTGAAGTAGTACATAGTGCTATTTATATTCAGCAGTTAGTAACAGAGCATGAACATCCATTAATGCTCCCACATTAAACACAGCTTTAACTGCAGTTTCAAATATCTGCTAGTTTTGCTTTTTAGAGTCTCAAGGCTGATTAATAATATCTTAATAAAAAGCTTAATAGTGCATTAAACTAAAAAAAGGAGAAAAGTTTCCTCTTATTATGAGACAACTTGGTAGTTCACTAAACAGAACAATAAAAACCCATCTGAAAATCTGTTGCCTGACTACAAAAAAATGTTCGACAATCAGCTTTCAGAACCCACACTGATGTTTGATGTAGCATTTTAAATGTTACCACCCATATGTTTGGTAACACTAGGCTATGGCCTATGAAGTTTGTGAACCCTCATCAAAAGTTATTTACCTGACTTTAGTGGAAATTTACACACATTTTGCTTTCTACAGTACCAATATTGGGCCATTTGGGGAGGTGGGTGACCTGAAGATCTGTAGTAAGAATGACACATCTTTTTTTATTTAAATATTATTGCTTTTTAGGCACTGAATTTTGGAGATATGCCGAAGTACTTGTGGGAGATTTGGGTACCTGACAAACCATGGGTGGTAAGATATAAGATCCACTGCAATAAATAAAATAAGCATTTAATTTTAAGATAGGTATTTTTTGATCCTGCTGTCACTGAATTCAATGGACCGAACTCCTGCGAGGCTCATAAGAAGTGCAGTACTGCAAATGTATGCAAGTGTGTTTCCATTCCTTTCAATATTGTCACAGTGGTGCAAAGCTGAAGTAATGCCTGTAGTGAACTAGAACTGTGCAGTAGCATCTGACAGGGGGAAGAGAGAATTTCTCAGCTGAAGTTTATAATAAGGCCATTTCTCTTATCTTTACTCAGACAAGCGAGTGGTTAGTTACTGCCTCTCAGAGCAATTAATGGCTCACAGCTGGACCTTCTGAACAGTATCCCTCTCCAGACATCCTCTTGAAAGCCTTGCTTAATACTTCCTTCTGGACTCCAACCCAGTAAGCCAGGGAAATAACAATCTCCTTTTGAGCACCATGTGTACTTCTCAGAAAATTAGTCCGGCAGATGCTGTCTGCCCTCCACTCTCAGAGTCAGGAATCAGAGAAAAAGCAGAGTTCAATGCTTTGATTTCTAAAGCCCTACTTTAAGGTCTGTTCAGATATGTACTTTTTTTTTTTCAGAAATGCAGTCTAATTTGTTAGTTTCCACACTGCATTTCAGTGTGAAGTAAAGGACTGTAGAATCTGTCCACAATATGTATTTTTTAGGAGAGTCTCTCCAAAACTAATACCAGAAAACTCCATGTAGAAGTTCAGAACTTTATAGTGTTTTAAAGGGTGAAAGAAACAAATGTAATTTAAATTGAGTTGTATCATATTATATATTTAATTACACCTGTTCAACTATTTAAATGATAAATTTACAGTAAAATGTTATTTCCTTTGTAATATAGGTCTTATTCCCCAAAGCTAAACACTTTTTGGCACTTTTTTTAAGCTACATCAGAAGAAAATTTTGTGGAAACTGGAATTTCTTGTATCAGATTATAAATTTAACACTACATTTTCTAACTGACTGTTGGGTGTTTAACTTTCTGGCCTTAAAAGCAGCATATTTTAGCTTCAGTGTAGGCATTTTAGACACAAGGGGATTGCTTTCATTTATTTTACTGTAAAATATTCTGAGTAAACTTCGTTGAATCTCTATTAGCGTACTATAAAATTTTATCTAGATTAAAAACCCCTAGATATCCTGTCTCCTTTCTAATTATAGAGAATTCAGTGATTATAAATTAATTGATTACCACAAGAATTTTGAAGGAAATTGTCAGTAAAAAAAGGCATTAGACACAGTTGAAGCTAAGTAATTTAAGGTGAACACAGTAATAAGTGGGATTCACAGTTGGACTAGATGATCATTGTAGGACTTTTCCAATTGAAATTTTTTATTCCATTCTATTTAGTGCCCAACACTAGAAATCTATGTGCCTATAGCTGTTTATAAATTCTTATTACAGCAATAGATAATGGTGGGACCACAATGAAGTGGATTCAGGCAATGTGAGACTAAACATGCACACATATTCTTAGCTTTAGTGTATTTCCTTTTGTATTGGTACTGGGTGCAGTGTTTTAGCAGAAGCTGTCAAGCTTTTGTTTCATTGTATATTAATTTTAAAATGAAGAGTTGTAGTGTACTGATTTAATTAAATCTAAGAGCAAAATATATGTGTAATCTTCATGGTCAAGTCCATTTTGGAGGGAAGGTATATTGTTCTATACATCTCATTGCAAAATCTGATGTCTAAAGAGCTACGGATGTTAGGGAAATGTATTTCAGGAATTTGAACGTTAATTACCTGAAAGTAAGTACTAGAATAACTAAACAGAAAGAAAGTTCTCAGCTTTTAGGCTAATTTCTGGAACATTTTATGTAACTCTCTCAGCCTTTCCATAAGTATTGCTTTGTCAGACAAATTTTTTACAACTAGGTTCAGTATTTCAAGAGATTTCAACAAATGAGTGAAATATTTCCCATTCTTGTTGTAGATTTTAAAAAATGGAAAAAGCTATTCTCTTTACCAACTGATATTGGGCCTGGAAAACCTTTGGCTTTTGTTTGTTTGTTTGTTTTAAATAGATGACAACAGTAGCCTGCCCAATCACTTTAATTAAGGCTTCTTTTCTGTGCCTGTGAATGTCAATCTATGAAAAAATCCTCCAGGCTGTTACTTATGTAACACACTTTAGGTACTTTATTATATTTTTATCATTTTAATATTGATAGATGTTCACAGTCTGAGAAATAGCTAAGTAATGTTGATGATTTGTAGAGTGAATGAGGACTGTGCATTTTGCAGTGCATTATTGAGTATGAATAAAGTTGTCTTGTATTCTTGCTTTTTAAAAAAAAAACAGCTGAATTACCTGTGAGTACTTTGCACATCTAAATAGCAATTATAAAGCCTCTTTCAAAAGGATTTTTGGCAAAGCAAATCACCATTAACATTGAATCTAATAGAATGAAAAAAAAGAGCCTTAAAACAAGTTTCAGACCTAATGGATTTTCTATTTCTTGAACTTCAATTTCAGTCATTTCAGCCTTTAATATTTGTGGTAGATGGTCCTAAATACTAGATGCTGAAACTCTCAGGTTACTGTCTCGTGTGGGGGATAAGCACCAGTGCAGACAGCACGATTTTGTGGGGGAACTGGGCTGGGGTGGGATGGATGCAGGAATGGAAACATAGCACTCAGTGATGAATAATCTAAAATGTATTTAGGATGTGGGAGAGTTGAGAGTGTGTGAATAGCACTTTGTCTTTTAATAAGCCTATTGTACAACAGACATGTGCACACACACACACCCCACACCAGTTAGAGCTGTGTTTCCTTCAGCCCAATTCAAACCAGTGTGCAGGGGTACAGGACACACACTTCAACTGCACATCCTGTCTGGGCCCTAGCTGTCAGCGGGACTCTGGTGTGCATGGTTCAGGCTCAGTCTCCTTGTGGGATGCTGGATGCCCATGGATGTGTCCACTCATGAGGAGTTATTGTCCTAACTGTCTGTGGATTTATAAATCATACATACTGCTGGTGTGAGCCACTATAAACCAAACCAGTGGGCCCCTGGCCTCACTTGTCACATGGCTTCAGGCCATTGTCCTTGATACCATCCATATGTAAGGCCAACTAGCAGTTGGCATGGAGGTTATTATCACTCTGTTCTCCCAACCCAAATCTGTTACAAAGTGTGAAGTCAGCAACAATTATGTAACAGAGTTCAGCCAGTTTTGTCTTACATTTCACTCAAGGTTAATTTTGTTATTTACAGATGGGCAATTGTAGTTGTGGTTTCATTTATCTAAGATGTGCTTTGGGGTAGATTCTTATCTTGTGTCATGTGATCAAAACAATCTGTTCTAGGAATATGATGGTACTTTGGCATTGACAACGTTAACATCTGGTCCTTGGGGGTGGAAATACTGCTTCCCACCCCAACATATTAATATACAAATCTGAGAGGATGTTTGTATAGGCGGGACAAAAAATAAAACAAACTCAAAAGCAGAAAGGTTTGTGCAGGACATATTATGAGTATGAATCTTGTGACTGAGCTTGACCTAAATTAACAGAATCTTTCTGTGAGAGAGGAAAGAGATGTAGACTCTAGGAAATGGGCTAAGGTTAAAGGAAAGAATCTGAGACTATTCAAATATCTCACTTGACTATGTACCACATAAATGACTTGATTTCCAAACAGTAGATTGCGGAGGAATATTTTTTTTTCCTGTAAAAAGAAAAAAAAAAAAAAAAAAAAAACATAAAACCACCAAACAAGCAAACAAAAAAAACCCACATTTTTTTTTTTTTTTTCTGCTGTTCAAGCTAGATGACAATAATTATTTGAGTCAGGATTCTGAAAAATTTAATGTTCTGTACATTTTAATTTCTGGAGTCTGTGTATACAGCTATTGTTATTAATGTTGGCAGAAGTTTTCACAGTTTTTATTTTGTTCTGATCATAACTCTTTATGCCTATTAACTGGTAAAGGAAGTACCTTAATGTGGAGGCAATTCAGGAATGTTGGATAACCAGTGATCTTCTTTTGAATTTATTATGTCTTTATTTTCAAAAGTAAGCTTCTTTGCAGTTTAGAACTGTCATTAAAATTGCTTGGGAAAGACCTCTTTCAAATGAATCTAAATAGATGCTGGTAGAGGCACTGCTCTTCTGTCTCAAATGTGAAGTGAAACTGAATCACCTCAGGTTTATACAAAAATAAATGTCTACATAAATATCTTGACTTCATTTCTCTCCGTAATTGGTAACATGAAATGTACGATTCTCATTTTTGATTCACCCCATTGGTGTCTGCACCTCCCCTTAGGAATCCAAGCTGTTTTCCTCTCTTGCTGTAATTGAAATCAAACTTGTTGCAGTCTGTAATTGATAGTGAATCTAACCATCTAATGTTTTATATGAGACAGATGCACAGCAGAAGCACATGAAGCAGCATATGGAAAAGTAAGTGCCCTACTGGGGCAAAGATAGATCCATTCTTGTTTTGTTAAACAATATTCCAATACTAGTTCATCTACATTTTTGTAAGTTAAGAGATAAGTGTAGAAAATTTGGAGTATATGTACTAACAGAAACAGTCACACCACATCTTTCAGTCCTCATGAAGAACTGTGCTTCCACACTCTCATATATTTGCTTTGCCTGCTCTTTTCTCTTGAGATGTTAAAGAAAAGTATTCTAGTTTGTGTCTCACTGTTGTTATGACAGGTCTAATCGCTCATAAGAGAATGTAAATCTAGATGTTCTCTCTCACTCTTGTTTTGGCATCTAGTGTAAATCATAATCTTCTATAAGGAATGCATCTTTTGGTCTCTGGGTGAAGACATTTGCTAAGAATCTGCCATTGGAAGCAGGATGCTTCTGTCTATGAGCAATATGCAATATTTTTGTTTTTCTTTCTCTCTTTAGTCACATGTTTCCATTCTTAGTGAATAAAATGATAATATCCTATATCTCACTTTCTCTCTCTCTCTCGTATATAAGGGAAAAGAGAGCCAGTCATAAATATTACATTAAATAGAATGTTAATATTTTAAAACATACGGGCTTTTCTATGTTGTTTTTTTTTTTTTTTTCCGTCTCTGTTGGGGATCTACTCTAGTTTCTACACTGGGAGAGTTATATAGTTTTAACAGCATTCTTCTATCTCTGGTTTCTTTTTGTGACACAACATACTGTAATTAAATATAGAACTAAAGAGAAATTGTAGGTTAATAATAACTGTGTTTGCTGATGGATTTCTTGAGAAATTTTGAGGCATATTTTCTTAGCAGAAATAATGTAATAGTCCCCTTTGTGGATTTCCTCATATCTGGTTTTGAAAGGAGCCTCATATGTTCCTTACAGTGCTACTGATAACAAGGTGTTATCAGTACATCTGAGTCAGGCAGACTAAAGCTTTGAGCTATTGCATCTGTAACTAAGATTGAAGACATAGCTTAAGTCAAAAATCACACTTATTCTGTAATGCTTCTGACCCTAAAGATGTTGTCCTGTATAAAGTTCAGCAGGATTTCTCCTGGGGTAGCAATGTTCCTTTAGGTATATCTAAATAAATATTAGCTTTCTGGTGAATGCTTATAAAGAGATTTGGAGGAAAGCTAGTTATTCTGTAACTCCTCAGATAATACCCGGTTTCTCAAGGATCTGAGAAAAAATAGAGGAGGAATTAACTTCTTTACTCTGTTCACAATCACAGTGGAGATTATTCTCATTAAATATTTATCCATCATGGAGGAGGGAGAGAGTTGAGTAATCAAACAGTTGGTGTTAATTTAAATGTCAAACCACAATTAGCAAAAAACATCCTTGCAATCAGATTTTATTGTGGTTTCCCAATCTGTGATCTGAAAATATCCTTCACTCGAGGATTTCCACTCTCGGGGAAAGAGAGAAGAGTACAATATGGATTTTGACTCAGTTGACTCAAATGACTCAAATTTCGTGAACTTTTTCCTTTTTTGAAAATTCCATAAACTTTGTGACTCAGTAATCACTTCACAAGGTTAAGTTGAGGCTGTTATTTTTTGCAAATAGATTTTCCTCCAAGTTGATCAGCTGCTATCCTGAAGGGATTTTGTGTTTGCCACTGCTAAACTTGAGATACCTGTTGACAATTTATCCAGCTTGTCAAGCTTTCTCTGAATAGAAGCAAAGCCTTCCAGCATGCAGAGCGCTTTCCCCCAGCTTGGTGTCATCTGCAAACTTGCAGAGGATACCCTCTGCCTCCTGATCCAGTTTATTAATGAAGGCATCATCTGCAAAGGCATCATTAGCCCCATTAATCATCCCTATAAACAAGATGCCATTGGAACCATTTGAACTTGGCAATCCAAGTAATTTTTCTGGACACCTGGTAGTCCGTCCACCCAAAACATATTTTCACCGATTTGTTAGTGTGGATAAAATAAAATAAAATATTAAAAAAATCATAACTAAGTTTAAGGTGACCCTTTTTCACCAAGGCAGCAATCTCATCACAGAAGACAGACAGGTTTGTCAAGCATGTTTTGCCCTTGGTAAATGCATGTAGGATCTCCTCCTACTCTGTGTGCCTGGGTATAGCTTCCAGGAGGTTGTTTTTTTTTTTTTGAGTAGTGAGAGTAGGCTGACTGACCTGCAGTTCCTCCAATAATCCTCCTCCTTTTTTTTGCAAAAGTGGGCAAATTTTCCAGTCATCAGAAACCTATTCTAATGACCCAGAGTTTTGTAGAGCCATAAACAGTGGCTGATGTCCCATACACTTAATTGGTTTCTGCCTCAGTCTTCTACTGGGAATAATTCTTGAGACTCCTAGAACCTGGCACAGGCTCAGAGGAGCTGGGAGGTTTGACACAGTCATTACCACTAGAAACTGAAGAAAAGAAGGCATCTATTACCTCAGCTTTTTCTATGTTCTTTGCCATAAGGTTTCCTACAGTTTGAGCAATGGGCCCACATTTTACTTTGTCCTCCTTTTGCTGATAGCCTAACTCTCTTTTTATGCATCACAGTCCTCACTAGTATCAACTCTAAGGCAGTATTGGCTTTTGTAATTCAGCTGAGCATAGTTAGGATTTCTCTGTTATCCACACTGACCTTATGCTGTGCCTGATAAGACTTCTTGGGCCTCACACTGGACTTTTCCTGTGCTTTGAAGAAATTGTCACTGATGATCAGTCGGCTCTTCTGAGCATCTTTACCCTCCAGGGCAGTCCCATTAGACATTGGTTTAAATCTACTTTTCTAAAGGTTATTTTTGTTTTTTTTTTTTTTTTCCAGTAATAATTTCAACTGTATATATTCTGGTCAGTTTATCAGACCAGCTGTACACATCAATCAAATAAAGCCAATTCTTGATGCTGGCCAGAATGTTGAGAGATTTTGTTGTCTCCTCTGAGAACCCCCTTGTGGTGGGTGGTTGGCCTGTGGAACAAGAGACAGAGAAAACTGTTGAGTAAGACAGTCCCTGGTACTAGAGAGTTCTGTCAGGTTAGGGTGAGAAGAGAAGCCTCTTCCAGAATGCTTTGTTCTGTTATGATAATCTACCCCAGTTCTGCTTCCCTGGTTGGCTGTTGGCCGCCCAGTCCCTTTGCTACCTTATATGTTTCATATCCCAAAAAGTTCTCCACTCCAAATTCGCCCCATTGCCCTCTGCCCCTGGCCACTCCCCCAGAGCTTCCCCATGGGTCCCCATTCCCCAGTCCTCCCAGTACCACCTCTGTGCCCTCAGGCCATTGGTCCCTGGCGCTCGCCCCGCTCCCGTACATAAACCTGAATCCTGTATTGTTTATGTGTCTTTGCCTCTCGGATCCTTCCCATTGTGGAGGCAATAAACTGCTCCTGTGGAAATCTATGCAGAGATCCTTCCTGCCTCTTTGCTACCAAGCCATATTACTGAAGCTCTCCATGCATTTGTGCCTGCATGTGTGTGAGTGTGGCTGATCCTGCTGAGCAGATTTGCTTTGGAGATGCTTTTGAGAGATTGCAACACCTCACGCTCCTGCACAGAAGCTGCAGAGCCAGAGATAGCGATTCACCCTTGTGATTGTGATGCTTCCCCAAGTTTTCTACAGGAGGCTTCATTTCCTCTTCTTGATCAATCAGTTGTTAGCAGACACTCGTCACTGCACCCAGTCTGATCTTGATCCATCAGTTCTGGGGTTGTTAGTCAGCTGCTCCAGTGCAAATCTCCAAGAATTCAAACTGTCCATGTCCATAGGGTGCAACCTCTCCTCCTCACTTGTCCTATGGAGCCTGTATGGACTCCCTGTGATTGTTTTCAGCTCCACATGTGTTTGTGTACAGGCACTTGAGGTGAGCAGCTGAGCTGCACTGTGTTCACAGAGTATGATCCCTATGTGTTATGCTTGTGCCTGACACGTTTTCACTTTCTCCTATCCCTCCTCTTAAGTCTCAGATCACTTGTCCACCATCTCTAAATGTTTGAAACGCTTTTCACTGGATTAGCAAGCTTCTCTGTGAGAGTCTCTTAAAGGGTGAGTCTTGGCCCACTTTATTAAATACATCATGACACAGAAATATTTTTGACATATATGTTTAATATGTGCATACAGAATAGCTATGCATATATTTAGTGTTTATCCATGCTTAAATACTGTATGATGAAGAGAACAGACACTTTGTGTATATTTTTCTGCATTCATGCACAGCAGGGGAAAGAAGAGAATATAAGGAACTTTCTAAAGTACTGAATAATTATCTTTTTGATTTGGTGTATTGCCTTCAGCTTTTTATCTCCTACATGACTTACTGGCAGTCTTATCTTTCAATCTGATTTTTCAAATGCTACAATGTGTTTTTGGTTTTTTGAACATCATTGAAATGAGAAACAGAAAACAGTCATATATATGCCTGGCCAATTTGATGGTGATGATTTATTCTTCTTTGTAAAGAAAGTGTTGAAATGTTTTGGAAAGACTGGTCCTGTATAGGGATTCAAAACACAGGACTTAAATGGATTCAGTGTTCGTATTCTTTTCTTCTAGAACTATAATCATATATAAAATGAATTTTAAAAATCATCAACATGTAGTATTCTAAACACATTTGACATGTAGTACTAAATTCTGCTATCAAAAAAGAACATTTTTACCTACTCCGACAGATTTATTTTCTTTAAAAGCTGTTTTTCTTGGGGGGAAAAAAAAAAAGATAATTTTCACGTATCTGAGTATTTTGTGGAAGAGTTATCTATTATTTTATATTATTAAGATGTCTGTCTTTTCTGGTAAGTGGGATGCCACAGAGGTTATCTAAGTGGGTTTTTTTGATAGTATATTTGTATGAGAAGTCTCTTGGACATTCCTGGGTTTATACCACTCTATGCTATTTTGTTTTCTTAAACTAATAATTATCATTGTATGTGGGAGAGATGAGGAAATATTCATGAGAACAGTTCTTCACAAGTTTTCTTCACCTGTCCCATGCCTAATACAATAAAACTACTTCCACTCCGGACGAAATGTTTTCAGTTGCAGTTTTCCTTGGAGGAGGAGAGAATTAAAAAAAAACATTATGCTACAGAATTCAAAGATTTTATGACTTAAATGCAAAGGTGAAGTAGGATAAAATAGACTACAAATGTGATTCAGGATAATAACAATTTTAATCTTTTCGTGTGGGGGATGGAGGGACGTTTCCTTTGGTTAAAGATTATGTGTCAGATTTTTTTTCTGTTGACGTTTACCTGAGACGTTGTTTCTTAAATTCTTCTAAATATTGACTGTATTAGAGATCATGCAACATGCTTTATAGCGTATTCAATGTTAGCACACCCTGTGATTAGACCATGGATTGAAACATTAGTACTTTACTGCCTGAAATTGGAGTTTAAATACTTACATTGTAGATACTTTGGGCATCTGAGCCTAGAGATGAATCACAGACTTCAAGTTCATACTGCTTTTATTTTTGGGGGGATTTTTTAATGTTGTTTTGCTTTGGTTTTTTTTGTTTGTTGTTTTTTTTTTTTGTTGTTGTTGTTGTTGTTTGTTTGTTTGTTTTGGGTTTTTTTTTTGTTTGGTTTGGTTTGGTTTTGTTTTTTTTTTCTTGTTTTTTTTGGTGTAGTTTGGGTGTTTAATTGCTGTTGTATTTTTTCCCAAATCATATCCAAGAATTTGTTAAAGAACCTTGAGAAAACTCTGCTCACAGAGGCTGAAGTGATGTATGGATACCTATGGTTTTTATCCATCTTTTTTGTGCCATGTGACATCAGATTATGTTCTCAGCAAAAAACAGCCCACATTATTGTGACCTAGGACAGAATTAAATAAGTTTTCAAATGCAGAAATTGAATAAGGACATGAACTGTCAGTATAGACTAGCTGGAGTGTCTTGTGAGGATAAACAGAGGTGATACATAAAATGTAATTCAGCACCATCTTTGTCAATGATTGAAGTAGCATAGATAAGGATATCTTTATCCTGATTAAAGTCAGTGGACATTTGCCATTGACCTTCATAATGCTTCTGGATTTTACCCACTCTATGTGACTACACTGGAAGTTGGCCAAGTATGTGCCAGTGATTCTTCTCATCAGTAGACATTTAGTCCATTCTGGGTAAAACCTTTGTTGCTCTTCTTGTCATCGGGGTGAGATACACAGACATTATTTAAGACCTTTAAAAAGTTTTCCTCATTTGTGATCATTCACTTGATTTGAGCAGAGAGGGATAAAACATTTGTAGTGACTTTAGTAGCCTCTGAGGACTGAAAATATGAATAAGAAAGAGGTTTCTTTTTTTTTTTTTCATGAAATATGTATCAGATTAATTGTTTCTGGTTTAGGATTAATGAGGCTTCATGGATAGGAATAAAGTGGATAAGCAGTCACTGATCTTTGTAGGAAAGAAATGGAGAGTATTTTAGTCTGAAATGTTTCAAGAGTGCTGAGTCTTTGAAATCAATTTTCTGGTTTAATACAGTGCTGTTTCGAGCTGTCATATTTCTAATATATTGCAGTGCTGTAAACCCTCACATCCTGGACCTTCCTTTAGAGGATTGGGTATATATGCTTGGGTACGTGAATGTAGCAATCAGGAAATAGCACAAAGTGAAATGGCTGTTACTGCATGTTTTTCAGCTTTGCAATGTATTGCAGATCACAGGGATTTATTACAAGAGTGGGTTGTTGATTTTGGTTTGGAGTGTGTTTTTTATTCTTTTTGTTGTTGTTGTTGTTGTTTTTCTTTGTTTTCTACTTAAATGATCTTCACTGTGTTTTATTTTTCACTATACCCTTCCATTGTCAGATACAGTGCATCCATTAATAACTACCCTTCACTCACTAAATAATTCCTTAACATATGGCAAAAGAAATCATTATATTGTGTTTCATACTCTCTTCTCTTCCCAAAACTCAACCTGACCTCTACCAACTTCTGTTAGGTTCAGAATCAGAGGCTTTAGAAAGATGAAAGCTGCCAAGTGTATTAGGCTACCAATTCATTTGTACACTTTTCAATTTATAGAACCGTCCCTCAGCCTCAGTTTTTAATTTGGTCATTTAGATGAAATTCTATTTGGGGAAATCAATGAGAAGTTAACCAAAGCCTAGGCAGCTGTAGTGGTTAGAAGTCGACAGCTTTGATTGCATGCCAAACTGACATCCAGGTTTAGTTTTTCTGTTTTACTTATTCCTCATTCTCTAACCTTTTTCCATATCACATGACATTGTCCTATCAAGCTTTGATACCAGAAGGGGAGAATTTGTGTGCTGAACAGAGCATTGCTTGTTACCTTGTACCGCAATTTTACAGTGACAGAAATATCAAATGAAAGAAAATATACAGCAGAAATAGATATTTAACACAATTTCTGACAGTGTTCCAGCTGCTATGCTTGTTGCTCTGATGCCCTTCACTGCTGATGATTTAAAACCAGGCTATTGATTAAATCCTATCATTGGTTGAAGGTAAAAGACCAAAGATGAATTTATACAACACAAAAAGATATTATTCATACTCACTGCATACAAAATTAATGTGGATCAGTTACTGTTTTCCACAAAATTTCTTTACTCTTTTTGTGTTTTGAAATATTTAAAATGTTCTTGATGAACTAATATGGCAGTCAACTGAATGATAGCAATTAAATTAAGACACATAAAATAATATTATATAAATTTCCCTCCTCCTTCTTAGTAATGGATTTAAACATAGAAATAAAATTATAAATGCATGTATATATAAACATATACACAAAAACTGCTGAGGAACACATTGAATGCAGGTAGCTTGGGGTGCAGCTAGCTGCAGTGGGAGCTGGAGATTGAGCTCTGGGTGGGAGCCCGAGGCAAGAGGCCATGAATTGCCCACCCTTTGCACAGTGAAGGACACAGGGACATGTGGAGACAACCAGGTGACCAGACACTCACGGACACAGCAGGAACCAAGGACTCGAGGCTTTGTCAGGCTTGGTATGAGAGGATAAAAACCCATGGTTTCCTTTGTTCGTGGTCCCTCTTGGGAGACACCAGTTTCAGCTATTTCTGTGTTTCTCTACCGTGAATAAATGGCTTTATGAACGAGACATCTGAGACTCTGCTGTGGGAAACCTGTGGCCAAACTGGTGAGGAAACCTTGTCTGATTGTGTGAGTGGGGTGTGTGGGCAGTCAAAAGAGGCACCCATCGAGTCACTGTGGCTGCAAAGGGGCTTTGGTCCCAGCAGGGTCTATGTGGACTGGTGGGCATGTGACTGATGCAGTGTCTCCCAAATCAAGAGTCAGACTGGGAAGTTTCCTTAACAAAACCAAATAAAGACAGTTCTCAGCCATAATGTTATTTGCATACAGCCACATGTGTGAGCTATTACTATATATATTATTACTCGTGTAATAGGTAGTATGCAGAGATCAGTTAGCAAAGGGAGTGGTGTCTTGAGAAGTCACCAACAGACTTGATAAAAAAATAGATGTTTTCTGTGAACCTTGTAGTCCCATAGCCATTTCACCATGTAAATCCAGCCTCCCAATGCTCATGGTAGTGAAAACCAAGCACTGTAAACAGTGTGCAACAGAACAGCTTTTGGTAGTATTACAGTGATAGAAAAGGCTAGAGGGAAAAATTGAGAGACCATGACGCAGAGAGGTGAGAGTGATGGGTGTCTGTTTAGGTCCTTCAGTGCTTGTGGGAAGTCCACTGCAAATGCACTGCACAACATTCATTGCAGCCATGGGTTAGGAAGTGAGAAAAGCAACCAGCTTTTGAAAATGATGTTCCATTGTGGGTACGGTCAACACTGAAAGCTCTTTCAGGGAACCTCATTTGTATTTTATTCCAGTTGGCTGAATCTGTCCTGCTGAAAGTAGGTCTGAAGAAAGAGTAGGTGTTTGATCTTACTCTGATTAAAGTCAATACAAAATTGGTTTTGACTTTAGTGGCACAAGTAATGTCCATAGAGAGAAACCATTTAAGCCCTTCCAGCATATTTAGAATATTTCCAATATAAATGGGAACTCAGAAACTGAAAGCTTACAGTTTTCAACATAAACCTCATTTTTTGCTGGTCACTTGTTAGACAAACAGAGATTGTTTTGACATGCTATAATTCACTGTAAGGGTGAAGTTTAAAAAAAAGTGAGGAGGAGTAAATTAGATCATCTTACTGTATCTCTTACCATACTTTAAATACTACTTCAGTATTAATTCCACAACATAATGCCAGGGGATGATTTTCAAATTCAAACTGCTGGTGACCTACTGTTTCAAAAATTGTGCCAAGGCTAACTAAGGAAATCCCAAGAGGTTAAGTTAATTATATTCACATTAAAATTATTCATCGTTGTCTGTGATTACAGCTAGCCATGTCTTCTCCATATTGTTGTTAAAGAAGTTAACAACTGAAATCAAGTGCAGTATCAGCACAAAGTATTTCTTTGAGTTTTGGAGATGGGTTTATTCTTTTTTTTCCATTAACATAACAAATCACAAATTAACTCATGAGATTTCTTTTCTAAATTTCATTGGGATGTCTTTTTCATCTAGGTGGGATAATTTTTTTCTTTAAAATCACCCTGTTATTTTATTCTTTTTTTTTTTTTTTTTTTTTTTTTTTTTATGACAGTAGAATTCATATAAGCAGAAAACTATTTATATTTATCAAAGTAATAAGTGTTTTGCATGAAAATTTGTCTTTTGTCTAAGGTGGGAAGTACAACTAAAAAGAAACCGTAGGAGAGCAAATTCCCAGACATAGATTGATGTTTAAACAGGTTATCATCTAAGTTGTAGAAGTCAATTTGAGGACAAAAAACCCAGATTACTTTATAGCTTCAGTGTTGGAGAGTCTGTAAGTACCTAGGCTTTTTCAGTTAAAGTTTATATTTCTAATACTCTGTCGATGTGGATGCACAGGGGCACCAATCAAACTGGCTGAACTACACATCTTGCTGTCAAACCTATGATATCCAAATACGTTTAGACACAAAGGGCTCATCCCTGTGAATGATCTCCGTTAGAAGCTATATCATCCAGTGGGTGGATTTTAGGAATGTGTATCATGTGCTGACTGTGCGGAGCACAGTGTGAAGCACCAGCCAACGCCTTTGTTGCATGGAGGTGGACAGACGAAGAGTTGACCTGCAAAGGAGGGCTCTGACACCTCTTGAGCAGCACTCTGTTGGGACAGAGCAGGGGCCTGTGCAGGGAGAAGCATGATCATTATGGGCATCCTTTTACTTTGCATGTGAAGAATTAACATTTTGAGCATTCTGTATTTATTCAGCGAAATTGTACTGGAAAATAATCTCACATTACAGAAACTTAGTGGCTTTCCTTGAAGCTAGTGTAATTTCTATATGGCAGAGAACACAAGATTTGGGAGGTAGGAAAAAGAAGAGTGTTCAAATATAAGGAATCATGGCTTAGTGGAATATTTTAGGTCAATCTGCTGCTCAATGTGTGTGAACATAATTTTTTCTGGGTTCAGTTCCAATACTGTTGTTTGTCCAAAGATGATAATAGAAGAGCAGATTTGAAAGACGGGTATAGAATCCATGGCAAAAATTCGAACACATATTTATAAAAGGAAAAGGAAAAGCTAAGCAGAAGCAAAAAATATATGTTACTCAGAAATTAAAGGAGAAACTAATTAAGTTTTAAGTGGTACTTTCACAGATATATTTAGCTGTAGATTGATAATATGATCAATCTAGGAGAGAAAGATACATGTACTCGGTGTGTCCTATTGACCAGCCATAGTTGTTTATCTTTGTGCTAGGGGGTCCAATCTGCCTGTCCCACCACACAGCTGCAAATTCCTTTCCAAGAAGCTCAATATATTCCAGAATTTAGGGTATGCAACTTATTCATAAAGTCTGTGTTGAGAGCGGGTATATAAACACCCAATGTCCTTTATGGATCTTTATAATGATCTAAGACATATTTAAAAACATAATTCTCATTAGTCAGATTACAGATTTCTTTGTAATGCTACTTAAATATGTGGAAATATGCCACTAGGAAGCTTTTGAGCAAAACAAAACGATGAGTAACACATATATTTTTGTTTATTATTATTAAGGAGCATGAGATCTCTGCAGTGAAAATACTCCACTCCAAGCATTTAGTTCTGGTGTAATAAGTACAGTGATTTTGAAATGAATTTGACATGTTGAAATAAATGTTATAAAGATTGTTTTAAACTTCTGTTGTAGTGAGTGCATTGAGACCTAGAATTGTTTGAAAATTACAAAATTCATGATTCTGAGTCAAATTTTTATCCTACTACTGCAACATTCAGAAGGTCTGAAATCTGCAGATTATGTGCAACTTCCATGAGGTCAATGGCAATTTTTCACATCTTGTGTAATGAGACTTAGGGTGCACAGCTGCAATTCTGCAAATATTTTTAAATATGTGAGACTTCACAATTTTTTTCTCTTGGAACAAGCTTCTTCCTTATTCTATTTATACAGGTTGTGCTGCATAATCCACAAAGATTCTGTTGTATTTGCTTCTGTGAGGAAAATATAAATTAGGTTATTGTGAAACCAAAAGGCAGCTCAGCAACCCACACCAGACGAATTCTGCATTGCAAACATTAGTGATGTTAGGTTTACAAATGCTGGTGAGGTGTGTTGAAAGATGGACTGCTGCCTGGGCTCTCTGAAACAAGATATTGAACCCCAGAATACTAGCATGAAATCCATGGAAGCTTTACTATGATTTTGTAAAATGTCAAATTATGCCTGAAGAAAGATGGACAGCTGTAAGTCATAAGCACAGAAGGAACAGATGAATTGCAAGGTCAAATCTCATTCCAGAGTAGAGCACTAAGATTGATTTTTATTTCATTTTTAACTCCACCTGAAGATTAAAAAATAATGAAATTAGGTTTTCAAGCTTATGCATGAGTGTCCATAGGGTGGAAAGGTTTTCTCTGAAGTCTCTCTTTTTTTCCTCGTGATTTCTAAGTATAGATTTTTATTTATTTTTTTTTTTTTTTTTTTTTTTTTTTTTAAATTGTGGCTATATGAATAAAGATGATTTAGGAGAGTAAAAATTCTGGGTTAAAATCTGTAATTTTGAACAAAGGGAATTAATGACCAATTTTCATGCAGGTTTTCATGCACAAGATTTAAACTCATACATCAGTTGTACAAAATGAATTTACAGCAGATCTGTCAACCTGCCCTCTCTTGAAGAACAGAATCTGTAAAAATTATATGAGCTACATAGGTGGTGTTACAGAAAAAAAAAAAAAAATATTGCATTTAACCCTTCAATGTAGGAGTAGGTAATGAATTAAGTAGTCAGCATCAGATTCTTCTGGAAGTTTAGATTAAATGATCTGATCTCCATTTAGGTCTCATAAAATATAATACTCTTACTGCCTTTTTGTTTATTTTTTGCCACCTCTGCCACATCAAATGAATGAATTCAGGGACTGAATTCTTCCTTCATCCTTAGATTCCATTTTAGGTGTGCTGAATCTGTTTGGTTCATTTGTTTGGGGCTTGGCATATAAAAAAAGAGTAAGGTGCAAGGACAGCTTTTCAATTCACTTGATCCCTCATCTGATCTTGGACCAAAAGCAATTAAAGGAATTGCTTTGAAATTGGAGGATGTCTGAGCATGGAAGAAGACTGCTTGTGGTTTCAGTTGTTGTACTCTTCTTTGGGGCTAATTTCTCACCCACTGCATTTTGGAAACTAAGATGGGCTTCCTCTTTATTGCCTTTCTCTACCTTTCCTACATTAACCCCAGCTGGCAACTGAGCCCCACCCAGTCTCTCACTTACTTTCCCTGTGGTGGGATAGGGAAGGGAATCAGAAAAGTAAAAGTAAGGAAACTCGTGTGTTGAGATGAAGACAGTTTAATAGATAAAGCAAAAGCTGCACATGTGCAAGCACAGAAATATCAGGGATTCATTCACCACTTCCTATGGGCAGGGAGGTGCTCAGCCATCCCCAGGAAAGCAGGGTTCTATGAGGTGTGATGGTGGTCCTATAGACCCATTTAATCCATAGTTCTTCAATTTAGAGAGAAAAATGTTGTGGTGAATGGTGTCAAAGGCCTTACACAAGTCCCGAGAGATGACATCCATAGCTTTTCCCTTGTCCACTAATGCAATCACTCCACTAGGTTTGTTAGGCAGGACTTGCCCTTAGTGAAGCCATGCTGGCTGTTCTGAATCACTTCCCTGTTCTCCATGTGCCTTAGCAGAGCTTCTAGGATAATCTAGAAGCTCTAGAAGGTTCCATGACCTTCACAGGCACAAAGGTCAGGCTGACAGGTTGGTTATTCTCAGGGTTCTCCTTTCTAATGTTTGTAAACGTGGTTGTAGTTTTTCCCTTTTTCTTCAGACTTGGAACTTAATCTGACTGCCATGACATTTCTAATATCATGGAGAGTGGCTTGGCAACTGCATCAGTCAATTCCCTTAGGACTCTGGGATGCATCTCATCACGCCCCACAAGACTTTTGTGTGTTCAGGTTCCTCAGGAAGCTGATCTTCTCTGACAGTGTTTCCTTTCCCAGTCCCCATCTTGCTTTCCATCCACTCGAGTCAGTGGGAAGAGAAGTTGCCAGCAAGACTGATGCAAAATAGTTGTCAGGTAGCTCAGCCTTCTTGTCCATAGTTTCCAGTATGCCACTTGTGTTCATTGGTGGCATAATGCTTTCCTTGACCTTTCTTTTCTTGCTGACGTTCCTGCAGAAGCCCTTGTTATTTTTTGCGTCCCTTGCCAAGTGCAGCTCCAGTTTTGCTTTCTGTCACCTTCCCTGCATAACTGGGCAACATCCACATACTTTTCCTAGGGTACCTGTCCCTGCTTCCACTGCCTGTGGAAGTGTCTGTGCCACTGAATGGCAATTTGTTGAATGTCTCTCGTTCTTTCGCACTGGTAAATGTTGTCATGTGTGTTCTTTTTTTGTTGTTTGGCTAAATGTAGTTTACATTCACATGTCTGTAAGACAAATTCATGTCTTACACTGTGTCTAAATATTTTTTTTTTCTAACTGTGATTTTTGGCATAATGTTTGGACTAAGTTTCAAAGAAGTAGCTATACCTTTGAAACTGTTGTCATGCTGTCACTTCTTATATGATAGAAGAAACTTTCTGAAGTTATCTCGGTAGACTCTTTATATATCCTAGCTTTTCTGGTTGTGAATCAAGACCCCCTTAACAAGATTTTTTCTGATCACTCTTGCTATATTTGGCAAAAAATAAGGAGGTACCTCCTAAAGAAGGTAAAACCATAAAGGTCCTCAAAGATTAAAACAATTTCAATTACTCTTCCCACTGGCCCAGATTTAAGTGTAGTTTAATCTTTGTAACCACCTCCACTTAACAAGTGAGTCACACATTTTCTATCACATGAAAGCTGTGAATATTCTTAAGTGTAGCCTGAGATTGAAGCCAACATATAAATCTTGTATAGATGGACAACAATATGACTAATTTTTTCCTCAGATTAGTGCATAACATTTTTGCATGATTTCAAGGGAAAGAAGTTTTGTTTAGTAAAAATAAAGTTTTTTGGTTTGGTATTCTTTCAAGTTTAGATGTATTTGTCTTAACATAATGAGCATGCCTGTAATGTTTTTGGAAAGACTATATACCATGGTCAGTTGTCCAGCTCTGACACTGCATGGTTCAAGTCAGTAACACTTAATCCTACGGCCTTTTGTGTCAAATTTCCTTGAAGAGAGATTGCTGAAACTGTCTAGGATAGACTCAAGAGTTAGTATAGCAAGGTGAATGATCAGAGATCTGCCATTTGAGGTGGCATTTAGTTAGCAAAAGAGTGTATTTCATGATACACAAAAACATTATTATGTGACCTGATAACTGGTTATAAACTCATTAATATAGCTCTATTGTACTGCAGTTTAGTATTAATAAATGCAAAATTAAACACAGGTCAAGCATTTGATAGTTTGTATTTGGCAGGCTAGTTGTTTGTTTGTTTTTAATATCTTGTTATTTCAGGTAGGAATGTAGTGCTCAGCCAAGGTACATTTATTTTCATTTTCGAGTTGAGCTGTCCAAAGGTACTTCTTGACAATGCAGAGAAAGTAACTTTTGCAGAAGCTGGATATGGGATGCCTCCCATGCAGTAATGTGTTCAGCACCTTATAAGAAAACCTCGCACAGGCATACTAATTACCAACCAGATCATGTAAATATATTTGTCTGGTTCCCTCACTATAGCTGGAAACTGTAGTTCCCTCTCTAAGCAGTTATGTTGGCAGATGGCATGCTGGTCGTTTTCCAGTAGACTTTGCCAGCTCACAGGGCTACCACCCACTCCCTTCCTCTTTCCTCAACCTTGCACCTCCTGTATCTTTTTAATACCCTTGCATCTCCTCAGAGCTCTTGGAAGGTGGTGTATTTAGAGAAAGGACAGTTTCATGTTCCAAGAGATTTTAAAACATGCCAACTAAGGCTTAGCTGGCATGCTAAAGTTTGCAGGAGCATCTGTCTATAAAATATTCTGACTCTACTTCTTACTGATCTCTGTTGGAGGCTTTGAGGGGAAGCTTGCAGTTCTTGTTCTACAAACTGAAAAAAAGAGAAAAACCCTTAAAAAATCTGCAAAGTAGTTGAAACTTAATAGAAAATATATATTGTTGTTATCACAAATAGACAGCTTCGAGGCTACTATTCTGTCTTCTCTTTCCTGCTCACCATGATTTATTTTAAGAATTTTGCTCTCAACAGAAAGTTTGAAATAGACTTTTTTTCAGTATGAAGGCTCTAGAAATAAAGACTGTTTAATATCTGAAGTTAGAGTAATACTTTTAGTGTCCAAAATTGAATTAAATCTGAAAGTTAAAGTAATGAACATGACCAAAAACCAACCCCCAAACCCACAATCAATTTCAGCTAGGTGTGTTTGTGAAAGATTTTTTTATTAATTAGTATTCATATAATATTATTTTAAAAATTTATAATTCTAAGAAAGATCATATTCCCCATAGAAAACGGTTAGCTGTGCCTTGAAGGCTATACAAATTATTGTACAATGAAAACATGGTCAAATAATGGGTGTCAAGAAATCTTGTTAGTTTAAAATCTAAAATAACTTTATATGTAGTCTTTATTTTTAAGCATATTTACCAGCTATTTAAAAAAACAAACAAACAAACCCAAAAAAACCAAAAAAAACCTCAGTGGCATCTCTATCAAATGTAATGACATGATTTTTATTAGGCAGAAATTAAGTTTGATGCTTTTAACTTATGGTGCACCTAAACTTCATCCACTATTTGCATGAAAAATATATCATTACTTGAAGATAATTAGGTATCTGTCATTGCCAGATGCTGTTCCTTTTTAAAGATTGTGACATTTTAGCACTGAATTATAACTGGATTTGAATAAGGATTTACTACAGACCTTCTCTACACTATTTTCTTATCATAAAGCACACTGTACCTAAGTAATTGCAGTTTTCTTCATGCCATTTGCAAGAAATGCTGTTTAGGGTGGAGAACAGCATTCCTTATTTTATCCATATCTGTATTTTGAGGAAAGCTGGTACAAATTAAAGCTGTAGTCATGACTGAAAGTTGGCAGAGGCAGACTAGAGAATAGTTTGCTACAGCAGGTCTATCCCTGCACGACTGGCTTCAATATTGGCCAGCAAGCAAAGAAATGAAAGCAAAGAAGTGGTAATCAGAGCAACAATCTTATCTTTCTTTATTTGGAATTTTCCAGTGAATAAAACCAAGAAATAATATGAAAAATGTGAAGATCACTGCTTTGATGAATTCCTGTATTCAATGCAGGTTGCCTTGCCAGGTGGGATTTTTTTTTTAAGGGGAAAGTTTATGACTTATTCTTTTGCACTTCAGTGAAAACCAGGATCTTCTAAGGTTGCTATATTTCTTGTGCCTGTGGAAGCAGAGATCAAAGAAATGTTCTTCATCATCTCTATGCTCCATTTGAAAAGTTGATGAGTTGTAGGATATATTTTTGCTTTGGCTGGTCTCCACAGTAGTTCCTGACAAGGATATTTGCTTCATGTGACATAGTGATTCCTATAAGCAATGTTTTAAATCCCAGAGCCAGTCTTTGAAAGAAGATACCCAAAAACACAGGAATCCTTTTCTTTTTCTTTTTTTTTTCAGTTTGTTTCTTTTTTTTTCTTTTTTTTCTTTTTTTTTTTTTGTTTCTTGTTTGTTTGGTTTGGTTTTCTTCTTTTTTTTTTTTTTTTTTTTTTTTTTTTGTAGTTAGAGGAGGATTTTTGTTTTCTTTTATTTTACCACATGTAGCAGAATAAAATTACAGACAGAAGACTGTGGTAAGTCCGTAATATATCTAGGGACTTACCCATTTTCACATGCTGAAACCAAAAGACGCTTGCTTGATTCTGCTTACGTCAAATTATTATGATATGTCTCTGAGTCACTTTGTGACAATTTCCACTATTCTCATAAAATTTTTAGCAATGTGGAGAGTGGATAGAGTAACATTTTCAAGAATAATTAGTGCCTTTGGTCTTCTAACTTGTTGGGGTTTTTTTGCTTTTAAGCCTCTTTCTTTTTTGGGTGACGATGGTGTAGAACTGTTTTTTCACAAGAAAGTAGACAGCAAAGGTAATACTTCAAGGGAAAAGTCATATAAACTGTAACCAGTTACCTGCACACTGCACTCTCTCATTGTGTGGTCACTGCTAGATCTTTGGGTTTCTAACCAATTTGTAATTGTAGCTGCCTTCTTGAACAACTTAATCTTGTCATAGAATCATAGCATCATTTACCAGCTATTAAAAAAAAAAAAAAACAAAAAAAACAAAAAAAAAAAAACCACCAAAAAACTTAGTGGCATCTCTATCAAATGTAATGACATGATTTTTATTAGGCAGAAACTAGGTTTGGTGCTTTTAACTTACGGTGCACCTAAACTTCATCCACTATTTGAATGAAAAATGGAACAGGCCTTTAAGACATCAAGTCCAACCATTAACCCAGTACTGCAAGTCCATCACTAAGCCATATACCTGAGTGCCACATCTACTTGTCTTTTAAATACCTTCAAGGATGGTGATTTAACCAGTTACCTGGGCAAACTGTTCTAATATTTGATAACCTGCTTGGTGAAGAAATGTTTCTTAATATCAAATCCAAACCTCTCTGGTGCAACTTGAGTCCACTTTCTCTTGTCCTCTCTCTTGCTACCTGGGAGAAATAACCAACATATCCCATGCTGAAACTTTCTTTCAGGTAGTTGTAGCCTGATAAGACCTCCTCTGAGTGATGCAGGTGAAATTCAGGTCTTCATGCTGATTCCAAATTGTGTTTTTTTTTTTAAGCTAGGTGTTGAATTTGGGAGAGATTTTCTGCATATCGCTGCAGTTCTAACAGAGTTGTGGTACCGCAGTAATAGATTTTCAGGTACTGCTGAAAAAGAAGTTAATAGATGAATTTGGTTTTAGCTCTGTCTGTAACAACTGCAGAAAAGCGTAGTGAGTGCAGTAATACACACTTACAAGACAGTTTCACCAGATCCGTCACAGGATGTTAAGCAAGTTTATTGTTTGACATATCTTTATTAAAATGCAAATTCTGGCATTTTCCCAAGCTGGCAAATCCTTTCCACTCAACAGTGTGAAGCAATAAAACCCACACAACTGTATTCTAAGAGAAAGTAATATTGCCAGGGCAATTTGTTAAAAACAGTAAAAAAATCGAACTTCGGTAAAGAAAAACTGTCAGAGAATTCTAAACGGAAAGAAAAGGAATCATAATCTGGCTTTCTTCTCCATTTCTTACTCATTAACCAGTACTTTCTCAGGACTTTTACTGTTCAGTACTGACCTTCATGTTTTGAAATCATACCCCATAACAAAACGACTCAAATAGTGTCCTAAATGTTTTTTTTACAACAGCTTACCAGTATAAACATTTCAGCTTATCTGTATTTGAATACAATTTACATAAATTGAAAGAAATTTTACAGTTACATTGTGAACTAAATGAAGACAAAAGAGGAATCAATCACTAAAAAGGAAAAGTATTTAGCTAATGGTGTGGGCACTGAGGTGTTCAGCATGCTGTATGTTAGGGTGTAAATGGCAACGTATTGAATTACATTCCCTTTGATCAATTAGTATCTCTGGTAGCAAAACCTTTTGTTATTGTTGTTTAATCCAATTAACAGAATTGGTTTAATAGCATCTAACAAGTTGTTTAATATTAAAAAAAATACGTCATAGTGTGAGAAGTTATACAGGTTAGATAATATCTAGTAAGTCTAGAAGAAATTAGATTGTATTTAGCATAAGTAGAGACAGAGGAATAGTTACTGGTCAGAAGACCTTTTTTATAAAGTGATGAAAAGATCTAGAGAGAAGTACTTCATGTTTCTTAAGATTTACAGGGGTATGGTCGTGCAAATGAAAAGGAAATTAGTCCTTAATCCTGGGGTTATATGCTATGATAAGATATAAAATAGTGCTAATTAATTGTAGGTAACACTGGACTATTCACTCCTGCAAGTTATACAGAGAAGTCAAAATATTAGTATAATGCTATAATCAACCAAAGCTAATAAAATATTAATGACAGAAGAGAAACACTAGAGATCTTTTGTAGGATACATTCATTACAGGGCATGCTGGATTGTTTAAAAAAAAAATATTATAGAGCTGACCTGGCTTTGTTTCCAATTTATTTTTGAACCAGATAGTTGTGGTATTTACAGCGGCCAACTCTTAGCAAAGAGCAGTTGGACTCTTAGCAAACTATTCTGCAAATGGAGAGTGAATGGAAGGACTACTTTCTCTTGTTAAGACCAAAAGAATGAGATGAGTCTGCCTTGGCAAAGAGCCAAAGAGGATTCAGAAAGTGCTTGGATGACACATGGTAAAAAAGAAGTAATGATTTAGCTAAAAATAGAATATGTGAAAAGGATTACTCTGTATCTCCAGTGACTGCTTTTATATTTTCACAGCCAGAGAACACAGAGAAAGAGCCTGATTCAATGGTTTAGATCTTTATTTTAACCATAATGAATGGAACTTTGAGTTTAGTGGTAGGGCTAAACTTTCAGAATCAGGAGCTTAATACTGAGGGTGAAATAAATCACTGCAATTTTAATAATTCGAAAGTGTCAGGTGAAAACAATTCTTGCAGGCTTTACCTAATAAGGAGGAACACTCTAATCATATGTCCACAGAATCCAAAACATTTAACAAACATTAAAAGTCTCGGGTAATTACATTCCTTTAAATTGGGTATGTGGAGACTATATTTCATGCTCATTCCCACCTTCAGGAAAACTTAACATGTGCCCTGGGATAAATACACTTTTAAAACCTTAGAAAAATTGAATAAGCCACTGTTAAGGTGGTTTGATAAAACTATCTGATGGTTTCATAATGAAAGTTACTCACCCTTTTCAGGGCAATAGTCATCAATACAGTCTACAAATATATGTGTTTGAATTATAAACTAACTTTTGATAAAGTGGGCACAATGTTTGAAAATCTCTCAAATGCAAATGGTATATAGAAATCCCAAAATATTTGTATTGTAAGACAAAGCCAAGTGTCATTACTGGCAGGTTAATCTTCCTTGCCATGGAAAACACTACACCTGGCATGCATAACAGCTGCATTTCTAGAAACAGAACAACAACAACAAAAAAAATCTGAAAACCCACTTGTGTAAAATTTAAAGTCTAAGTAATCATCACATGATATGTCTTCAAAATGCAGTTACTAGTCAGGTCTACAATTGTTTGGTTGGGTTTTTTGGTTTTGGGTTTTTTTTTTTTTGTTTTGTTTTTGTTTTTGGTTTTTTGTTGTTTTTTTTTTTTTTTTGGTTTTTTGTTTGTTTTTTTTTGGTTTTTTTTGTTACAAAGTACTCAGCTACTGCCTAAAGAATAGGTGTAAGAACCAAAAGAAAACAAAATCAAGACATTTGATCTTAACTCAGCATTACTGATGTCAGATCCTAAAAAAAAATAAGGTATTTAAAGTAGAAATATAAACCCTCAAACTAAAATTTCAGGTCAATTCTCTCTTATTTTAATCAAGACTTAATGCTTCTCATTCCAACTTGAATGTTTGTAAAATGCATGCATCTCTTGAATGCTGAAAAGTACAACAGAATTAACCAAGACTGATGTGTCCTCATTTTTGCTAGTTCCGCATAATCCATCAAAAATATTTCTCTGAAGGTTGGTTTAGTCTAGAGAGTATTCTAAAAAGTTACAATTGATAATGATCACATGCTTGAACTCCCAAAGTTTAGAAATTATGCATATATATGTATGAATATATATACCCAAATGCATGCTCTTATTTATTTTAAATTCCACTTTTGGAGGCATTATACTTTTGGTAAATCTGTTATAATGTTAATAATCTGTTATAGTTTGGGTTTTTTTGTAAACATTATGAAGTAATGATCCTTATATTTATTTTTTTATGATATAAACAAAAGCAATTTCAGTCTGGAATGTTGTAGGTTGTAAGTCGTTTATGAAGTCCATGTTGTGTATTTTATCCCTTGCTCAGTTCCATTTTTCTCTTTATCACCACCTTAGAGTTCAGTAAAAGTAAAGAACTTGATCCTTTATATAAAATTTTGGGGACATAAAAATAAAATAAATAAGATGTGCATTCCTGAAGAACTTTGTCTTTTTCCTAGTATGTTGCTCTTAGTTACCTTGACACAAGTACTAATCATGTTTCTTCTTAAGAGAAGAATGTATATATAAGAATTTTATTTTGTCTATATCTATTTTTCAAATATACAGTACAGAACGAAAGTAGTAGCAGATTCTACCATCAGTTTTTATTGTCGTTCATGTTTGCAAATCATTCTTTTTTGATTCTCTCTTCTCTGCAGTCACACAAATAGCTACTCCCTCTAGGAATCCTTTTTTTTCTTTTTTTCTTTCTTACATTTTTATTCTGTTTTAATTTATTATTATTTATAATTACCATTTCCTTTTTATTTTATGTTCATTTATGGGAGATATTAGTACTTCTGTTGTTAATGTATCTTCCACAAGAACAGAAAAAGTTTTAGTGTTTTCCATTCAACTTACTGCTTTGCATTTATAAGGTTATTTGCAGGTATTTTTAATGCCTCTGTTTCTATAACCCAGCAGAAAGTTTGTGGGTTGTTATCATAGAGTATGTATTAGTCTGAAGAAACTCAGGAAAGTCAGTAGGAAGTATGGAACATTTTAGCTGTACAGGAAGGTGATGAGCATTATTATGAAGGTTAAACAAGAATAAAGCCTTAAAAAGAAACTCTCTCTTAATCAGTATTTTTGCAGATGATAAAAAGAAAGCCAAAGAGATGAAATTGACAAATGTAGCATATAATGGTCCTTCTTGGAGCAGTACTACAGGGGCCTCATTAGTAGACATTTTAGTACAATCATTTTTACCCCTGTGGCTGTCACTTCAGACTACTCAGAAAAGGTGGCTGTAGGAGCTAATCACAGCAATGCCTTTCTCAATTGTATTTTCCTTGTAAAAATGAGGCACAGGAGAGTTAGCAAGTTCTAATTGAAATCAGAATTATCATTGCCATGGATGGCATGCTGTGTCTGTAGGGTATGTTTGTGCCAGTGGAAAATTACCTTTTCCCCCTAATAAGTTTGGAAGCTTTAGACTTAAATGTAAAGTTTTGCTGAAGTCAGTATTAGCATACATTTTTTTTTTTGCTACTTTCAATACCATTTCCATCTGACTGAACAGAAGTACAGCTGTTAATTCATGTTTAATAGTAACTAACTGGTTGATAAGGGGAGGGGCAGACTTCACGAAGATGTGCCATTTACATCACAGTTTGAAGTTTAAATGGGCTCTCTCTTGCATGTAATTCTTTTTTCTTCAATATTACTCTATTTCTCTTACAAAAATAACTATAAGTACCATTTTCTGCGTGCAGTTTAATTGCTACCTTGAGAGACACTACAAGACCTCCAATGCTCAAAAAATTTAAGACAGAGCATAGTTTTACAATGGCACTTTAAATTGGGGAAAAATCTCAGTTTTATTCAGCTTTAGAGGAGTATCCTCTTGTATTGATTTATCATACAGATACCAGAAAATAAACAAATGAAGATAAGAGATTCCTGAAATTTCTTTGAGACTCTTCATTGAGATTTTGTGGTGGTGATGAAGTAATAATAATTTGCTGTAGCAAGTATTAAAAATATCTCTCCTCTTTTCCTCTTGGAAAACAAGAATGTGTTAGAAAGCAAAACAGGGAAAGAAAAATATTACTTAGAAAGTTTTGAGCTCTATTAGAGATGTTTTTTTATCTCTATTCATGTCCTAGAGCTTTCTAGATTTGAAAGACTTTATAGTTTTGAAGAACTGAGTTATTGCTAAAAGGTAAAAGGAAGAATCCTATCTTAGTCTGTGAGTGATTGGTGAAGCCTAATTAAACTTTAAAGTGTTTCTTCCTGAAAGAGCATGGTACCACAGTGAAGGCATGAGTCTCTGTGGAAACATAGGTTAGATACGTTGAACCACGCTTTCATTTTAGTACAGGCTTTTGATTAATTGAAAAAATGGAGGCAAGACCTCAAATACCTTTTCACCCAACATTTGACTGTGTGTGCTTAATCCACTTTTACCTGTCTTCTAGTGTCTTAAAATGAGATCTACAAGTTAAAAAGCTTCTACACCATGTTGTTATTCCTTAAATAAATTGTTAATTATCACCATCACTAAATATCTGAAAGTGAGGAGAAAGCACGTAACTGTTCTTTAGACTCAGAATCCTGAAAACTTTTCAGTTAAGTTAATGAACTGGGATCTTTTGATATAAGGGTAAAGAACCCACTATGGCACAGCAGTAATATGCCACTGTTATCAAGCAAAGGCATGCTTAAAAAAAAGAGAAAAAAAAATTAAGAACAGAAATTCTGTCAGTATGCCATCAGCAAAATGGATATTCACTACATGTGATTCTTGATAAAGCTGACAGCTGAAGAGAAAGGGTGAAGCTGTTCCTTGCTGAGCTAAGAGCAGACCTTTAGACACTACCTGCATTGTGACTGCTTTATCTGTGATCTCCCCATCTTTGGTCAAGGAAACAAAATAGTGTTATGCAGTAAAAATTGGGATGGCACAGAGGGGGTTTTGAGTGCTTCTAGTTACACAGAATGCTATCGAGGCAACAATAAGCAGGGAGTCTGAAAGCAGGTAGTTATAATGGAAACTATTTTTCAGCTTTAACTGAAGCAGATGCTATCACATGTGTTTCGTGATACTGACTTCTGAGGAGGCAAGCCTAAGAAGTGACTAACCCAAGAGGTTACACTGACTGAGGTGAAATTAAGGTGAACAAACTACAATAAATCCTTATGTTTCTTGAATGTCTATGTCCAAGCTTGGATATTCTGTATGGTTTTGTGACCAGCAAAACATTTTTTTTTTTTTTTTTTTTAAATTTGTGGTGGAAGCAGTATTATGGTAATAATTCCCTAAAGTTTTAAAAGTTCTGGGGAGCTGAGAGAAGTAATTCTAAAGCTAAAGTCTATGGGCTAAACATAGTTTCCACAATAATTGTTGTAACTGAGTCACAATTGTTTGTCTGCAAAGGGAATACTTTTGTAACTATTAAACCCTTTCATGATTTTAATAAATTTAAGCAAGATTTAAGTCAGAGACAGAAACAGGAAGAGATACTGAAAATGAGAGATAACTTAGAACTTCAGGAGCTAGAAATGAGAGAGAGAAAGAATTCTCAATCACTTTTCATATCAGTATGAGAAAAGTATCAGAAAATGATCCAAAAGAGGTAGGAAGGAGCTGGAGTGAAGAAATCAACACAGAAGACTTAAAACTGTTTCACTTTATTGACATTATGGATGATAATGTCAATGCTGAACTGACTTTCTAGTCTGTTGTCTGTGTCTGAAAAACTAAATAACCTTCAGACTAATTTGGTTCATTTATCTGACTAATCAATTGTCTGGTTCCTTCATTCAGTGTGAGGAAAGTAGCTTTTTTATTTTCTTTTTTCTTTTTTTTTAATCCTCTATTCTTTATCCTTTCATCCTCTGTTCTTCTATGAAGATGGACATGGTGAGAGAGGTATTTGATGCAGTTCTGCTGTGTATAATAAAATTACCTTTCCCACTACCTCCTTTGCCCAAATCCTCAAGTCTGTGTGCTGTTATGAAAGCACAAATAATTAAGAAGGTAAGTATTAAAGTACTGGTGAGAATCAACTACAAAATTATTTTAGAATAAGAAACTACACCATTTACAGATGCAAATTTTCAAAACCAAAATATTTTTCTATTGAATTTTCTCTTTTGTGTTAAATTGTTCTTTACACAGTAACAGAAAATGCTGAAATGTCTTCGCTATTATATTTCTGTATTGATTTTTTAAAAGAAAATTTCATGTTGTCGTGGAAGGTTTTATTTAGATCTATTGGTGTCAGGTAAAAGATGTGGGGCACAAGCATCCTGAACATTGCATTGAAAAAGCCACAGATTCTTGCCACATTCCTCTTCGCCAGTTACTTTCAGTCTCTCTTTGTGTACTTGATTTTTGCATGCTTAACACCTTTGTAAGTAGGACAGACCTCGATATGGGCTAACATACAAGATTTTAATGATTTTTCCCCCCTCTCATAATAGTTTATCATTGAAAGAATGTTCACTGAACAGCTGGGAATACTCTTTATCCAGAAGAGTAGATATTTCCTTCCTCTCTTTTATTGTTTTGTTTTGTTTTGCTTTGTTTTGTTGGAAATAATGATAAGAAATTATGTTTGTACCATACACCCATAAATATCAGGAAGGGCTTTGTAGTTCATAGCAATTTCCAGTTTCTTTCAGAGACTAAGTAAGTTTCCACAGACATTCCCCAAGTTTTGGATAAACAACCATCTATTATAAACCACAGTGTTTAATGTGTATTGGGGATGTTGCTCTCAGAGGGCTGTCTCTCGTAGGAAAAAAAAAAAAAAAATAATAGTCAGGACCCCATTTGAAGTGAAGGAAGAGAGGGCAGCAAAGGACAAAGAGCCAGACTCCACTCTACAACTTTATATTCTGTTAATGCAGATGTTGTAATTCATCTTTCAAGTCAATTACCCTTCTGGTGGCTTATGGGGAGAGCACAGTCATTAATATTTCCAATAAACCTGATTGTAGTCAGATGAAATTTCAAACAGATTTCAAGCGGGAAAGGAAATTAGGTCAAGAGAAATAGACACTACAAATTAATGAGCCCACTGATAACTCCACCATTAGCCTCACTACTTCCATGAACTGATCTGATGATGTAGAATTAAATCAGATGCTGTTTCACTGAATAAGAAGATACAGAGATTACATCTGTTTTTTTCCCTTTGTTTTTAATACACTGAAAAGTGTGCTGCTGGAGCAAGCAGTGTATAAACTTTTAAAATCCTTAAGTATTAAGAGTTTAGTGTGGTTCCTTTGTTGTTTTTCTATGCTTTTCTATCTGCTAAGGCATTTGTTCCATAGAGAATTCATTGCAGGTCTGTCTCATAGAAGTACATGATATCTGAGATACCCAGAAAGAGGAGAACACCAGGTCTGACAGGAGGTCTTGCTCTACTATTAAAAAGCATAAATATATGTGCAAAATAGATAATAATATATGGAAGGGGGGAGGGGGGGTGCACTTTAACAGTGACTTCAAGATCCCACAGCGATTCTTCATAAACTGAGAAGACATCTTAGGCCTTGGATAAATAAATGAAACCTCATATTCCCTATATCTGACATATATGTGTACACATCTGTACTCATATGTATTACATACAAATAGACCAGGACAATAGGCCCTATTATTTTACTTGTTTTTCACTACTTTTACTGTTTTAGTATTATCTTTTCCATGTCTTTCCAAGGCAATTAATTTAGAATCATTTTGTGTAAAAAGGAGAAGAAAAATACTATAAATCCACAAAACGTCTTAAAGGCTATGTTACCCTGTAACTCAGGTGTAAAACTGTGTTTCATCTTGCTTCTTGCTTTAGTGTGGTGAATCTTTAAACATTTAGAAAATTTTGTTTCAGTCTCATGGAAATTTATAATGTAAATATAATATTGCAGATGAATGTGGGGAGCTCTCCATATACTATATATTTAAATTTAAAAGAACAGTGTGATTGGAGTATGATGGGAGAAGACTCCAAAACCACCGAGCTTCAAACTTCAAAATGATTCTTGACCATATGGACTAGATTCGTTAACAGCACACATTGGCAGTAGTTAGGACTTAATCACTATCAACCATCCCAGACAAGGTTATTTTATATTAGTTACAAGTGTACAATGCCACTGAAGTGATACCGTTTTAGTTCGTACTGATAGCTATAATCAATCAGTCCAGGGAACAATTTGAGAGGGAAAGCCATAACAGAGTCTGTCACCTTCTTTCCTCCTCATCCCTCCCTGTAAAACTCCATTGGTGTTCTGTGTTCGACTGTCTGTTCCCCAAAAGAAAATTGGGTGATCTCAGCTTCTCTTGACATTTATTTTTGGGATGAGGGCTTGTTCTGGTTTTGCAAATTCTGCAGGATTATTCTGGTTCCATCAGACACCCTGCCTGCCTTCTCTGCAGGATTATTTTGGTTTTACCAGACATCGTTCTTGCTCGCTTCCATAGTTCTTACCTTCTAGAGTTTAATAGTTTTGCACTTTTTATGCACTCTGTGCCACTGCATTGCAACTCCATCTGTGTCTTTGCCAATTAAGGCTATTATTTATACATTAAAGCTGAGGTGCACTGCAAGATGTTATTAATGTTTTTACATTGTGAAAGTATGCTTGTATACTGTACCTGGATATGCTATTTTAGTGTGCTTATTTCTGCATTGCAAGAAAGTAATTTCTAATTCTCTTGCTTAATAGGCATCTAATTACTGCATGCAACAGGCGTCATTTTTGGCTACAGTTAAACCAAATCATGGTTTGGAAGCAAGGACATTTTAACATAGCTTGAAACTTGGTCCCATACATACATCAAAAAAAGGTTAAATCGCTAGTCAAGTTCTGATTAGATTCAATTTATGTTTAAAAGGAACATCTTATTACAAGTTACTCAAGTCTCAATAGAACCTAAGTGGTGTATTTAGCAGACACAGACTGAACTGCTTCTGCAGGAGAAAACTCAGATATATGTTCTTAAAAATTAGGCCAAGTATAAACTTTATTCACCACCCTGAAGCATGGAGTCTAGATGGCAATCACTGAGTTTAAAATAGGACTCTCATTCCCTGAGCAAAAATTCAAAATCATGAGAGTCTACCTTGTGAGAAACAAGACAACTCTTGTTTTCTTAAAATAAAATAAAAATGTATTAAAAGCAAGAAAAATAACCTAAAGTAGTTAGAAATTAAAATTGGCATCCAATGGCTCGGTCTAAAGGCCCCCAGGAACGCAGGCAATCCAGTGATCTTTTGGCCCTTTTGGGCTCTGGACCACCAGAAAGGAACACTGGCAGTTCTGAGGCGACTTCAGCTAAGCCAAAATCAATTCTTTTATGATTCGCTTCCAGTGGGAGTTGGCCTGTACTCAGCACTGAGCTCTGTCGGTGGCTAGATCCACGCAACTGAGGCAGCTCCTGGCCCTGTGTGCCCACTTTTATAGTGTCTGAGCTCTGCCCCGTTCCTTCCACAGCCCGCCTACATGGTCCAAGGTGATAGGTGGGATGTAAAGGCAAGATAATCTCAGCCCATCAATGGCTGTCCAGAGGGTGATGTTACTCTTTTCCAAAGGCGGGAAAGTCCCCTCATTGAAATTCAGGTTGCCATGGAGCCAAGTTGCAGGGTAAGGGCTGGAAGCTAAAAATAGTCTGTGGCAGTCACTAACCTGGGTTTCTGAGTCCATTCCAAAGTTGGGCTGGATATTAAAATCATTTGTAAAAACATAAAACATACTTGCAAAAATACAAACCAATCATTTAAACATTCCTAGAACAGTTAACAATGGTGTAAAAATATGAAACTTGCTATAAAATGTATAGAACATTATTTATATTTAAACTGGGAACTAACAACTTGGAAAATCCATTGGAAAAGGGATTTTGAACTGGGAACTGCATAATCTTTTAATAAAAACTTGGGTAATCGATATCTGGGCTGATGGGTCATTAAAAAAGAGTACAAAACTTTATTAACCAGGGTAATTAACTGGGAATTAATTAAAACACTTAAAAACACTTGATATGCAAAGACCAATCTTCATATTTCATATATGACATACCTTAATCACAGTCATAGGAATCCTGACAATCAAAAGCTTTTCTGAATATGTCTGTGAAAACTGTGTTGATACATTTTATCTATATATTTTTTTAATATCTATTAATCTAAACGAGTAAATTACAATTTTCCACAGATAATTTACTTGAAAAATTGAAAAAAAGATTTGAAAAAATCTTGTCGTTTGATAAAATAGGGAAAATAGTGCTAACAGCAAGCACCTTGTGGTATTGAACATGCTGAATCTCCTGTAGCATTTTCGAAAACCTTTCAGAAATAGTGTGCATAAGTTAGCTTTTTGTGCTTAAGAGAGAACTTCGAATCACTTGAGGCAGCTAAGTAGTAGAACACTTTCGGCAGTTACTGTGTTTGGCTATATTGGCATGTTGTATCTTTCTTTTATTTACAATTAAGCATTGAGCACTGTAAGGCTCCAAAAAATTCACCTGATGAGGCCTTTAAAGGGGCTTATGGTTGTTCATATACTCTGAGTTAGAAGCATGGGAGAAATACTAACAAAAGGTCAAAACAACAGAAAAGACTTTATTGGCAACTTTAGAAAATCAAAGAACTTTGGCAAGAGATTTAGTGTAACATTCAATCAACGTAGAGCACTTCCAAAGAATTAATTTAACCCATTCAACTTCACAAACTCTAAGCCCATTCAATATTAAGTTCCTCAAAAATTCCAGGGAGAGAGAATTAGAAGTAGAAAGAAAGAAGAGATATAGAAAAGGATACACATACAGGTACCGGCTCCTGGGTTTCAGTAGTGCTCAGCTGTTAGAAATTCAAAGAGGAGATAGGGTCAAGACATGTTTGCCGCATGTTCATCCTTAAATACTCCTTGGCCTTCCTGGGCCCTTCCCCTAGCTGGGACTTGTGGTCCTTTGGCCACTCTGAGGCTTAACTGGGGCTCCAGGGCTTGTGTGTGAACCATTACTTTTGCTGTGCCAGTGGTTGGCAGCCACAACAGGGCTGGGATACAGGATCTAAAGGATGGAGAGTGCAGGACATGGCATCATCTCAACAGAGCAAGGCCTGACCTGCCCCTTTCCCCACACACATGAACACCAAAATGTCTTGAGACATCAATTTTTCTATTCTCTCACAACCATCCCGTGTTTCGAGGCATTGACCAGGACCACAGTAATGGTACCTTTCCTCTCATGGCAGCAGTGGGATCCTAATCTTGTAGACAGAAGAGAACGGAAAGACGAGTCTCCAAAATTGCAGGCAAGGAGTGATGCAAACCAGGATCTTGGAGGAGAGTTCATGAATCAGTTTTTCAGCTGCAGTGACCAAAAAGTCCAGAAGATTGGTTGGTGATTTCCTTTGTATTCCCAGTCTCTCACAATGACATGCAGACTTTCATGCACATTTCTCTCCCTCTTCCCTCTCTTCCACCTTTCCTTTTGCTTTTTCTTTCTTTGAATATGGTAGATATGTAGAGTGTCATCTTTTTACTTTTTTTTATTAGGATAGTGTGAATAACTTGTAAGGGCTCTCACAGAAACTCAGATCAAAGTGAGCAGCTAAGGATCTGGTTAGACCTGAGCTTCCTGATTCAGAACAGAAAATTAAATTGTTGTTTTCAAATTACACAAACTGAAATTTGAAAGTCAGCTGCAAGTCATCTTAGAAAATATAAATATTTTATAAAAGTGCTTGAGGTTCCTCTGCACATTTTGTGTCTGGAGTCTGATCACTTCTTCCCATACGATGAGTGCTTGAATTGCCAGCCATCTCCTGATTTGTGGTAGTCTGCTATCCATTGGAAGAACATTCTTATGACATTATTTGTTAAGCACAGCCCCATCCAAGGTAGACACATTTTTAGAGGTAGTTTTTTAAACCCAACTAAATGACAAACGCTTGGAGGATTTTCTTAAAGTTCTTTTTTACTATTTCAGGCTACAAATGGTTATAAATCTATGAACCCCAGTTTGCAGATATATAAAATAAAAGCTTTGAATCATAATTAATTTCATTGTAGCACTGGGGTGCCCATACATAAGAGTATTGGGTTATTCTGAAAAGTAACTGTGTCAGTCAGGGTTTGGAATAAAATGTGTGTTTTTTTCATAATATTCCCAATGGCAGTTGGGAAGGAAAGGGATATTGGCCACCCTCATTATGCCAAGTTGCACAGAAAACATAAATTTTTTGGACCATCAAACTACATAAGACTTAAGATTTCATAGCTAAGTAAACTCAAAAAAATATTTATAATTATTATTCTTATAACACATTTATACTATAGGGAAATACAAATATCCTTGTATTATAGAGAACTGACTCATATTGGAGAACTGTTTTCATTGAAGTAAAAGTCAAATATTTTATCAGCTTCGGGGGAACCAAGAATTCATGAAATATTTTCAGCCCCATGTTCCAAGTGAAATTTAACACAAAAAGAAATTCTTGCTGTCACCAGATGCTGTGTCATTTCCTTAGACTGGCACACTGGGATCATATGTGCTTTGGGCAAATCTCCATGCATTGCAAGGTATAAAGTGAAAAATGGAAAAATACAAAAAGCAATATTAACAAAATAAGAAATATCTAAACGGGAATTTTTACAGGCTAAGTGGCACAGATGTTTAGAAAAAGAATATTATTATTTTGCAGAAGAAATTTCAGTTTTGGAGAGAATAAAATCAATTGTTCTTGTTGTATCAGGAGTCTACCTAGAAAAAATATTTTGTCTTGCTATCTAAAAACTGGTTTTCTGGGTAAAAGGCACAGGGGAAATGAGGTCAATAATGCTTTGAACAATGGTGATAGGAGATGTTTTACTAGTTTCAATAATGTGTATAATTATTAGTGTTAGACGTGACTTTTTGGTGCAGGGTTTTTTTTTAGAACTCTAAGGTTACATCAGGTACAAAGGACAAATGAAATTACTGGAAGATCTTTCCAGTTCAGATTTAAGAGCTCACACATGAAGAATCTCCCTTTGTATTCTCTGTCCTAGTAAAACTATTTTGATATCTGCATTGAAATGCACTTTTGGTTAATCTTTGTCTCGAGGCCAGTGGAGCACTGTAAATGTTGAACGTTCTTTGGCTAAAACACTGAGCACACTCCACAGCCATTCCTGCTGTGCTGAAGACCAGCTGGGAAAAAGATATGTACTCTGAAGTTAAAATAGTCAGAACAGGTCCCCTACTTGATAACAGCTGAGTGCTGTAGTCAAATACAGCTATTGCAGCGGGATTCTATTGATTTATACTGGACAAAACTGGTGCTTTTATCAAACAGTTTTGTGGCTACTCAGCAGTCTGTGTCAACCCATAGGCAAAGATTTTCAGGAAGTTCCTGGCATCCAGAGAGACACAAAAAAACTGGTTATTATACCAGGCAAATCGCTCAAATCACTTAACAGCATGCCTGCCTCAGTCAGATGGAAAGCACATTCACATTATTTGGATTATACTGCAAGCTAGCACAGCAGAAAGATTAGGCCTCCCAATTTTCCAGGTAGTGTTTAAAATCTTTTCCCTAGCTAAAGGATATAGCTGACAGTTCACACTCCAAAGTCAAGTTAATCTGTAACATTATCCGCCCATTTTGCACTGAGCAGTCCCCAAAGCAGTTTGTAATATGCATATGAACTGAACCATTGTTGTGATCAAATTTTAAATACCCTTGTGAAATGGGAAAAAAGGAAAGATAAAATAAAACCCTGCTGCTCTGGTACTGAAGATTGACAGCAAAAGGAAAAGTATTGCTTCATTGAGTGCATGGCTCTGGCTACAGTGGCTGCATTAAGTTGCTGGTGGGACTTCCAGTCCCTCCTCTAATGCATGGCTAATAGCTCAGCTCTGTAGAGTCAGAGATGAAGCTTTCCTATTTCAGAATATTATGAAGTTGCAGTGGTGTGAAATTAGAGTGATAGTTATCGTAAATTTGTTTCGGACAAGGATGCTTGCTTAATACAGCTCATGAATGCTTTTCCATGTGGTAGGTGTTTCACAGTAGCTCACCGCTGCATCAGCAGCAGTACAAAGTCATAGCAATATATATTACATTTTCTGAATTTGGTGGCTTGTAAAATGATTTCTTGTACTGGAGATCACACATCTGTTTGAAAGCAAGGGGCAAAACTGAGCACAAGGAAACAATTGCCATTATGGCAGAAGGTAGAAAACAACACATCATTGTTCAGTCTTCTGCTGGCATGTTGCCCTCTTCTAGTGTGGTTGACACCATAATTAATTATATCCATTTGCTGCATAGTAGTGAAATTCATTCCTGACTTTACTGTGGACTCAGAATTGATCCCATTTGAAAAACTATATAATTCACTTCAATAATCTCAACACCATAAGTATATCATGAGATTAGTAAAAGCTTCTATACTTGATGACTCTCTTAAAGAGCTAAATTAAAGAGCACTCTATTGGTATAGTCTTCACTATAGTATGAATAAATAAACATTTTAAAAGGTGCAACTGCTGGTAATATTCCTTCTTTGTCTTTTTAGTTATTTGCTTTTTTCTTGTAATTGCCTCTACTATGGATTATTCTTGCAAAAAGAAAGTTAGAAGAAAATAATTTTTCTCTTTTACCTTACCTGGCCTTGGCAAAACACAAGTATTTAATCCAGGTTTCCTCACAGAGCAACAGAGAAATCTAAGACGTATTAGCCCCACTCACCCCTCACCCCATTCAAAAACTGTGTTTAAAGTGTTCCTTTATTTTTGTTATTTGACAGACTATGTTTTAGGAGCATGTTTAAACAATCCTGCAGTTCAAGCAATGGGAGTTGAAATCTCATGCCATTTATAGAACCAATGCAGCCTATTCAGTATTGAGAAGATTTTGTAGTAGTATCTTTTCTCCCAAGGCTGCATTGGAAGTACAAAGTACATCAGCTTTTCAACCTGCAAATTACTTCTGTAAACATCACATTAACAATTAAAAAAAAGCTCACAGTTTTGGGGAAAATGAAGCAAGCAATGATGAAACTTTCACCTACTATTACGCAGTCTTAAGATTGTGAAAAATCAGCAGTTAAACCATTAGATTAGTAATACTGTGACATATGTCTTAATTGATTTATTCACTTCATTGTGAAAGGCTTTTTTAATGCCAATATTCATGTATTTTATCTTGAAATAAATGTAATTATAAATTCTGACACAAGTATTGTTTGCATAGCAATTGGTCACAAAGAGTAATTCATTAATATTCAATGAAGTGTTAATATGTGCAGAGCCTAGAGCAATTGTAAACTTCGTTTTGACTTTAGATGGAAATTTATTGCAGTGCAAATCTGTGTATAATTTTATTAATCAGTCCCAAAGAGTATTTGAGGTTGAAACTTATATTGTTCTTTTATGTTTGACCTACAGTGATGCAATATGAAATAATTGTCATGACAGAGAATGGGTTTTCTAATATTCTTAACATCCTACTCCACAAATATAGTTAGAAGCAACTGGGTTATATTATGAAGCCTTTGTTTTCTTTCTTATTTATTACCTGAGTTACAAATTCAGAAGGATTTTTCACTCTAATTTCTGTTAAAAGCTTGAGAAAAGAGAGATAAGGACATAGTGAAGTTATTTTTGAGAGGTACATTTTCAGAGAAACATCTGTCCCTAATTTTGGGGGATCTTTACTAGATTATGAAAATAAAACCTATTTATTTATTTTTAAATAAATAGGATATATTTTTTAATGCATCTAAGCAGCTGAAAATGGATAGAGTTGCACGTTGGCAGCTATGAAACAACTGCTTACATTAGGCTTAAATTAGAACACTTTGAAAGTGGAAGTAGGCAAGTGAATCCCTGAGTTTTGTGATAATTTGGATTTCTTTACTTTTCCTGGGTAGTTCCTAGGTAGTAAGAAAATAAATCAAATATCAAGCTCAAAAGGATGTTTCTCTCAAGCTACTATTAACCTGTATGATATGATTATAAATATATATAAATAGTGCTGAGCGTGGTGCATAGTGAAGGTGCATAGAACCTTGCCATTGCAGCTGCTGACCTTCTTTCAGGCCTTTAGAATCATTTAGTTTGGAAAAACCCTGTAAGATCATTGAATCCAAACACTAACCCAGCACTGCCAATCTACCACTAAACCATGTCCTGAGTGCCACAGCTACTTGTCTTTTAAGTACCTCCAGGGTAGATGACTCAACCAGTTCCTGGGCCAGCCTGTTCCAAAGCTTCATGACTCTTTCCATGACAATTTTTTTCCCTAATATTTAATCTAAACTTCCCCTGGCACAACTTGAGACCATTTCCTCTTGTGCTATATTGTTTCTAGATTGTCAGGAGAAAATTGGAAATTAAGAGAGAGCAAAAGGTACATACACTGCAGAAATGCCCATATTACCAAAAACAATTTGGGAGATCAGCAAGTAGGGATACCTGCAGTTCTCAGCAGTTCTTCCTGGAAGATTACTACCTGCTGAGAAGAAGAAAAGCTTGTATCACTGTAGGAGGACATCACAGAAGTAGGTCAAATGCCCACAGGTGACTGACCAGTATGGATATGTTAATATATGGTTTTTGCTCATACATTTTCTTTTTGTTGGTTAGAAGGCGTTTTTTTTGTTTTGTTTTGCCTTTTTTTTTCTTTTTTTTTTTTTTTAAATAATATCTTAGTAGTGGGCTCCTTGCAACTTGCCAGCCATCTGTCATTTAGCAGAGGTCTTTTGATAGTAGACTACTTCCAGTATGTTGATCCCTGCTTGTTATTCAATTCAACTACTCAATTGCCTGACCTTTAGTAGTAAAAAACTGCATACGGTATTTTCACATGAAAGGATAACCTAAACAAGCCTTATTTGAAAATGGTATTTCATGATAGAGCAGTTAACTGAGTTGCCAGATCTAACGAACCAAGATTATTGTTTTTGAAGCTGTAAAAAATGTAGTTTATTTTAATTTTTTAAAGATATTTTGAAAAGGTAATTTAATTCATTGACCTGTTGCAAAATATAGATCTTAATAGCTAGTTTATATTTCAGCATTCCAGTTACGATTAACAGGAGTAGTTTGTTTACGGAGAACGGATCAAAAGAATGTAGGAATTTTTCATAAAATGAAAAGTGGAGGCAGTGATGGAGTTTGAGGACTCGGTTGTTTAACAGCCATGAACTTTTTGTTTCAGGTTGGGAAAAAAAAAAACCCTGTAAAATAATTTCAATGCAAATACTGATTCTTATCATGTTTTCAGAGCCGAGGTATACAGATTACATTAAGCTTTCACTATTATCTGGCTTCAAGTTTTTTGATTCTGTGTTCAAGGTGGTAGAAATGCAGTTCTGAGCTGTTATTTCAAACACTCCAAAGTTTATAATTTTTTAAATCTAAAATCCCATGTTGATTTAATACATAAGAAAACTTTGATCTTGTCTGATCATATCTCAGTACCAGCTGCCAAGGGGGTCTTTCGTACAGATACAGCTCCCAAATCTCTTTCTCTATCAATAAAATGAAATTCTGTTTAACATCAGTAAGGTTATGCCCATTTATTTTGGTAGACTATTTGCCCCACAGGATTTATCAGAGGAGCTTTAGCTTTGCATTTCCTTTATCACTCATGCTAGAGAATACTGTTTTTGTCCAATTTGAATTGTATTTCTCCTGCAGAAGACAGAACTGCATTTTAGCTGAACATTCAAATAATTTTTGATATGTACATTGAAAAAAAAAACCTCTCATAATAATATTCCTTAATTAAAACCTGTCCCATTGTATGTAACTCCTCCCACACCTTTGAAAACAAACTAACAACAACAACAAAAAAAAAAATAGTAAAAGAAGAGGAACTGTGAAATGGCACTCCAGACGTTGTATCATTTTAACACTGTGTCATCTACATACTGTGAAGGTCTTGTTTAGTCTTCCAGTGCCACTTGCTTACCTGTAACTTAATTACATGATATTTTCAAACAAGTCTATACCCTAATCCTGTTTCCCTTTTCACATCCAAGGAGTGTGGCTGGTGAACAGTAGGTCTCCCCAGTTTACTTTTCAAGTGGGAGACAGGTTTGACTTGGCAATGCTGCCAACAGCTAAAGCAGGCTGAGGGCACAGCTTAACTGGCTGTCACTAATTGAAGGGAGAAGACTAATGGCTACATGTAATATTTCCACAGTAATGACAGCACTGTGCTGACACTGCTGTGTTGCTCTATGAGAGACTTACATGTTTTACAGGGATGGCAAAGCAGTACCATTCTCAACCCCCTACACCCACACAGCCTCAGTGCCATAATGTAGTGAACAAGCTGGCTTGGCTGAGGAATTTCAGGCAGCTTCTTTTCCTATTCAAAAATGGAAAGAAAATTGGGCCTAGTGGAAAAGCACTGGCCAGCAACAACTCAGTGCCAAGACCACCACTTAACTAACATCTAATGATAACCAAAAAATGTCTCTATGCAGACAACAGTAATTGCAGAGTCCTGATGATGCCATGTTCACACAATTGCTTACAGTACTTTTTAAGATACGCTACTTTTGTGACAGAGACATAGCTTCACCAATAAATAACTAATGGAGAAAATTTAGTATGAAGAGGAGTAGAGCAAGAACCCACCCCAATGAGTTCAGTGAAGAAGGGAAAGACTGGACAGCATCTGCCATCTCCCATCAAAAAAATGAACAGGTTTCATTTAGGGAGCTGAAACAAATCACTGCAATGTAACACAGGAGAGAGCAGAATTACCTCTTTAGACTTTCCAAAAGGTGTTGTTAAAAAGCTCCAGTCTGCACTCAGATTTAGTATAAAATATTTTTTCTCAGTCATTCAGTATATTCTGGCCTAGAAATTCATTTTGTCAACATGAGCATGTTTACTGTTGCTTTCAAACTCTAACTAACTGGCTTGGCAGACAGGCAGCTCAGCTACAGAGAAATGTGGCTCAGCAGCTGCATCTGTCTGCCTGCTTCATAAAAGGAAAGGAGGAGAAATCATCTGAAACTTTATAGCTGCTCAGGGCAGTCTCACTGATCATTGTCCACCCTTACACATGTCCTACTCTAAGGAAAGTAATGAAGATGCTAATAAGGTATGAATGGTATATTATGATGCATGAGTTAGAAAAAGAAGAGGAGGGTGTGTTATTCCAGGTAATTTGCACAGGATCATACATTCAGATAACTATCAGGAAGATATTCAGCTAATTCAGAAAATTTACCTTTGTAATCTGTTCTCACTGTGTTCCTTCAGACCAGCTTTTAACATCCAGAACACTACAGTTAGAAAGCCTTTGCCAAGGTTTTAACATGGAAGAGTTTTTGTAACATTCATTTGGCCATCCCTTGTTAATGAACTCATAAAGTACTCCTTCCAGGCCAAGGAAAAGCTATAGGTGACATAAATGCTTTTTAATTAATATCTTAACATTGGAGGAGAATAAAACAGTGTTTATGTGCCAAAGAATCATCAAGGTCATATATTTTGTGGAAGAATATAGATATCAGATAACATAAGGGTACTCTCTTAAACTCTTCTATTTGGTCCTATTGCAAGACTTGAAACTGTCTCATATTTTAGGATGCAGTTGCTGATTAAGGCAAATTTTTGAACATGCTTTAAATACTATTCCAGGGGAAAACCTTTTTCTTTCTACTACTCCAACTTAAGACCCACTAGCTGATACATTTTCTCACAGGACTATTGAGACATCACCACTCCATCAGAATCTTTATCTTTCCTGACTTTGCTTCTGTATGTCTATAGAAAAATTCTTAGCTGCGCTGGTAGATCAGAGGCATGCTCTATGCCATTATTTATTTGTATAATTGTCTATTTTAATAAGAAGTATGGACGAACAAATTGTACTTTCTGGGAAAGAAAATTTAAACCCCAAAATCTTTCAAGTAACCCCTTTTTTGTCACTGAGATAAATTAAGCCTGGTTTTTCATGCTATATGCATTTATTAATAATTCTGTAGTCAAATTTTCTGATTAACAACTTTATCAATGAAATGCAATTTAGTATTACTGGAGATGTTACTCCTGTCTCTTGAGATTAGAAGTAAGCTGCTTGTGAGGTAGATTTGGACATAGTACAAGAACTGGTGTTTATATGCATGCAGTGTGCAGAGATTGCAGACTTTGTTTAACAGTTATTTGCTGCAACATTTAAAAAAAGTGGTAGGATGTTACTGATAAAAAATTTTCTATGAGGGGTAGTTACTGAATTCATATAGGATGAGGGTATACAGAATTATGATTAAAGGACACATAGAATGGGTTGAAGAGGTGGGATACCCCTAGCTGTTCTTTACTGTAAATCTCAACCTCAATCCACAAAGATTGTTAGAGCCTCTGAAGGGGCTGGCTGATAGTGGTGACTGTTATCCTAAAAAACAGATGGCAAAGTGAGTGACACCTATAAATGTGCAGGCTGTGTTACTTCACTGACAAGATGCTAAGCCCTTCTGGCACTAAAGTAAAAAGACAGGTGTTTTTGACACAAAAAAAGGAGTATTGAAACTATGCCTCAAGCCATGTGGAGAGTCAGAGCCAATTTTTCAAGTAAAAGTAACTAAAAATCTAAATTGGGGTATACATGTGAAAGCACGACAGCTTCAGACCTTTCCCATCAATAAGTTTTTGACGAGTTCTAGTGCCTGTCTTGTGCCTGTAGAATTAGCTGATCGCTTTTCAAATTAAACTTTAATTTTCAAGGCTTGAATAGATGGTAGCTTTGCTCTGGAAATCTTGTGCAGCTCATTTCCAAATGAATGAAATGGCAAGCAGTGTTTTTGGACTTCCCTTTAAGTTTGGTGATAGAATTCTTCAATTGCCTTTTGGTCTGCCTTAAATATAGTATGAAGTTAATCAAGTATTCACATACCACACATTATAATTGTAATTAACAATGTCAGGTTTAGAAATTCATGTGGCCAACAGGGAAGCCACAATGATGTAAAAAACAATGTAATGAGAATACTTACTTTAGAATCCATTATCACTTCAACAGATTACTTTGTTTGAAAAGGAATGGAAGTTAATAGTATTTAATCTACTTTCTTGAATGTAGTGGTATTCTTTTTCATAACCAATGAAAATAAAGTTTCAATAACCGAGCACTACCAGATGGTAAAATCTCTAGTGCAATTTTTTCTCAGAGAAATCAGGCTTCTATCTTTTTTTCTACTTTCAAACTTAAGACACCAAGTTGCATTTATGGATGAAAGGAATCTGTTAAGTAATAATAACAGCTGCATCAGGTATTCACTAAATAAAATGCAGTGGAACCCACTTGAAAAAAATGAGAAAAAAAATGTGTAAAAATGCGAAAGATGTAAAATATGCAAAACAAATGAGGAAAAAATACAGTGAAATGAGCCTTCTGTTTGTTCCCATGAAGTGAAAAGGATCACTTCCACTAGTTAAAAACTTTCTTTTAATTTATTTGTATGACAAGACTTTTATGTATCAAGTTTTCAATAAGTACAATGTCCATTACAGTATACCAAAATAATTAGTGCCAGATTATCTTGTCCTATTTCTCTCTTTTCCTTTATTTAGCCAGCATAGTCATCTTCTTGGCAAATATTCTTCTCGCACATCTTTGCTCAGATTTGTTTCAGCTGGATAATTTGCTGTCAGAGTCCTGGTGAAAACCATGTGTCTAGCACTATATGTAAGTGATTGCAGCACACTTTACCAATGTATGCTGGGGGAATTAAACAAATTGTGATTAGAGGGTATAGTTATTTCAGTGACAGGTGCAGAACAACACATGCAGTGAATGGCCATTTGCCCATTAAAATAAATCATAAGACTACTTTATTTTATTGCTATGTTCTCATCCAGTGTCAATGATAGGAAAGTGATATTTAACATGAAAAACATTTTTGGGTCCTAAAAAAGCCAGGAGCAGAGAAAGCATGGCTCCTTTTGTCTTCTTTTGGGATAGTCACATGGACAGGAGATATCCTTTCAAGATTTTTTTCTTTCTTCCTCTTCTATTTGAACTAGATTGGATAACATCCTTGACTGTAGGTACTGGAGACAGAGACTTCTCTCACCTCACAATATGCTTGTACTGTTAGGGTACCTCTTTTGTTTATTTTCACCAGGTGACTTAAGATGTGACATCTAAAATTATAATAAATAAAGACTATGTTTGAATCTAATTCCATATCACTGACTTCCGTCTTTCTGTTTTCTAAAGATATTGAACTGTCCTTTATAATGTTTCTGTAAGAAGCAGAAATGGTTCATTAAGTGTGGGAATTTTCTAGAAATTATTAATAATATTACTATTTTTAAAAATTAATTCCCAGCTACTTGACATTAGGTAGTTTATAGAGTAATTGATTGTCCTGTCAGACAAATCTAAGTTTGGGGAGTCTGACTTGGGCAAAATTTAATTACTCAAAATGAAGTTTGCAAAAGTCACAAAGTCTAATGGATAGTATTTTTAACATGGAGAAATATTTAAAGAGATTATAAGCAATCCCCAATGATTTGTGTTTTAATTTTCTTTTTTATTTGTGTGATGGCACATTAGCATTATGTTCCACTCTCTATCACTATTCCTTACCAAGTACATCATCACCTTGCAATTTTCTTTTAAATGTAGAGGTAGATACTGATGAAATATAACCTCCTGGATTGCTGATACTTCCATTGACTTCCATCCTAGTATTTTCTGATCTCTCTGGTGTATAATTTTACAACTGATTCCTCATCCAGATAAAATATATTCTCTTGAAATGTTGTATCTTGAATCTCTTTGTGATAAGACTTAATCTACCATTTGTACTCCTTAATGAAGTCATGCATTTCTATAAAGTTATTTAATATTTTAATATTCTTTACACAGTATAAATTATTTACACATAAGTTTATGCTGAAATAAACCTCAGAAACAAAAACTCTAATTACATTTTATTAGATTACTCTGTAGAATAATATTAAGCCATTACATATATTGACGAAAATGTTAACTTCAATTTGTTTGAGCAATGGAATAACACCTGTGCATCAATATTACCTCTTAAAGAATGTTGATCCTGCCATGGGCACAGATGTAGGTTTCATCTAGTTCAGTATTTCACCAAATGAAAATGCTTATATATCAGTGATATTATTTCATGTTTTTTTCTTGTTTATAAAGACAGGAGAGGACATGTGATAGTCTAACATGTGATTCTCCATTACAAAGGCTGGAGAGTTTCCTCTTATTGATTGCCTCTTTAATTTAAGTCTCTCTTTTAGAAGAAAATATTTTTACTTTAAAAGTAATCAATTAAATTGAATCTCTCAGAATGTTTTTAAATTTTATTTCAATAATTAAACTTACTATTTAAATAATGTTAATGGCTTTTATTTTGATATGTTGAATTTTGCAGTAATTTAATCTTGGTGTAGTTGTGTCTGCCAGACTAAAGCATCTCCTATCAGAAAATTCTTAATGAAATCAAAGGTTATTGTTTGGGGTTTTTGAGATTCTCACAAGTGCACTTCTTGAACCTTGAAACTGTCTACTATTTCTCTGTTAACCATCTCACTCTAATAGTTTTCTTCCTGACAAACGCTGTGTTCTACTAATGATCAACCCTACATGCAGTAAAAAACCCTAATGCATGGTTAAATTTCAATAGGGAAATCTGCAATAACTATAAAAGTATTTTGAATATAACCTAACTGTTCTTGTTTGTTGTCTGTCATGGTTTAACCCCAGCCAGCAGCTCAGCCCCATGCGAACACTCGCTCACTTTCCCCTGGGGGGATAGAGGAGAGAATTGCAAGAGTGAAAATGAGAAAACTTGTGGGTTAAGGTAAAGCCTCATAAGTAAAGCCAAAGCCACGTGTTCATGCACAGCAAAACAAGGAATTAATTTTCTAGCCTGCCCTGAATTAGCAACACTGTTTCTCCATAGCCCCATACTGGCTACTGTGGAGAAAGTGAACTCTACCCCAGCCAAAACCAACACATGGTCTTGTATTTGGAGCTCATGTTCAGCTGATTTTCTGTAACAGTCCTCTAATCCTCCTGGACGTTACCATTTCCCCATCTGTGTAAACATACTCTTCAAGGATTTCTGTTTGTTCATTAACCACCATCACTCCCATTCCACATTTATTTATTTTTTTTTTCTTTTTGTTTTGTTTTGTTTTGTTTTTGCATCTGGTCATGATAAAATACAGTTTCATTGAGCCCAGATTCCAGTGTGATTCACAATTCCTCCTAATCAGTCACTTTTTCTGCTTATTCACTTACCACTTGTCCTTATTTCATCTGTAAAATTCATGCCTTCTTTCTTTGTTTTACCCATTCCTAAAAATCTGAAATCACAGTGCCAGGATTTGGGACCTGATGGATACCAGTAGAAAGAAATTTAATTTACAATGAATCTGTGTTTACCTTTACATTTTAACAATTCCTAATTAGCCATTTTTATTTATTTATTTCATGTCAATAACTACATTTTCTTTTTAATTTATGTATTGTTGTATGTAATGAAATCTTGTCCAGAAGAACAGTATTAGTTTGGTAGAATTTGTTCTCCATTAATCTATGTTACATTGTTTTCTTCATACTCATGTCTGCCTTATTTTTTTGTATCCAAATTTATACAGATGGAATTCCTACAGTATTACTTTTCTTACAGTTAGAATGGAGTTGTCTTCTAAAGCTTTCTATATCTTCTTCATTTTTTTTCTATGAAAATAACACCAAACTATGAAATACTTTTTCTCTGTGTCACCTATTTTATTTGTTTTATGTTTATATCACTATGCCTGTCACACCATGGTTCTTTTGATTTTAGTATCCACTTCTAAATGCTGTCTTCTCTTCTATTCCAAACTTCATTTTAAAATGAGTACTGCTGCCATTCTTGGTCATTGTATGTTTTGGGATCTAGGAAAACATTTTTTTTCCTTATCTGAATCTGATCCATTGAGAGGTATCTACTGTCTGTATGGTGTCACACGTTTGCATGGTTATGTTCTCTGCACATCACTGAACTGAATCTGTAGCATGGAAGGCAAACTAGAATTTGGGACAATAAACATTTCTTATTCATAGTAGTGAAAGATCAGAGCTCTTCCCAAGAGCATATTGTGAATAAAATATTCAGCACAAAGCTCTGCATAAAATTACAGTGCAGCTTCCAGTGCATTAGGACAGTCTGTTCCTGATTCATCCATACAGAACTGTCCCCAACTCAGTTTATATGAAGATATTGAGAAGCACTTATTTATTCCCTGAATGACCCTAAGTATATCACATTAAAGATGGAAAAAATGTTGGTGGTCTTAGCATAAATATAGGATTGTCTCTGCAGCCCTCCACTCTTGCAAACAAGCACAGGACTCTGTAATGATCACAGCTATTCGTGACCTCTTTTATTATTGTGCTATTTCCAAAACAGCTTAAAACATTTGGCATCATGACAGTAAATTGGCATAGTATTCCATGAGGTGATGAGGGCTGTAACCTATTCAGTCAAGTATGATAATTCAGTTAACTTTTTTAGGCATAAAATCTGGGAGTTTGTAATAACGCTGCTCAAAAGTATAGGACCATTAATCATGTATTAAGCTATTTTCCTTGACTGCTATCTGCAGGTTTTCAGGTTTTTTGTATATTTGTTTTTTTGATTGTTTGTGTCGTTGGGTTTTTTTAAACTGCAGCTCAGTATACCACTGAGCACGAAAAGTTGCTCCATTTTTTCTGCTTTTGTCTGGTGAAAAGTGTTCTGTTATGGTTTTGGCTGGTTTCAGTGAGTATTATATCAGGTATAACAGTTAAGTTATATATTTGTAAGACTGTGTATTCTTAAGGGATAGAAAACATTTATCATAGCTAATCTGGTAAGTGTTCCCCTCAGTAAACAATTTCCCACACATGAAGGACAAAATTTAAGTTCTGAATTAATAAGCCCTTAAGAGATAGAGTCCCTACTAATTATAATTTCCAGTGCTGCTTTTTTTTTTTTTTTTTTTTTTTTTTTTTTTTTATTCCTTTGTTATCTCAGTAACCATTTTAACACCTTGTCAGGCATTCAGGAGCTTCCATCTGTGCAGCCTAGTGCATTTGTGAAATAAACCCATCTGTACAGCTGATTAAAAGTTGGATGTAGGCCATGTTTTGTCTTTATCCTGAAAGAAACAGTATTGCTGCAGCAGTTGTTGATGTAGGGTCTGAATACCAGAGTGGAATGCATAAGGCTAATGGAGCAAAATAGCTTTTAGTGTTTTCATTTGTATTTAATAATTGTTTAAAATAAAATCAGAACAAATTAACTGTGACAAGCAAGACCAATTAGAAAGGCTACAGAGTTCAAATCTGCAGTTAGATGCAGGAAGGAACTCTAGAATCACTGTCATTTTAAGTACGAGTTAACACAAGGTGAATCCAAGCAGATAGCAACTTCATGTTCTCTTCTTACTCTTCTACAAACACACACATTTACACTGAGAGTGCATATATGTGTTTTTCATTGCTATGGTACTCAGTTTTCAATTGCATGTTGTTAGAAAGGTGGAGGAACAGATGCAGAATTCCTTGCCTACAAACTAGGTCAGTGGGATAACTGCATCTGACTACTTGATTTGCATCCATATTTTGTAGTCAGAGAATACATCTCTCATATTTCTATTCCTAATCCAACTGCCACTGCTAAAACTTTTATGGGTACAAAGCTATACCTTCACAAGGTTTTAAGGAACATCTCTTCTTTAGAAAACCAAAAAGAAGCAGCAAAAACCCACCCAGCCTAGTGAGTTGCTAAAAATTTCACATGAGAAGACATGAACAGGGAGTGAATTAACCTCTCACAAATCTCATGGGCATGTGGTAAAGAAAAAAAGAAGAAGAGAGTTTAAGAGACAGAATGGGAATCTTTGTCTTGTGGGGTTTTTTCTATCCTCAGGACAATTGTTACCTCACATCTTCCTTCTCTAGCACAGAAATGCACAATTACTTTTTGATATCATGAGACATGTAGCAAAATTGCTTCCACACTGAGCTATTATATAAATAAAATAATGAACTAGGTTCTGATATATGGATCTATAAGCTGATATTAATGCAAGCAAATGAATTAGATGGCACAGCACCACAAAAATGTACTAGGTCACATTTTACTGGTGCAATGCCAATTACCTATTTCCTCAGCATTGCATAAATGTGACTATGCTGAAGATTATTCCAAGGGTATAATGCTTTCTCAAGGATGTATGTCATGTGTTCATTGGTGTTGTGGGGGCAGAATCATCAATGCTCTCTATATTACATAAAATATATGTATAATATAGTCATAAAGTAAGATTCATCACTGCATGTTCAGTGTCTCCTGCGAGACCCTCAAATCCTGTCACACCAATAAAGAATATCATATAGTATCATATATGAAAACACATCTAAACTTCCTTGTCTGTGAGCTAAGTCTGTTGCCCTTTGTTCTGACATAAGTGTAGGATTCCATTTTAGCTATCTGCGAGGACTTCCAAAGTCTGTCAAGTGAGAGATTTTTTTTTTTTTTTTTTTTTCTGAAGTTACACACATGCAACTTAAAATAGAACATGACCTTAGGTTTTTAGGTGAGAAATACGGAGGATTTTAGCTAGCTAAAGATGCCTATAATACTGCATCAAATGCCATAACTCATAAACTAGAGCTACACAGTGTTTTATACTGCTAAAAAGAAAAAAAAAAAGGAGGTTTTTTTTGTTTTTTTTTTTTTTTTTCTTTTCTTGAGGTGGTTACAGTAATTAACAGAGACACAGGACCTTAATTATAATGTAGATGCAGCTGATAATTATATTTGCTAGCACTGTCATATATTCAAAAACACAAAACAAAATAAACAAACCAACCAAAAACAAAACAAAAAACAACCAAACAAAAAGGCAAAACCTCAGATCCCAGAGTAATGGTAGAAAGGAAGAAAAAACACAGATGTTCCAATGAAAGAATAATATAGGTGGGGTTTATTCAAATAACCAGGAGAAATTATTGTTTAAATATTAAAACTAACCTCCTTAGGTCTTTCCTAAGGTGTTTCTTCTTAGGTGGAGGAAGGTGGGTTTATTTCTTGTTGTTATTGAAGTTGAAAAGTGAAAACATGTTTAATCTTGGGATGGGAAATGACAACTATAATTATACACTGCAGAATTGCTGCCCACTGAGTACTGTTTTGTTGAATATGGTTCGCTTTTGGTGATAATAACAATACGTCATTTGGTGAATTGTGAATTCCCTCAAGGCATTTGTGATACAACCCAGGAGCTGAATAAATCCCAAATGCTGGTGTCTGACTTAAACTAGATAAATGCAGCTGCTTCCTATATAGGACAAATGTCACTAAAATATTTTTAAAATACTGTGCTTGAAATTTCAGTTTCAGGTTTTCCAGTTAAATTGGCTTGAATGAACTTAATTTTTTTTTTTTTTCACCCAAAGCACAGTTTAATAATGTGCAGGTAAAAAGAGGATAGACATGGTTTTCCTCTCCTTTTTCAAGCACATTTTTTGGTCTACACAGTGCTGAGCCATCAGCTTTGGATGTATCATCTTTCCTTTCTCACAGGTGCAAAGGGCAATTCATTCAGGTATAATCTAATAATTACCATTATTTGAGGAGATTTTCCTTAAAGTCAAGGTACATACCTGGTGAGTCATATTGTGGTTTCTTTATTAGGCTAACAGCAGAAAGCTTTCTCATTCTGTGCGGATTGAATGACTAAAGGTGCTCCAGGGAAGTACTGTACTGAAGACAACAGAAAGAATTAATTTAAGCAATGTCATATGTAAATCCCTGTTGCCTTTTCACACCAGAATGTTAATTCTAGGGATATGACCCCACTGGAGTTTGTGTCAGTCTCAGACAGGATAATGCAGAGGCATAGCACAACTGAGGGAATAACTTTTAGATTTGAATAATGCTGACTTCAATATGATAGTGACAAATTCACCAGTGGTTTACACTAGTGTAACATAGGATGTCATTTGGGTTATAAATTGTATAATAAAGAGAAGAACTTCTCTTGTTGATTTGCATGAAAGATAAGGCATTTTTATATAGTCTTATTTATGCAGTGTAGTATCAAATCAAGCTGAATGTGGTAAAAGGTTTTGGGCGTTGTGTTTGCAGTCAACAAATTTAAGGGACTAAAGCTTAACATTTATGTTTGCCTCCCCCGATATATTTCCTGACCAGACATCTTTTTCAGCCAAACTGTTTGAGCAGCTGATCCAAACTCATTAATGTAACAGTATTTCAGCAAAAGTTATGCTGATAACTATTGATTCATTAGTGCCTGAATCCAGAAGGCATATAGAAATAGTTGGAATCAACTGACAATCTTGGCTTTGGCTGCAATATTCTTATAAATATTTTTTAAATGTTTTAGAGATTTTTGCCTGTGTTATGAGTGATCATGATTCTATGGTATTTGATAAGGTTGCTAGGAGATTCACTTTTTTATTGCATGTTTATTTCCCACACTATGTTACAAATTAGATGACACTCACTAACATGTTTATTGTGATCTTACAAAATTGTGGTGTTACACTAAATTTATCACACAATTTCATTGACTACAACTGACATCTGTAGTTATGACAATTAATGTATCACTCTGTGGTGTAGTTTGAGTGAGATGAAGTGAGAGACTTTTTTTGGAGCTAGGAAAAAATCTTGAACAAGAAAAGTTGCAAAGTGTATCAGCCTAAGGAGCAAAGTGTAGACATGGTCAGACATCAGAAGATTTGTCAGAGAACTAGGAGAACCAAGAATCTGCCCATCTGTAGGATATGATTTGGGAATGCTATTGGTCTGGACAGTTTCTTCCTCCCGTGATTCATGTAACTCATAGATTCATATTACTAGATGGAGTTTAAAAGGAAGAAAAAGGAGGATCCTGAGCTGTAGCAGCAACAGAGAGGAAGTAGGGTAAAATAGACAGGACCAAGGCACACTTAAGCAGCATCTCAAACAGAGAGTAGTGGATGAAATTCCCTGACAAACCTGTTATCTGAGGTATCAGGCTTGTAGAGTAGTTCTTAGTCATCAAAAATCTCATCATCTCTAGATGAATACCTATAGATTGAATATGCAGGTGGAGACCAATGGCAGGAGATAGACAGCTTGTCAAAGTCTGCAAAAGAGAAGTGAATGTGAATGGCTTGAGACCTCCTGAAAATACTTTGGTATGCTGAACAAATAGCCATGGCCTATACCATACATATTCAGAGAAGCACAGTGTAACACGTTTAAAACTCACTGAAGCAGACGTCTGAAAAGCATTCTTCAAACTTTTCTAGATTAGAATTTTATTAATCATTACTCACAATGATAACTCTCTGGACTTTTTTGGGTCCTATAACTTGTTTCACATCAAAATTACATTGCAGTAAATTCAATCCCATGTGTAGTCCATGGTGTTTTAAACCAGTTAAATAATTCAAGCTTCTCATTGTTTTATATTAATCTCAAAAAATAAAGATGATGAGTTAGTGTTCAAATATGTTATTTTGCAAGCAAATAAAATCTGTAGTTGAAAATCCTTTGTCTTTATCTTGAATATTATTATTAGGGAAGGGACATGTGGAACTTTTAGAAAATACAGAATTTCTTTCTTCTGCAGGTGTTTTCCTACCCCTAAAGGGGGATTAAAGCAGAGACTCTGACCACCTTCTGTGTGGTATTAGTAAGTGTTCCCACTGTGCTATCCAAGTTGTTTAATGGACACACAATTCATCAGCTGGATGCAAAAGTCTCCATGATTCTTGTATTATGGTATTAAACTGTTTCTGTTTCAAATGCTTTAATTGAAATTAGTGCTTGGAGCAATTCTGAGAAGCAGTTATTCTTTGCAGCAGTTTACCCAGTCTTTAGAGCCTTCTTTCTTTTTTTATATATTTTTTTTTTCTATTTTTTTTTTTTTTTTTTAATTTATTGTTGTATTCTCAGGGTATATTTCTCTTGAAAGATGTGGTTTAGGTGCAGAAAGTATATGTTAAAATAACACCTCATTTAAACTAATCTCAGAGGGTGAGACCGTATTTGAACTACTAATGTACAGAGTAGCTGCATGTGGTTTATAGGTCAAAGTATAATGATGTGAGCTTTTTTTGACTGGTACAGTCTAACCACAGTTGTCCACTTGGCTCCAAGAATCCCATGCACTTGGGGTAAAATAATAATGTGGTTTTAACGATGCCAAAGTACTTCAGGATATTGCTTACCCAAATATTAATTCTTCTGTGCAAGTTCCACTTTCCTCTTCTTGCTGCCCCCAATTAAAGCTTTAAGCACTTAACCTGTAGTTGCGAAAAAAGCAGTTTATGATGGGTGTAATCTTATTCCCAGAGGTCTAATTATCTCAGTTGGTTCCCAATTAATCCATGAAGTTGTTAGGTCTTCCTTTTAATTAGATCTGTTCTTCTTGAAGAACAGTTTTATTTTTCATATTTCACTTTATTATTTCCTTCACTGGAACCCTGCAGGGTGGGAAATCTACTTTGAAATGTTCTTATTTGTTTGATTGCTGGTTGATGCTTAATGAAGATGATGATCTTTACCCTCAGTTTGCATTAAAGTTCAATTTAGAGATTGGAATACAAGTCCTTTAAGCATGAAAATTAAATGTAAATATGTATCGAGTGAGAGTGAAGACTTCCTTTGTTCTAAAGCCACTATTTTGTTTATTTTTTCATGTTAAGGCATAACTATCTTTGATCCAATCTCACAAAACTGAAATTGAGGTATTTCTAAACACATTTGGAATTAAAATTTTACTGAGTTTATAGTAATTTTTTTGTTCTTTATTTATTTCAATAATGGGTATATTTAAAAAGATGCATATATGACGAAATTGGATATAAAGTCTTATTTTCCTTCTCACTTTCACTTGTGAAAAAATCTTTTCATATTACAAGAATTTACAGACAGAAATAGAAGCTGCATTAAGTAGTCACAAAAAAACCCCTGTAAATGGAATAGTACCTGAAGACTGTGGGGAATTTCACTTACCCCTCCAGTCCTGTGTCAGCTATGCATGATAGAAAGCTATATTGGTTTATCTGACAGTGTCCTTTCCTCTGTTGTGTCTCAGTGATATTCCCTTGCCATATTCCATCAAAAAATCAGTTTACCCCCGGGAATGGTGACTCACTACTAGGAAAAAATGATCATATGTGTTCTTCTTAACTGTGGAATTTAACCAATCAATGAAACTCTATTCAATATATATGTTATACAGTTTCACTGACCCAAATGTTTTCTTCCTGTGATATGCAATTCTGTTTTAAAATCTGCATCACTTTGCTGTTTATTTTTGTATTAATTTTGCAGATAGTGAAATAACTGTCAGTTCAGAATTCACCATACCATTTAGGGATTACTTAATAATCAGTTAGTACTCTTCATTCATGTATTGTAAAGTTCATGGAAGAAAGCATTATTCATTAGGACAGGAGTAAAAATAATAACCACTCATCTCCACAAACATGCATTTTAATGAAATTACATAGCCTACATAAATGAGAATGGGTAATAATTTTAGAGAAATGAGGCTGTGATATATTTTCTACAGTAATTGGTGGTAGTGTAGTGTAGCGGTGAAGAAATCATCATTTTGTGGTTCTAGGAGGAAAAAGATATAAAATACTGGGTTATCACATGCCTGACTGCTAAGACATCTATTTCTTCCATCGATAATTAAGAACTATGAAAATCATTTATAATTCTCTCAGATTTCATTGTATCCCTTTAGACTTCAAACTTTGCAGATATGCCTTGCCAGATATTGTTCATAAAGAGAAGGGGATGGTGTTTAGGATACTAAAGAGAACTGCAAAGAAGAGACAAGGAATATGTATTGTCTTCTTCCTGACCTCTGGATATTAGTTAAAAAGTGGAAGTCTGAAGGATTGTTTCAGCTCTTCAAATTTGTGTAGGTCTGTGACCAAGGTTTTCCATACCTAAGCTCTTCAAATCTTTTGCTGTAGAACAATATGGGGAGAAAAAGCTTGGCATTCACAATCTAAGAACTTACCTCACTGATGTTTTTTCTTTCTCTGGCAAGTGTGATAAGTAGACAAGTGGAACATATGACTTTTCTTCCACTACCATGTTAGAGTGAAGCAACTGATGCTGAGGTCTTGACATTTAAACCTTACTAATTTTTAGGATTTTGCTGGGTCTGGCTCTTTTCTGGTCCTGTGCTAGATGTCCTGGAATACAGGAACTCCTTTTACCATTCACCAGAAATAGTTTTGTGGAGGAGTTTGTGCAATTTCAAGCCTCTGAACTTTGTTAGCTAAGTCTCAGTCAGTGAACACCAGCTGTATCTTCATTTCTAAAACTTGCTCCCGATTCAAACAAAAATGTTCATACAGGTTTTAACTGATCTGAATATAATGTGGCAGTCAAAACCCATTTTGTATGCCTGAACTATTGGTACCACACTGTTAATTTTATCAGAAGCTGTATGTTACCTGATTTTCCTGCTAATGTGTATTTGCACACTCTTCAACCAAAGTAACTTTTTCGTTTCTAAGGGAAATATTTAATAAACACAAAACCAACCAACCAAAAAAACCAAAATGCTTTGGGCCAGATGGAACTGTGGCAGGAAACTGAATGTGGTTGTAGCTACCTTTTAGGAGTATAAGTGAGATAACACTCCATTGCTGTGAATTTGTACCTAAATATTTAAGTTGAAATGGTAGTGAAATGCCCAACACTTTTTGTAGTTGAACTTCACGTATTCTGGTAGCTGTTCATTTGACCATATTTGCTATCCAACATCAGGTGCTTTAATTACAGCTAATGTGTGCAACAAAGGTGTACAAATATTTGCCTAACCTAAAGAAAGCTGGTATTTTAATGGAAATAGATGATGTTGGACCTTGCTCATACCTAATTCATAGTGTTTAGATATTACAAGAGGACCTTCCCTCCTTTTCATCTATCCTAATCCTAAACTTTCATCATGATGTCATGATCTCAGGTCTAGCAGACTAGCAGTGATATAAAACTCTTTTATCTATTGCCATTGATGCACAAAGCAGGTGGGCACAGGGGGTGAAATAGGACCAACTGCTACACTTTTTTTCTGCATTAGAAATAATATCTTTACTGATACCCATGATATTGGAAGTACTGGAGAAAATAAATATTTAGTTTGAAAAAGCATTGTAGTTTTCTGAGAGAAATCATTGGCTTCTGCTCCATACAGACAAGGATGTAAATTTGCCAGTGCCTGGCATGACTCTGCCCCTCAGTTATCAGTGCTCTCTTAAGTAAGATAAAAGAAAAATCAAGTCCAGCCCCAGAGCAGTGATCCGTGCAAGTTAAGTGCACTTCAGGGACAATGTGATAAAGCTGAGGTTTTGACTGTTGGCAGGTAGATTAATAGGAAAGGAAGAAAATACTAATTTTGTGTAACTAAAAGAATTTATACCAGTATTTTTAAATCCCCAGATATTTAAAAAGTAATATTTTGTGGTATATATTATTTCTATTAAGTATGTGAAAATTTTAAGTTGATTTTTATTAAAATGGGGTTCTTAATTATGAAGTCTAACCTCTGAAATTGCTCAGACAGACCTTTGTTCATTAGGCAGTAATTAGAAAGGCACCATTAGCATCTATGCTATGAACTTTTCAGTGTAGTTCAAGACACATAGTAGTATAGCCAATTAAAACAAAAACATTTAAGTGGGTAAGAAAACTATTAAAGCTAATTCATTAGACCTGCATATTTTGGGGTCAGTGGTACAGAACATGCACATCAAAGCAGAAAAAGCTTGGGTTGCTAATATGCCCCAAAGCACTGAAATGAGCAGCATTGCAGATTGTGAATTTGAGAGGTAGGGCAGCCTTAGGGTACTGATTACATTGATGAGGATATGGTAATGACTTAAGCAGCTGTCAGGAGTTAGAGAGACCAAAATCCACAAGGATGTGTGGCTAAGTAACAGATGCCTTTAAAAACTCTTTGGTTTGCTACTGTTCAGTAACTTAGAGCAAAACTTCAATGAGGTGACCTCCACAGTATTTTGTACGTAGATTAGGGCTTTTTCAATTTTCAAAAGACTGGATTCTTACAGCAGTGGATGAGCTCAGAGAGATCTGATTTTAAAACCTACCAACACCTATGTCAGGTCAGAGAGCAGAAAGGAGGGAAGATGATGATTTTGAAGAATGCTGAATAATAAATTAATTAAATCAATACAGGGTCTATACAATGCCTAATACGAATTCATCTGAGACACCAGTGATCCTTGAAGGTCTCTTTAAAGGCCAATATTACAGTGGACAAATGTAGTCATTTGTTCTAATGTCCAGTGGTATTGCAAATATTTCTGACAACCTGACCAAAACCTGCAGGCCGAGAGCCAGCAATAGGAATAGATGGGTCAGCAACTAGCAGTAATCTGGTGACTGAAATCATGATTTGATTTCAGAGAAATTTGTTTTCTTTCACAAAAGTTGCCTATCTAAAAGTTAGGTGCTAGATCAAAACTATTCATCCTGGGCTGTATATGGTCAGTGGAGTAAAATAAAAATCTCAAGTGAGTGATTCATGCTGTCCAGGGGTCTATTTTCTTATGCTTGAATTATTTTCTGGAGGATCTTTCTCTGTTGTCTATAAAGCTGGGCTGGAAAAGCAATTTAAAATGGATGTCTAGCTAGCAAAAGGCTAAAATAACAGACTGAGAAAGAAGGGTTAAATAATGATGTACTTGTGAAAAATTACCCAGTTGGTAGAGATGGATAACTATCTGCCCATATTCTATTCATTTTTCTATATTCCCATACTCCAGTACTTGCAGACCACTTATTAAGTGCACAGAGTCAATGGTCTTTTTTTCCCCATGCTGTAGTTCCCGCAAATGTTCCACCAATAAAATGGAATTGTGCTACTTGGACAGTATTGTCAGTAGCAGGGCGCAAAGTGGTATTGGCCTCCGGAGAGGTGTGGGCAATCACTGACACCTGACCTCAGTTAAGCTTTATATAAAGTGCTGAAAAGGCCTCATACTGATTATAACAATTCTTCAGGGATCACCATCCTTCTCTCCTGCAGCTCGTGTGCTGCTCTTTTAATGAGCAGCTCAGTGATCTTGTCCACAGCGAGGCTGGAAGTGGAGATAGTTGAGAACCAATCAGTGATGTGATTAATCACTGTTCACGCAAGAGCACGGCACGCTGACTGTTGGTATGCACTGTTTGATTTGAATGCATTTATCTGGGGAGGTGGGGACCTCTCTTTATTCTGACAGAAGCAACCCCGCTGCTTCCAACAGCTGCTGAAATCAGGCATGTTTCATTGCTATTAATTCAATACAAGAAATAATTATCATTGTGCTGAGGTGCTGGACACCTGTTATTCTTTCTTCACTGAATTCTAAAGTCAAATTAATAAGATTCATACGCTCTCAGTCAATAAAGTTTTACTACGTAAATGGTTTTGTCCTGGTCAGAGTTCAGTGCTTTCATTTTACCTTGGAAAATGATGCAGGAGGTATTCAAACTAGGAAGACTGAAGAGTAAATTAAAAAGTGTGTAGTTCTCCTTTATAACAGATGTGAATAGCTCTCTATGATGATACTCAGTGTGATAAAAATCAAGGATTTGCCTATCATTCTTGCATCTCAAAATTACACTGTCTTTTCCCTACTGTTTTTGGCAGAACATTATTAAGATTTTCTTTTGCTTGCTTTGGCTCCCTGTTGAAGATGATGGATGGTTACTTCCTTTTGCTGTCAGCTAGCCAGTGAATAGCCAATTGAAAGGAGAGGGATAAAGGACCAAACCCCTTTCCATTTCACAAAGTCTTAGAATTTTAACTGGGAAGGCAAGCATTAAATCTATTCCAAATCTATTTAGTGTAGGTTGTCATCCATCACCCTGGTATATGAGTGCCTTCTAAATGAAATAAATGGCAGTAGAGAGTGTGTAGCTGAACAATAGCACTCTGCTTGTTCAAGATAATTAAAAACCCCATCAGGCTCACAAAAGGTTTTTATTGTTTGTGGAATAATTTGCTTTCCCCTCATCCAAATTATTAAAACACAAATTTTCAGTATTAAGTGCATTTGTATAGTGAAAGGCTTTATTCAGAAAATTGCTCAGTAGAAACTTATTTTTTAGAATTATTAGAATTTTATGACACAAAGTTCCTCAAGATTTATAATCTCCAAGTTCTTCTGAGAATCTCCCTCATTGACATATAGTTTCCAGTTGGTATTTTGGACTCATACTTACCATTATAATCTGAATGTATCTATCACAAGTAAGAAATGATGATGATGTTATGTGTTGGGGTTTTAAATTTATATTATTTCTATTTAATTGTAGAGTTTTTATAATAATTTGCAAAGATTACTTAAGACCAAAAGAGATATTTCTCTAATTTGCTGAAAAATTTTATTCCTATTCTGACGTGATTTTATATAGCTTGTAAGGTCTCACATTTACTATTATTATTATTATTGTTGTTGTTATTATTGTTATTATTATTGTTATTGTAATACCTCTTGTTGGTGTTGTTTTCCTTAAAATAGTTGCTGTTAATTTAAGTAGTTATATAGGTGGCATCTGTACTCTTTACTGACTGTAGAATATTGGTGAAGTGAGTGTTCTGTTCATATTTTCAGGAGAATATGCTCAAGCTACATGCCACAAACAGTTCTGTCTTCTGATTTTGGTAGTATGTAAGATTGGGAACATTTGGTTATGCAGATATTTATGGGATTTATTTATCATTTCAGTTAATGAATTGCTGTTAAACTTTGTATGGTATTAGTGATCTGATCAACACAGGATCAACAAAATTTTGCCTATTTCAGGTAGATGGTGTCTGTTTTACCAGTTATCTGAAGGCTGATTGAACGGTGGCTTTTTATTGTTTTTCCCCTTTATTTCTTAAAGAGCGACAGAAAGTGAATGGTGCAGAAAATTAGTATGTAGAAAATTTTTTAGAAATTTAAATAGTTTTTTACATTCTTTGAAGAGAAACTCAAGAATTCCAGCTATTCTGAATACGCTGAATTGAAAAGTGAATATAAACACTTAGCAACATGTCTGATGTTTTATGTGTATATGTGATATGCCTCCAATTTTTATTTGCCAGCAACACTTGCTCATTGCTAGCATTTCTCACATATCTCATGCCCATTTTTTGCTGTTTCTACAGCCATTTAAGGTGTTTTGTGTGCTGTTCTGGTAGTTTAAAAACAGTAAATAATATGAAATGTTAATGAAGTACTTAGCAACCATAATAGAATACCTGCTTGCACTTTGATTGACAGTTCATTATATAAAATAATGTCTCGATCAATAAGTTCCCAGCCATTTGTCTGGCATAAGTAAAGACAGACTATTACCATTCCAATATTTCTTAGAATACCAGCCAGACAGAGACTGGTAAGTAGCTTGTAGACAAAAATGTGACATATAATGGAATGTTGGCCTGTTGGCATGAAAACTTAAGCATGCTCCATTTATGTGCTGTTTAAATAAACTGATTTAGAAAATTGGTTTTACAAATATTGTTTGTTTCTGGATTACTTGCATTACCCACAGCATCAGTAACCAATGGACCATTGATAGATAGTTTTTCTTATTATAAGGGCAAATAATCTGTGTCACCCAAACTGTTTTCTTAAAGTCTATGTTGTAATGTGTATATAGCAGCTCTCCTTAGAAGAGGTGTTTAATTCAGATGGCTAAATCAAAATCAGTTGTCCAAAAATTAGTTAAAATTTTCAAGATTAACAAGTTAGATTTCCTTTCTGAAAGTAAACTTGGACCCTTGGTCTAGTTCCTAATTCTGTCAATGTGTGATCAAGTTCACAATACTGTGAGTCTCCCTGAGTGTGACTTTCCTTTAAGATTCTGCTGACTTGATCATGGCTAAGCCACATTGCAGAATAGTCAGCGGCACTTGTACAACTGATGGTCTTTGGCTAAAGTGTGGCTTTAGTCTTCATGAAAGATGACAATATGACATTTAACACATGGTAAAAAATTAAGATCACAAATTTGAGTGTAGTTTTCAACTCATTTAATTTTACCAGCTTTTCAAAATGTGTTTCATGTGGCTTAATTTTCAAAATCATTCTAAAATAAGAGCTATTCAGTATATTTTAGACCTGGCGTATTATGTAATCATCTAAATATGAATTTTAGAGAATACTGAAAATGTTTACTCCATGGTCTTGAAAATTTTGTCCTATTTTTTTAATTTCATTTAACAAATTACCAATGCCAATAAGAAAAGCTCATTTTTGCTCAAGTTTATATATTCTGACAAAATAATAGAAATGGGTATTACAGAAGGATTAGTGTTTATTTTTCTTTTTTTTTCCTTGTTTGTTAGCAAGGAAGCCTTTTGAAAGCAGTAGCCTTAGTTAGGCAAGTATTCCTTTTTTTTCTTTTTTTTTTTTTTTTTTTTTGGGTGGGGAGGCAGAAGTTTCTACTAGCTCTACATTGATTCCTGAGTTACTTGCATGCTTGCAGGCAGCCCAACCATTTCTCATTTTCTGTTATGGGCTCTCAAAGTTACAGTGTATGTTAAAGACCTGAAACTTGGGATATTATTAAAACATTCCTTCAGCAACTATTTCACTATTGAGCTTATGATTCTACAAATATTATCTCTTGACATCTCAAAGTTTGTCAATAACTCTTTGCATGCTGGGATGTGCAACATGCTTAAGAACTGCAACTATTTAATGATGCTTCATTAATTTCAGTGGAATGCTGGGAGGCATATTTTCCAAGTGACATACTTATATCACTGTTCTGGGAATACATCGTGTTTTGCAACAATTACAACATCCAGAGGGCAATAAATCAGTTAACTATATTCCTCTAGGCTCAGAAAATGAGCTAAATTGCTGTTTCAGAAAAAACTCTTCCCAAGCTTATTTAAAAGGAGGAGGTTTAGGAAATGGCAAGTGAGGTGCATATATAGGCATATTAGAAGGGCATCATGGGGGCTGGGAGCAGGATTCTTTCTGTCACAGTATATGGCTAGAAATAATGACAAAAATGTGCTGTAAATACCCTATTGCTATGGTGCAAGCTGAAACAAGAAAATAAAATAGGTACTTATGTTCTCTGCATTTTAATCAAGATGATGGCTCCACAGTTTTCTTCTAACTGTGGAGGTAGTGACAAAGAATAGAACAAAATCCTGTGCTAAAAAACTTTTTTAACTCCTAATGTCCCTCTCTCCATTGTAAGTTTGGATCCATATGATGGTTTTGATAGCTGTGAAATACTGTGATGTTCTGAAGATAAGAATAACAAATTATTGAGTACCAAGGAATATTAAGAATTATTGCTTGATATTTGGAACAAACACACGCATATATTTATTATGCACATGTGTGTTTGTGATACATAATTCTCTAGGGTGTTTTTACTATTTTTTCACAAACTTTAGTGTCACTCTGCCTACTGTAAAATAGCACAGCAGAATTGACAGGTAGTCAAAAAAAACCAAAAAAAACCCCAAAAAACAGCCAACAAAACACTCTACCATAATATAACTCCCTTAAATAGGGAGTTAATAAGCATTATGCCCTTATAACAACAACCTTTATTGTGAGATATGCTAAAGCATATTGCAATATTCTGTGGCTTTGAATTGTTGGGCTTTTCTTGTGGGATGTGTGAGTGCATATATATACACATACATCTATATATGTATATGCATATCTATAGATGTGAATAGATACATGCCCACATTTATAGCTGTCTGTGCATATCTTATTTGAGTTCATTAAGGCTGACGTCTTCAGAAAGTCGTACTTTAAACATACTTTGTACCCACACATCAACACAGAAAATTTCTCACTTTTTATAGTCATGAGGAGACTCGATAAAGAATTCAGTATCTCACAGGCAAGAGTTCTTCATTTAATGTGCAGAAAATGTGTTTGGATCCTGCTTCACCTTTTATTGCTATACAGGCAAAGAGCTTTGAAACTAAGAAATTTTATAGGTGTAAAAATATGTAGAAATGTCTGCTATAATTAAAATACAGGAAAATACTGGAGCATAAAGAAAGGGAAATCATATAAATGAAGTGCATATTTCCAGTCCAGTGGGCTGAGTGTGGAGATTGGAAAATGTATCTGCAAAAATATTGACAATTTGCTACAGTTCCAGAGACTGGGTAAACTGCAAAGATTTCTTCTAAAATAAGACGCAGAAACAAATTTGGGATAAGCATCAATGTCAACATTCCGTTGCTTAGTTGGACTGAAAGAAAAACTGTGAACATGACAGAATCTCCAATGTACCTCTGCTTCTAAATTTACTGTATTTACAGATACAGTGAGAAATGCATTTTATCTGTATTTAGCTAATTTAACTCTTGGGGACTGATTAATATATTTAAATGAGTCATTTTCATATGTGAAGCTGCACCTCCCAGACATGATAACTAATCCCTAGAATTATTCATCCCTTTACTGTCATGTCAAAACCGCAGTCAAAGGGATGACTCCTGTTGACATACCCAACTGAACTTTCAATTCACTCACTCAGTAGTGGGTGGGATAAGACCTACATAATCTTGCAAAATACTTGTTTGTGCTTGATTTCCTGTTACCACAGCACCACAGTCTGCTGGATATAATTAGCAAAGTAGACTGCAGCGTGTATTCAGCCTCATGGATAGAGCACATACAAACTGCAATGACACCTTTGGTTGAAGAGTACACCTGCACATATCCCCAGACACATGTAAACATGTATACATTAATAAGATGCCATAAAGCATCAGAGATTTTGGTTTATTGTTTCCTATAAATTCTGCCCTTTTCCTAATGTGGAATTGAATCATAGTCTTAAATTAGCCTATATAGAAAACTTGATTAAAATTAAATGTGTGTATATATATATATAAGTATCTGTGTGCCAGGGTTCTCCATCAGTTAATTTTGAGAAACATAAAATATTTTCTTTTTTGTGAAAAAAAGCGCCTGCATTGGAGCCTCTTACTGATAGTTGCACTTCAGTAAGTGTTGCTTCTACAACATCCTTAATATGATCAAGACCTGAGCCCTTGTGAGGTGTCTTTTGTATCAATCTGCAATAATAACCCAGACTGTGGTACACATAGAAGTGCGTTTTCTTTTTCTAATCTAACCTTTGAGTTAAAAATGCTGGCCATTGTAGGTTTTCTGTACAAAGATTGGGTTGACAGAACATACATTTGATTTCTGTTACTAGATAATTGAAAGGATGAGGCTCAATTTGTGACAAGCCAGAGCAGAAAGATGTGGACCAGTTGAAAAGAGTTCACTCCAGGTGAGCTATGATGATGATCAGTTGTCTAAAGAAAATATAATCCATGAGGAAAGTTGTAAAGAACAGTGGTTGTCCAAACTAGACAATACCAAGCTTGTGTGGGCATAACAAATAAAGACTAAAAACAGCATGGAAGATTTAGGTTAGACATTAGGAAATATCTTGTAACAGTAAGGATGCCTAAGGACTGGGTTAGAGGTTTGAGGAAGGTTTTGAAAACTTCACTGATAAGAGGTTTTGAAATTAGACTGATATCAGCTGGGATAGAAATAAGTGTAGTTATTTCTGTGAGGGGAAAAAGAGACAGAAAATATGATCTGTTGATCTTTGTAATAGCCTTTTTTGTCCATGATTATGTCCTCTGCATCTCCTCAGGATTGCTTTCAGTTCTCTGAATTAACTAAAATATATAGGGAGTTCTTTGTTAGAGAAAAGTTTTATTTGGTATTTTTTAAAAGAAATACTTTTTCTGTAAAAAATACCACTCTTAAGAATTGTTGTGGGCAAATGTATAAACCATTGTTTTCTGTTGTAATAAAATTTTAATTTCTTGAAAATTCCAACAAGAAGGTACTGATATTGTGCCTTTTGTTATCTTTTAAAAACTGTTGGTTTTAGTTGTGGGTTTTTTTATTTTTTTTTTCTTAGAGGCAGGAGGATCATATTTAGATCTGGTTTCTTGTATTTATTTTTTTTTTCCCATGGGCACATGGCAATTATGTACACATGAAGATAAATGTTTGGGTTTTTGAAATGAGCAGCTATGAAAACAATTTGATCATGCAATTGAAATTTTATCAGAACTTTGAAAAACAGACATGAAAATAATGATGTTTTGAAGCAGAGTTCCCATTAAATTCCTAATGGACAGAGCTGACTTAATAGTGTGGACAGTTCAGTTGAACTTGAATTATATGGTACATCCATGATGAGAAACATGAACTAGCTGCCATTATCTTGTCCATCCTTAAAATGATTCCCAGCAAAAATGCTGCATGAAGAAATATGGTTCATATATAGTGGGAATTAGAACCAGCCTTCGGCTGAATCAGGAAGAATTAGTTTAAACAGGGAGGTGAGGAGGGCATTCTTAGGACCTGGCTTGGGTATTGGGAGGTTGAAGTGCTGGAAATGGAAATAAAGACTGTAAATATTGGTTTGGCAATGGATTGACAGTCATATGCGGGTTACGAATTTTGGAACTGATAACTTACTGAATTTTTAATGGGATTTTATGTTATGCAGACATCCTTTTACTGATGTCTGCATTTTTCCCAGTCAAGTAATATTTTACATTAATGTGGCATGTCTGTTTTGATTTGATTTTCAGGGAGCTGTTCTAGGGTTTTAAATCAAGCAGTGAAATTGCTGCTGTACTATATTCAGTTTGTAAGTGATTAGTAAGTAATATAAATACCTATTTCATTCAGTTGTTTGACAGAGGTATGAAGTTGTACAATTGCAGATACAGAAAAAACCTCAAGCAATCCAAATGTAGCATGCTTTTTTTTTTTTTTTTTTTTTTTTTTTTTTTAATGAGAGGTAGGTTATGTCTGAATGGCAAGAAAATAGATAAAGGAGATTTGTCAAGACATGGAGGGAAAACTGTCCCAGGTGTCTGGGTGATCACAGAGAACAAACTCTACAAAAGTAATGAGATTGTGTGAAAAGATGGAGCTGCACCACAATTGCTGGAAAGATGTTAGTCAGAAAACATAATTTTAGCCAACTCATGGAGTTTTTATTTGTTGACTGGTTTTAAGGAATTATGTTTTTCACTTAAGCATTTTTTCTTTAAAATAATTAAGTCAAATTCCGCTAATGCTTTTACAGTGTGCAAAGTTTTAACCTCCAAATTTAATATCTTTGTACTTTATGTAAGTTATAGTGTATTCTTCCCTCTCTCAGAAAAGATTGGCCTATTAATAGTGTCCTTTTCAACATATGGGATTATATTCTGTCAGTACTTAAGCAGGACATGGTTCTTTTTTTATCCTGAATCCCACTTGTACTTGTAAACTGATGATGCAGAGTTATCAGTGTTAATTTTGTTACAGAAATCTTGCCAGATCTTTCTCATTGCCTAATGATTATCTGTGCTCTAGCTTGTATTCTATCAGTTTCCCAGAATTCACTGTTCTTTTAACCTTATTGAGTGATTTATTTTTGTACTCAGCAGGCTCTGAATATTCATTTTTTTTTATATCACAGAAATGGATTTTTACATGCATCTGTTTTTGCAATTTTTAAAGGAAAAGAAATATGTGCAGCCTCTTTCAGATTTTTTGTGGTCTTTTTGCAGAAATCTCCACATCCTCTCTGATTCTAATGTAGGGAGGATGGAAAATGTATCTAAACAACTTGCAATTCATGATTTTTCTTTTTTTTTTTTTTTTTTTTTTTAAATAAAAATATGAAACTAAGTATTTTTAAAATAGAGATTCAAGTAAAAAATAAGCCTTTCTTCTCTTTCAGACTCAAAGTATCTTTTAAACATTAAGAAATTATGGGTCCTCAAAAAAAGTTCATCCTATTTCTGCATCATCCCTACCTTGCCAGTATTGATAGACCATTCAGTTGAAAGCCTGTGGCTATTTCTTTTACCATTCTGTTAAATGTTCATATAAAATTTGTAAGCATGCTCAAGGAAAATATCATATGGCTTACACAAGAAAGTGCTGATAAATTAATATTGAACTGCTTAAGTCATATATGGTAATGTCTGTCCAATATATGATGGATAAAATTTAATTCATTTAGCAGTACATGGAGAAAAAGAAGAGCCTAGAGATGATTGTTTCCTTTTTTTTTTTTCTTTTTTTTTTTTTTGTATGTTGTTTGTTTGGTTTTGGTTTTCATTTATTTTGTTTCTCATTTTGCAAATGGATTCAAAAAATTATCTGTAGATGACCAGGAACTAAGGCAGAGGACTACTTAAAATATCTGAGATATTAGAAGAAAAGGATTTTAGGTTGTTCAATTATTTTTAAACAAAGAAGTTGATAAGCCCAAATAAAAGTTCATCATTGAAAGAATTTGACTACTTGGCAATAAAGCATTAATAGCTTTGGTGGGAAAATAAAATCCACAAAAGAAGCCTGAAATTGGAAGCTAAAGTAATGCTGATTCAATTTGCCAGATACAAATTTCTTCATTTTTTCATCAAATGGGGATACTGCCCAGAAGAGAAGTACCAGCTGAAGCAGACTTACAACATCCTCATTCTGATATAGATATTTAATGGAGTTTAGCTTGAGTTATGAATAGCAAAAATCTATCAATTGAAGGTGCTTTGTATAGGCTTAGGGAATCAAAACAAAAGTTGTGCCTTTGATATGGTATTGCTCTGACAAGTGCACCAACACAAAGTTAGCAGGAGCTTTACTGCGCTGCAGTGTTCACCTTTCTACTGACTAATCTTTATGCAAGGTTAGAAGCTCTGTGGCTTCTGGTATGTGTGAGACTCAAAAGTGTAAATAGTATTGGGTTTTTTGGAGATGAGTTAGACAGTCTTGACCTAAGTAAAAAGTATAGGAAAACTCACAGGTGTGAGTTTTGCAATTTATTTAGATACTGTCCTTGTGAATGAAATCTCTGTGATCTCTGTGGAAATTCTTTACTTTTTTTCCTGACAATGAGAAGTAATCTTGTTCTGTCAACATACCTTAACGTAATTTTCACAGTGAAGATAGGATATGAATTCATGATTACGGGAATCAACAGTTGCTTACAATAAATGCATCATTAGTATTTGACACTTGCAAATATTAAAATATCCTCCCAAACCCTCAAATCTAAATCATCTGCAGGGAAATTAAAATTAGAGGTATTTTAGTGAGGTTCTCCTGCCCCTCCCCCCCCCCCCCCCCCCCCCCCCCCCCTAAAAATTGGAACCTTGTTCTGTTACATTTTAAAACAGTTCCGTATTTGCTATGGTATGCTAGGAAATCTGGTTGTTGTGTTTTTTGGTTTCTTTTCTTTTCTTTTCTTTTCTTTAGAAGCTAAATATATTTACTAAGCCATTTTTGTCTTTTACTGCAATCAAAGACTGTAAGTGTAATTTCTTGTCTGCATCAAAAATACTTAAGATTTTCCCTCACATGCCTGCTGTGCTCTGGATACAAACTATCAGGTTTATAAGAGTCTACTGAAAAACAGACACAAAAAAATAAAAAGAAAAAATAATAATACGTATGAACATCCAAATCTTCAGTGATTTAGGCCTACAAAGAATTCTTGAAATAAGATCAGCTTTTACTATTTTAATAATCTACTGCACCTAAACAATTGCAGTATCTTAGTCATTTCAGTGGCTGAGAGGAGCAAATTATAGTTTTGGTAATATAAGGGAGGAATTGATTCACATTGATCAACAAAGCATTTTCATTAAGGGTGCTCTGTGGTAGGGATTATGTATTTTTGTATAAAACATGAGTAGATTTTTAACTTTTACATAGAAGCCATTTGTCCTAACTTTACCTTTGCTCTAAGCATTTCTTTTAATTCAGCATTTCTTTTGTTTTACAACTTTAGAAACATTCCAGATAAATGCTCATGGAAGCATGAGAAAATATAGCAACAGAGATGTTTTATCAATCAAAACATTGAATGTTAATCTCCTTACCAACTTTTAGAATGACTCCATATATTTTGTTTGTTCCTCTCAGCCTCCAACTCTCAGAACAACTATGACAATTGAGGCTTTCCCATACTAAGGCATGCCTTAAAGTAGCTTGACTGCTTGATGTAGAACCTGGCAAAATAAACAAAATTGAGTCCTAGAAATGCAGGGAGTTTGGTATGAATGAAACAGCAGTTGACAGATCAGGATTAGGTGACTGACTTTTAAAAGGGATTTGTTCTTCTCATCACACCCATTTCTACTTTTCAGGTTATTTTTCTGGTAGACTATATTTCTGAGATGTTCTGATGTTTCAAAAACATGGAAAACAAAATATCTACTCCATTTTTCATATGCTTTATTGGTTTTTTTTACCATCTTGTAATTCAGTTAAGTTTCTCTGTATAAAGAAGAGCTATCTACTTCTATTTAATTTTATTTTACTGCCTGGTTGCCGTTTTGGTTTGCCTGGGTATTTAGCTGAATGTTGTCTGGTGGTGTTGCTCCTTAGTGGAATCTAAAAAGCTCAAAATCATGTTTTGAACTGTTAGTTATGCAAAGCAATTGTAGAAATACAAATAGACACAAATAATTATCCTAAGCCTGGGGAATACTAGAAAGTTTTCATCTCTTGTATTTGATGACCGTGAATTGTGTAAGCCTCTTTTATGTAATTTAAATAGATGGTTTTAAACGGTGATTTCCTTTGCTGAACTAGCAAGCTTCCACATCCTGTAAGGATCCAGCATGTATTGAAAACAGAAATATATAATTTTAAAAGCTGAGAGAAAATACATTATTGGGGGCATATAAAGAGATAGAAATTAACTTACTCCAGGGATAAATTAAAAAAAAAAACAAACAAACTAGATAATCTGTATTCCTTTGTTTCTAGATATTGGAGAAGGCTTTTCACAACAATTTTAGGAGACTTCACTACCTTAGACTGAAAATAATTTAAAAGAAAATAGGTGGTTTGAGATAGAGTAACACATAGCCAGTTTGATTTAAAAAACCCACAATCCTAAAGAATTATTTCATTTCCCTCAATAAAAAGTGCAGAAAAAGTTTTTCTTCTATTGTGTTTTCCCCTTTGCATCTTTGACATAATGGCATTTAAAGCCTCATTATGTTTTAAAGAGAAAAATGTTGTCTAAAGATGTAGGAGCATGACAGAACGATGCTGTGTGATTTTCCTTTGAAGTTCTGAAAAAAATTCTTCTCATCAAATTGTGTGACAATTTCTTAATAAGAAGGTGTTGGTGGAGTGGAAGCTCAATGATTTTCTATGTGATTGGCAAGGGTTTTCTTTGAGTTAAAAAGACTCTGAAAGTACACTACAATGTTTATATTGATCTAGACACTATCTATAGCTGTCTTTATTACATTTTCTTATTTTGGCATAATTTATTTATGACTAAATTACTCAGTAGAGTTTCAGGAAGATCAAAAAGAGATCGTCTTGTTATTGTAAATCCCCTACAAAAGCCAGCCCAAAAACTTATTTTAATTGTTAAAAGCTTTACTAGTGTAAGAGGAAACTCAAAGAGGTAAAAAAAGTGGGTATGACAAATGTAGTTCACAGAAGACCTGCCTTAGCATAATACAGGGTTTACTTAGGAACACATTATCAAATTACTTGTTGTTCAGATGAAGTCTTATCACCGCTAAACTATTTATACTTCAGTTTTAAAATGTTTTAACATTTTAACAGTTTTAACAAATAAATGTTGTGACCCATACTTTTTTCTTTCTTCCTGTCAAAAGCTCTGTATCATTTATGAACTAGATTTCAGTCTGATTTGTTTTAAATTAGATTGCTTAAATATATTTTATACACAATCCAGAGATTCATGAAGGATCACTTATTCATTCTTACATTGGAAAAATGCAGCTTTATATTAAAAAATAAAGTCATCTAGGACAAAACTCTACCCATTCACCTTTGTGGTAACTCTCTGGAAGACAATATAAAGCTGTAGATCCTGGAGATGTCATGTATCATGATAGGCAGATGTTGATACTCACACTTGACACTGTGTTTGTCCCTTCATGAACAAATATCAAACTTGCTCTTCTGCAAAACCATCCACTAGTTCAGTGTGTTAAGGTGTCCTATCAGAGCAGCCTTTCCATGAGGTTCTGGCACTTGCCAAGCTCTGTGTGTTTGATCTCCATCAGACTCTTTGCCCTGCAGTGTCAGGCACACCTGGGGCTGAAGTGGTCTCACGAGCAGACCTGCTCACTCACATTGTCTCAGTGCTGTTGACTTCACGGGAGATATGATGACACTTGCTGCCTTATTTAACAGCTGTCTTACTTCAGAGGATAATCTGATTTAACAGTGATTTACATTGTCTGCAGGAGTGTAAATGATTACTCAAGGTACAGCATCACAGAGGATCAAGTGTTACCTCTTGAGACTGCTACATTGATGAGATACACATTGTAGAATTTAATGCATAAACAAACATCTTTTTGGTGTACGTGCTTTCTAATAAGGGTTCTTCTGAAGTTACTCTTTTATAGACAAATTTTTCACAGATACAAATAATAAAAATCTGGAACAAACAGGGGGAAAATATTCACAGTGCGGTATCTTTTCCAAAATGTATAATTTTTCCCTCATTATTCAATTTGTGTTAATAAAAACTAATTCCTGGGTGGTCAAAGATACAAGGTGAAAATTTCTTTAGGGTAGTTTACACTATATCTTAACACCCTGGTGTTTTATTGCTAATTTTCGCATTTTTGCTGCAATTCCTCATTGCTTTGGTGGACTGTGAAATTATTCTTTAGTCCTTTAAAATGGGGTAATATGCAATAGTCTATTAAATGGAAGTGTTTTTTTCCAAGTTTCAGTTTTTAAATTCTGTGTTTATGCTCTTTACATTTAAAAATAGTCTTATTTATGCTCTGCCACAAAAGAAATGAACGGATATCACCATTTCAGAACTTATGGCACTCTGATCACACGCATTCCCTCTGGTGTTAATATGGTTAAGTAACGAAGAAGTCTAACCAGCTGTCTCAGAATGTACCCATTAGCCAGGAGATCCCTTCTAAATGTCCACAAGAAACAAACAAAAACCCAGAAGTCTAATAACGTAAACTGCAAAGCTCCTTGTTTTGGAGTTTGCATCACTTCCTGCAGTCTAACAATTTTGCAAAAAGGTTGGCTTTTAAGATTCCAGTAAACCTGCCAAGCTCGGTGTGAGTACTTAGTCTCTGGTTTTTTTGCTTTTGTGGGCTGTGGAATTAGTTTTGTGAGGTGGTTTAAATCAAAACTTACTAAAGACAAAGGAGGCATTGTAAAAGGGAAGCAAAGACCATAAAAGAAAGGAAGAAGAAATGTAACCAATCCCTACAAATTACAAAGTTGACCTTGCATTAGTTTCCTTCTGCTAAAGAGGAGACACTATTTTGCTAGAAGTTGGTTGCCTCTGATTAGCCTGGGCAGGAATTATCTCACCCAACTCCGTTGTTTTAAAAATTGTTACAAACTGAACATTTAGCTCCTCCTATGGTGAGTGGAAAGACATTGACACCAAGTAATTAATACACTTAAAAAGAGGTGCCTGAGAGTAGTGGGAATTGTCTGGAAGAAGCCTTTGGACTGGATAAAAAGGGAGCCTATATATTATCCTTGGATGACTAATTTTAGATGGGGAAGGCTGAAATGCTTTGTTGGCAATTAGCCTTAATACGTCCCTTGCTGCATATACAGTTTTTCACACTTAAGGTATTTATCGAGTGCCCTGTACTCAGCATCATTTCCCAATTCAGTTACAGGAGTAATTCACAAAAATATTTAAAAATACCTAGAGGAGGGGCCATGCAGTATTTTTACTTTTTGCCCTGAAGTATCTATAGGAAATTTCACCGCCTTATCTCATGTTTAGCATTTTTAAAGGAAATTTTGTTTTCTTCTTCTTTCCTTTTCAGTATGTTTGGGGTATTGTTTTTTGGGTTTTATTGAGTTGCTGGTTTTTTGGTGTTTTTTGTTTCTATTGCTTGTTTTATCTGTACCTAGTGTTCTCAGAAATCACGTTCTTAGATTGGGAATATCTGTTTTCTGATTAATTTGGTCACAAAAGTATTCAGATCTTTCACAGAAGTTTTCAGTTTTATAAAGTATAAGTAATGTGTTCAAGAGCCTCTGTCACATAGAACTTTGAATACTTCCACGATAAAAATATTTACTACTGTAGAAAATAATTTTTTCTAAGAAAAACCTTTAAAAACCACCAGTTTGAAGGTGAAGGAAATCTTAAAACACAAACTCCGTAGGTAATATGGTGTTATATACTATTTATTAATTAAGAGCAATATGAGTTTGAGTTGCATTTTGTTTGTAGTATTAAGATGAGTGTTACAGTTGGTAGAAAGGAACAGCTTTTGGATGCACAGGTGTCTTCTTGATCCTATTATGTACATACCAGTACAGGTATTTATGAAAACAATTGACTCAAATTATAATACTTAAATGTTCTGGAGTTTGTATCATATGTGTCATATGAGTGATACACCTACATTTAACTTCAGTGCTGTGGTGGGATTGCCTCCCCTAGGGAACAAATTCCCACCTAACCACTCAGTCACCACTCCTGTAGGAGTGGGTGAGAAAATCATCTGAGAATGTGGGCAGGCTGAGGTAAAGACAGGGAGGTTTCTCACTGATTACTGACTTGGGAAATACTAAATTCTTGAAAATAAAGAATGTTCAGGTAGAGAGGAACAAAACCAAGTGTTAAACCAACACTTTCCTTCCACTTTAACCCTTGCCCAACTTCACTCTTGGCTCCTTCTTCCTTACCACCACCCCTCAAGCAGCACAGGAGAGTAGGGAATTGGGAGCTGTGGTCAGTCCCTAACACCTTTTCTCTGCTGCTCCTTCCTCTTCACACTTCTCCTCTCTTCCAACAAGGATCCCTCTCATGGGCTGCAGCTCCTTTAGGATAAATCTTCTGTGTTGGCATTTCTGCTGGCTGCAAGCAAATGTCTTCTTTATTGGCTGGACCATCACCTCCCCTTCATTCTTTTCTCACCTTTTCACACTCTTTCTCCCCTCACTACTCTGTTGTCAAGCATTTTGCACTTTCATGAACATTCTTCCCCCAGGCATCACCAGCTTGGCTGATGGGCTCAGCTGTGTCCTGTGGTGGTCCCATTTGGAGGCAGCTGAGACTGGAATTGTCTGAAAGGAGACAGCTCTCCGCTACTAAACCCTTGCAATTTAGACCCAACTGTCCACAGAAAAAAATAATGACATGCATAACGAGCTTAAGTACTGAGAAAGTTGTGACTGAACATTTCCATGAGATCTCCTTGGAGTAGCAAATGGATGCTTCTTGGTATGAAAAAAGGTTTGAAGATGAGGTTGAAACAAAGACAGCATGTTTCCCAAGGCATTTGCAATATGAATTGAGAATTCAGTCCTGTTGAATTCTCAGGCTAGCAAATTACTGGTTAATCAAAAGATGTAAATTTAGGAGCGAGAGAAGGCAGGTTTTGCAATCATATGCAGGACTTTTTTTCTGGTTTAGATAGTTGTCTCTGTGTATGCAATGAATAAAGGTCTCTGATCCCTGTAAGTAATTTTTCACTCCATTGCTGGAAGAAGTGTTGAAGTAGTTGCAATTTCAGTAATAGCCAATGAGTATTTGTAATTGCAAGTTCTGTAGCTACTACATAGAGCCATATATTAACCAATATAATGTCCATATTTGCCTGATCATATTTTTAGAAATTATAGATTCCTGCATTTTCTTTATAGTCTCTCTAAAACAGGCACAAGGAATATATCCACTACTGCCCAACACTTCCCTGTGCTCACTCCCCTGAAAAAAAAAAAAAAAAGAGAAAAAAAGAAAAAAAATTAACAAAACCCAGTATTACTATGACAATATAAAAAAAGGGTAATGGCATAGTTTCTCTTCATTAACCTGACTGGGCTTTGACTATTGTAGTCCTTTTAGCTGTTATCTTTTACAGAAAGAAATTTTCACTTTGAACATTTCATAACATTGTGTTACTCTATTGCATTGTAATATTTTTCCTTTTTCTTACACTTCACAAAAAAGTGTAAAAAATAGATCCTTCGTAAAAAGGATTGTTTATGAATCTAATAGCGAAAGAAGCCACTGTCAGTTATTTGTTGCAAAGGCGAAAGAAAATAGATGTCCTTGGCCTTGTCTGTGCTTCAGAAAGGAAGCTTAGCCTGATTATGTATATTTAAAGTGAGTGACTCGTACACAGTTGACATTTATAATGGTACATCTTGAAAGCATTCACCTTTTCCAAACTGACTTGGTCAAGATTATAATGAAAGTAATAACATGATTAGACCTGGTATTAACTCAACAGTGATATCATCTTAGAAATACTTTAATTGTAAATGGTATTGGAAACCTTTGTTTAAATCTTAAAATATCTCCATGTTGCAAGATTATGTAATTTAAGGCACAGACCAAACATACTCCTTGTAAAATGTAAATCTCATTTGAATGCAAACTGTTCTCCAACTTTTGTAGGCTGCTTTTTTTAATTCATCCTTTGTGCAAGTTATTTCAGATGGACAACCAGATGAATTGAAAAAACAATAGAGTGAGACATGGAAAACAATCAAGGTATTTTCCCTTTCCTAGCTAACCTTTCTAAAATCATGCTTGATCTTAAGAAACAAAATGAAAAGTGTTCTCTTCCATTAATACTGAGAAAATATTTCCCTTGATATACAAGAAGCAGTGATAGATTTTAAATAACATTGTGCATGGAAGAATTCTCTGTGGGGAAGCTTTTATTTCTTCTTGAAAGTAGCTAGTATATTATCTTCTGAGTAAGTAATCCATACACATGCACAGTGTTTTAAGAATATACGAGGTAGTCCACTTGCAAAACAGAAAGAGGACACTTGGGTCCCAAATTCATGTCACTTAATATGAGGCACTTAACTGAGATAGGTAAAACAAAACTGCAGGTGTGCCAAGTTCTGGTGGTTGGAGTCTAACAGATCTGAATTGGCTTACTGAGATCCCTACATATCATTGCTGACTCTTCAGGAACACTGGGCATTTTTAAAGGCTCTGCTTAGATGTTTATTATTCCAGTGTCTTTTGGCTTTTGCTAACAGTGACAGGAAGAGGATGAACAATCATTTTTCTTTCCTCCTAATCATGTGAAATTGTCAACATAAAAACAAAGCTAACAATAACTGTGTTTGAGTTATCTCAAAGAAGCAAGCCTAAGAGCTGTGTCTCTAAAACCACTTTAGTGAAAGGTTAATGCTCGTTAGTGTGGAGTCAACAGCACTCTGATAAACCTCATAGTTTAAACTAAATGACAGAAAAAGAGCTAGTAGTACACTGGTGACATTACAATAAAATGTAATGCATTGCATTTATAAAAATAAAAGCAAGAGATTTTAGAAAACTGGATAATGCTTGCATTTATATATTACAAGCAGAGTTTTATCTGCATTTCTTCTTGCAGTCTCATATGTAACATTTCTGTTGCTAAAATGATATAATAAACAAGATATCATTATTTGAGATCAATATGGGACCTAGGTAGATAAAGATCAGGAAATGCATAGGCTGGCTCACAACAGCTTGGCAGAGGGTGGTGGATTTGGAGAAGGGGAAGAAGAGACAGCCTGTGGTACACTTTCTCCGTTCTGTAGGAATGCATGACTGATTTGCCAAGTGCAGGCTATTTGGCAGATCTGCTTCAGCAGTGATTTAAAGCAAGACAGGAACTAACCTCAGGAAGAATGAAGCAAATGTTCTCTACACTGAAAAAGATAATAATTTAAACTAAGGTTGAGCAGAGGCCTACTTTTTTCTGATCTGCATCCCAGCGTTTTTTCAGGAAGTTATTGGGATCTGAACCCCAGATTGAAACCAGCTTTTAGATTGAAGCAAGCCAGGATTAATCGAGCTAATCGGCATGATAACATTTTCTTTACTATTTCACTAACAATCTAAAAGCACAATTATTGCTTTTGGAGGATAAGCATGGAACAGGGAATGAAAATAATAAGACTGAGAAAAAAGAAGGACCAGAACAGTCTGAAGTTAAAATTAGTTGTGGATTTCCATTTAAGACAGCTCAAGTTTCATTGGTCCTTTAATATTTCAGAACTATAATTGGTTAAACAATAAAAATTAAATTCATGAGTGAGAGGGGTTTTTTGTCATGGCTCCTGTTATTTAATCCATGTAGGTGATTCTGATGGAAAAAAAAGAAAAAGTTGTTTCATGAGCTGGAAAGGGATCATGAAAAGTGAGTGCCAAGAGACACATATAAAGATATAAGAAAGCTGTTGCTTTGGTAGTTTGGATCAAATCTCACAAATACCTAGCTATTCACGAGCAGAAGTTAAGTGCCTATTCCAGCTCCTGAAATAATCAGTAATAACAAATATTGCCACCAACTTTCTGTAATAACTTTAGACATTTCAAACCAGAAGGGGACTTAAGAGAACCCTAAAGATTTTTAAATACATTGGAAATAAAATAGAAAAATTGATTATGGTTTTCAGGATTTGTGTATCCAGGATTACTATAACTGTGGACAGTAGAAGGGACTTGTATGTTTAATTTGAAGAGTACATTTGTTTGAAATAAAAGGTTTGAATATGACAGTACAATATGTGGATTAACATTTGAGGTCTCTGGATAACTTTTCTCTTAAAAGCCCCAAGAATTTGAAAATTTTCCATGGAATCCTATTTAGTTTTCAGGGAACTCCCACAAACTATTATTGTATTTTTTGGATTCAGCTCATTTGAGTTCTTTCACCAGGAATGCTGTATGAAGGACCACAATTCTTACTTTAGATTCCTAATCTCACATTTTTACTCCTTATTTAATTAATTTTTTAGAGCTGAAGGCATATGAAGACCTACCTTCCCTCCAGAAGGTAATAACATGTCAAATATTTTCTGGCTTCCCTATTTTAATGTATGATAACCCAAAGTGGTACACAACAGAACTCTAATTTGAGACTGAGTGTGATATTTAATTATTTTTGTCCCCTGTAAGACGTGTGTAGAACAGTGTAAGAGTTAAGGACAGAGGAGGCCTGCTGGGACAGTTTGAGGAGTGAGAAGCATTAAAATGTCAGTGTGTGACAGGTATTTTGGTGCTGTGTTCCTTCAAAGACAAGGATTAGCTGTGCTTTCAATTGGCTTCCGCTTCCTTGTTGTTGTAGCGGAACTGTAATTGGTTTCTGTGGGCCGAGTACTTCATCCTCCCTTTCGCAGCAACGCTGCCTTGCTCATGTAAAGGTGATGTACCTATTAATATAAAAGGAAATGTAAACACACTCCAAAAGCCTTTTTAATAAGTACTTCCAATAAGGGGAAAAAATGCTGTATCTCATTCTTTCTCTATATATATTTGTATATTTTATAAATACATCAAAAGTATTTGTACACCTCTGTATATCTCACAGTAACAGCAATTGGCAACCAGCCTTTGTTTTTGTGCAGTAAAACTGTCCATAAACTAAAGTGGTTCTGGATGGTGTAAGTGACCACTCCTGTAATTAAAATAAGTTACTTTTAATTGGATCACCTCTAATCGCTGATGCACTATAGCACTTTGAGAATTAGGAGAAACAGGGTTTTTTTTAAATAATTATTTTTATTATGTTCTATCCTCTGGAAATGACATCCAAAACACAATTCCCTCTGATTTCAAGACATTAAATTTGCATGGGTACATGAGAGTATATGTACATGCATATGTACATTAATATTTTTAGATGTTTATAGTTTTATATATGAATTGATTTGTAATTTAGTCAGTGGAAATAAACTAGAGAGTACATAAAAATTAGTAGAATGCTCAAACACCAAAATGGAATGTTTTCCTTCAAAACAAAACTCATTTGGTTGACTGGTTAATTTAAACACTCTAAAAGTGGCCCTATTTAACCACCATGGTTTTTTTTTAAAAAAAAAAAACAACCCAAACAAACAAACAAAAAAAACCCCAAAACAAACAAACAAAAGAAAAAACAGTAAAAAATTTGGTATGTGTTTAATACAAAATTAATGTATGGTAAATCAGAGTTATCAGACATTTCCAAAATCTAAGTGTATCACTCACACTCACTCCTTCTGTGACTTACTGTGTGTGTTCAGATGCTCTGATAAAAGCAGTTAATTTCTACCCTGGTATTGCAAGATTTTTCCAGAAACAAATTAATGGCAGTGATTCATTTCTTTGTGTTATTTTTCTTCAGTAGTATTTACCTTTTATTTCTACTTGCTACATCATGTTGCATTTCCATAGCAATTTCTCATTTTGCTTCAGTGGTTTCAAATTCTATGTAGACCTCTCCCACTGGCATGTTTGTTCCTGTTTTCTGAACTTCCTTTCAAGAAAAGGATGATAATGCCACTGATCTCCAGTCCCAGTAAGGTAGAATAGAAATAAGAACATTTTCTTTAGTGCTTTTGTTACATGAGTCTAAGCTTGCATTGGAAAACGCATGGTCAATTTGCATCTGTTGGCAAGTATTTTTCAACATCAGAACTAATAAAGTTCTTAACTTCCTCTAAATTTTAGTGGTTAGAATTATTTTACTCCAGAGGTGGTTATCAAATGAAACTTGTTGTGGTCCATAGTTTTAACTTTCCTTATAATAATTTTCTTTTCTGTTACAATAGAGTAATCTAGGATTTTCGTTACCTATTTACCAGGAGAGTTCAAAATGTTATTAATCCCTAGTCTGTTCCAAACAGGATATATTATGCTTTTACTATGCAGAATCTCCTTTTCTTGGACTAAACCATCATTGTCGACCCAAATGACCAAAACATATATATCTTCCAAATATAGTTGTTTTCATGTGTTTCCTCACAGGACCTTTTCCTGTCCCACCTTCTGGTTTCTTCTCTCTGATTAAACATTCCAGCAAGCTCTCACATCCTAAGAGGTATTAATAAGGGCCACCTGCCACTGTGACTCATTTAAAATGTCTCAGTACAGTCTAAGACAAGAGATAATAAATATATCCAGGCCATGGGGGATCAGAAAAGAGCCAGAGACAGTATTGGTCAGCATAATGGGCAGTGGTCTCAGCATGAGGGCAACCTAACCTTATGCTCCATTATTCCTCTGTGTAAATGCTCAGCAAATGTCACAATCCCATAAGCAGTTTGTGGCAGGTACCACATGCTGCTCTATGTCTGCACATAACCACTGCAGAATAAGTTTTTCACCAGTTTGATACCCATCCCAAACATTTCTGAACAGACTTTTTTCCTACCAAAAAGTCACATTTCTTTTCTATATTTTCAAAAAAAGTTAGACTTTCTTTTATTCTTGGAGGAGCATCAATATGCTTCTCTTTCCTGTAGTTTTGAATTATTAATTAATTCAGTTGTACTTCTAGCTGTAAGCAACCCTAGCTGAAATTACTTCTTAAATTACTATTCCTTCTGTAAATTCTGCATTTTTTTTTCTGGAAAGTTTTTCCCATTTCCTTAGTAAAATTTTCTCTTTAATGATAGTACATGTTACCCTTTAAATATACATATTTTATTTGTTTTAATCTAGCACGATGTTGAACACCCCACGAACAAGCAGTGGATATAGCCATATAAAACCTTTATTAGTGGAGTGCATGGCAAAGGCGGTTGTCTTTGCATAGCAACAACACACATCTGAGAGAGTAATTTTTTACATGGCAAATAATGTGTTCCTTTCATGTTGTCTTATGTTTGGTTTTCTTTCTTTTCAATGTTTGGTTTGATTTTTTTTTTTTTTTTTGTTTGTTTGTGTTTTTTTAAGTTGAAAAAAGATCAGACACTCTTCCTAGAGATGAGGTAATGCAGTGAATCTGATTTTGTTATGTTCCCAAAAATAATAATAGAAAATGAAACCAGAAGTATTGTTCAACAATAATGAATCAAAAAGACCTCTACTCCTAACTGAAAACCTACATCAACTGTAAAAAACTACTGAGAAAACTGAATAGTGCTGTGCAAGAAGAAAAGTTTCATTCTTTAATAAAACGTAATATATAATAAGCAATATTTTCTTAAGTGAGATTTTACTTTCTAGCTGATTAGCTAGGAGCCTTTTACTTATTGTAGCATATTTCTTCTGAAGTACTGAAAATTTTCTTTCCAAATACTCTTGGCAGTGGAAACAAACTTGAAGAATAAAAACCTGTAATGCAGCAACACAGTATCTTCAACCTGAATTTACAGAATGTAGGCCACAGAGCAAAGTCACTGCCATTGAAAGGAGCAATTCTTAAGTTGAAAACATTTCCTACTCCTCCATATCAACCTCCAGATAACAAGGATTCAAAAACCGGCATCATCTCAGTTGCACTGTGGAATAACATGAATCCTCATAATTTTTTTGTGCAACTTTTGTGAACATTACATTTCTATAGAAATTCTGCCAACTTTGCTTAGATGAAACACTGACTTGGCAATAGCTGCAAATTAAGTAGTGTGGTACGATAGAGGGAGTGAGGGCTTGTCTGGAAGAGCAAAAAAAATACACTAGTAAGCCAGCTCACATAGTAGAGAAAACTCTCTTTCTCTCCCAATTTGAGTGCTAGGAGTGTTATTAGTCTTAGAAGCATTATCTCTCCTTTGTGAAGTCTGTCTGACTGTAAAGCAGATGCTGGTTTTATTCTGCTTTTCTCAAGCAATCATTTTCTACTTTCTCTTCTTCTTTAGGATGTCACTCATCATTTGGAAATGATCAGAAGCATTTCTTGCTGCCAACCCAGCCCAGCAGAACACTTTTAGAACTTTTCTGTGTGCCTCTGGAGAGCTAGCAGATAATTTGGGTTATTCAAGTATACTGATGCAAGGACTGAGTGCAGGCATTCATTCTTTTGACCCATTTCCTTTCATTCTGATATCTGAAAAGATGGTGTTTGCCCTTGGTAAAATGTCTTTATCAACTGGCCATACAAGACATTTCAGGTTAAATGTTATTTTACATCCTAGGTGTCTTTGTTTCCAGCCTGTGGTAAGAGGGGCATGTCATCAGAAAGACATTTTATGGTATTTTCTTACTTCATTAAATGTTCTTTAGGAAGATACTGTTTGTTTGCAGCTTCAACTTGTCAGAGAAGTACAGTGTAAGTGATATGTAGGAAGGGTCTCAAGTAGTGGAAAAAAAGTGGTCAGAAAAGATCCCAAAGCTATTTTATATGCCAAGTCAAATGCATGTAACTGAGATGCAGTTAAAGAGCAATTGTATCGTTTGCAACCAGAACTTCTTAGAAGGTTTTTGTCACCAATCCATGGCTTTAGAATAAGCCTTCTTTTCCTGAAATGGTATATAAGTTGTCAAATGCTATAATCAACCAGCTCATCCAGGCTTATGGCAAAATTAAAAAGCCCTAGGGATTTTCTCATGGCTAAAATATTCTGTCTCACTTTTGATCACATCCCAGAATGTACTGTGACCTCTTAAGTTGTGACAAGACTGCTTCTACTTTGTCATTTTATGGAATTATAATCAACTTCTCAACCCAACCACCATAAATGTAGTTGGGGGGCAGGTTTCAGTCTACAAGCTTAGTTTCACTGAAGCAAATGGAGTCCTGCATGGTCTCACTGGAGCAGGCAGATGCCAGTTTTAGCTGTAAGGCAGAGTTTTCTGTATTTGAGAGACTGTATCCTTTCCACTTGAACATGATGCCCAGAAAATAATTCTAGAATTAGTTTGTTATCCCTAGGGCATTTGAAATTTTAACACACATTTTTGTGTACATTAAATTAATGTACATGTATCTGGCCACACATAGAAATTGTCACATAGGAAACAGTGTTTACTTTTTTCTTTCTTGTCTTCTCATTGCTAATAGATGTGACTTTAAAATATCATGTTCACAAAAATGATCAAATAAAGTCAAAACCAGTTTAAATATTTGTCCATTAAAAGAAATACCTCCACTGTATTTACTTTCTATGAACATTAATCCCTTTGATTTTCTGTACTTACACTGACTCTCTTGCTATGCCAAATAAACACCTCTCAAAAAAGACAAGGCGAACACAATTTGAAAAGGGCAAGGCACGTAGTCTGAGCAAAGATGGTGTCAAAATACTAAATGCCTGCTCTTGTGACATATCCGGTATGATGAGACTACATTTTCTTTTGGGCTTAACATTAGTGTGATCTTCAGGGATGTCTTTACAGAAATCTGCCTCAGACTTGTCTGGTTGGGTATTTATACTTGAGTGAAGAATAATTCCCCCCCCCCCCCAGATAAGTACAGAGAGTAACTGAGACAACTATCTATAGATAGCAACTTTGTTCCTCCGCCAGCTCTTGATGGTTACTCATCCCTGTGTAATTGTTCATAGTGTTTCATAAAGAGCCTGTTAATCCCTATAGGTTGTGTAAAGTGATTCCCTGTGGATGACCTAATTGAAGCAATTAAGGTGGGTTTATTATCGCTGTTTAGTAACTGGACCCATATTCTCCTGTTGTATTCTGAGATTGAAACAAATGCTGGCTAGGAAGAGTGATGGCTATTTCCTCTTTGCAAGTGTGGAGAGAATTAAGTGACATCAAAGTTAAGTTGATAATCAGGTGGGTGAGTCAGGGGTCAATTTGCAATTAGAAGGGTTTCAAATTTATTAGCTGCTTCTCTCTTAATTTAATTTAATTTCTGTTGAAGGTCAGTTTTTGCCTTGATTGTCTCTTTATTTTATCTGTTAAAAAAATGGCTCTGATAAAAGGTTTTACTGAAACCCACAACAGAGCACAGGGAAGACCTAAGGGAGCACATTAGCATGTAAAAGTGAGGGATTCATCTCCAAGGTGACAAATTTCATGAAGTCCTGAACAAAAGTCAGTGATAACTGTGCCTGTGCTGGTTACTGTGGTACTGCCTGTGGCCTGCTGCCTTGGAGGGACTGCTGGCATAAAGCTCTGGACACCCTGGTGCCAATTGCTCCTTTAAGCTTTGTCATTATTGTTTTGTGACCAGGTAGATTCCATGGATTTCTGAAGGTCTGCTGTTTATGCAGTAAAAGTATCTCTATCGTAGTACACAGTTCTCCTCTGAGTATTTTGTCTTTCCCTCTTATTATTTTGGAGGTGAACTCTGAGCTACAAAATGGAAATGCTGGTAGCAGACCCTTTTCTGTTGGCTTCTTGAAGCTTACCATCCTTGAGCTAACACAATTTTAGCAGATAATATTATTTCTCAGATTGCCACACCTTTCAAATTAGGTTGAAATTTTACAAATGAGACATTAATAACATATCAGTAAGAGTCAGTAGGAACAGGAGTTTCCAATACAACCCTTTTTACTCCTTTTGCCAAAATCAGAAGCTTTGACAGTCACACAAAAATTTTGGGAGGATTATGTCTAATACCTGAATGTAATTCTTAAATGCAGTCTTTAGCCTAATGAATCCAGAATGTTTTAGGTCTTTGAATTATCATGAAGGCCTTGCAGTTTTTGGTAGGCTCCAATGCACTTTTGACACACTCAACATACTATTAAAAACAATCTCTGTAGCTTGTTCAACTAACTGCAGTCACTTGGCTTCTGAAGAATCAAAAGTTACTATTCAGAGCATGACCACAAAATATGACACATCTGTATTCAGGGTCATATTTTCCAGGGTCCTTATTTCTTCAGGGATGTGTTTTCATTTTAAAAAAAAAAAAAAAAAAAAAAAAAAAAAACAACCCTATTTTTTTTTTTTTTAATTGACTTAGCCTTGCACTGTATTGAATAGGATTTTTTTTTCTTCAGCTTAATTGAAAGAAATAGTCAACATCCTTATTTGCAGTTAGATGCATGAATGTAAATCATGAATAGCTGGGTTACTGTCAGAGACATTATTCTATATTAACAGTATGAAGTCAAGGGACAGAATTTAGCCTCTAACTGGATTTTTTTTCACTCTCAAAGACCTTCAAGCTAGAGGGGAAATTGCTAGTCTGAAACAATTAAAATGGACACAGCTCATTAATGTTTTAGTCAACTGCTATAGCATCAGTCCTCCCGATTTATCTGGGAAAAAAACAAAGGTACTGAATCAGGACTGTCAAAAAGATGTGCAATTTTCTCTTTTAAGCAGTTAGTATACACACAGTTGGGTTCTTTTGTTAAATCTCTGTCTGAATCCCCCTCAGAATTGCAGTTAGGGACAAAAAAGAAAAAAAAAAAAAAAAAAAAAGAATACTATAAACAACTTCTGCTCCTGTTGCTCTCTGAAACTGCAGGTGTGAAAGGAGGGGAACAGCAAAATATCCATAGCTGTACTATTTTGGAATCTGTGAGACCTTGAAAAGCAGCCTGACTGTGGCTCCCAAAAGACTTGTGTATGCATCAGAGGGTGTGTGTGTGTGGGTGTGTGTGTGTGTGTGCTGGATATCAAGCTTCACCTACCAGCAATTTTCACTCCCCTCACTCTTAATGGTGGCAGCAAACAAGAGCTGGGTTTTTTTGTCTTTCTTACAGATTTGCCCCTGCCCCTGTTGCAGGTTGAGCAAAATTCTTGCCATACTAAGGGCAGTAAAAATTAAATTTCATCTGATATACTGAGAATTGTTGAGATTGCTCTGGTTAGATGCCAATGTTCAGCCAGGGTGCTGCTGGTCCACGTTATGTCATGAAAATAGTTGGGAGATCTCTCGTGTTTTGCTTCTATGGTGTAAGCTGCTTTCAGGCAGTACACAAAAGAGCACAAAAAGCACAGTAAAGATCAGCTCTGCAGATAAGAGTTTTTCAGTGCCATAGAGAAGGAGTTTTTTACCTTAATTATGGGGTTTTTAAATCCTAGGGGGATTTTGACTGCTCTTGACATGCCTAGCTTCTTATGTGCCAACCATCCAGACAGGAGAGATATGAACTATGCTAGGATGCAAGTCATGGCTGCCATTTTCTTTGTAGAATTTTTATGTTCGTGTTGTTTTCATTAAAATGGTTTTACATTTCTTTCTTAAAAATAAACTTGAAATATTTTTTCCCTGATAATTCAGCTAAGGGTTCTTATAAAAGGCAAAACCTTGTTTATACTGATCACTTTGGCTTTACTTTCTGCATATTATCATATGCAAACAAGGTCAGCACAACTTGCAACCTTGCATTCGTTTGAGGTATTCAATAAAACATGTATGTTCTCTAAACTGCAAGTTTTAAAATATAATTTTAAGTTCTATGTAACGTTATATGATACAGATACTGCCTTCTAAAAATTTTGAATGTCTATTTGAAAACTTTACTTCTTAGAAAAAAACCCTTAGTCTTTCATGGAAAACCCCCCTACATGATTTCAATTTTGACCAGTAAAAAAAAATAAAATAGCTTAAAGACTGTCAGATCTGCTGTAACTTAATATAACTAAAACAGTGTGTTCTGTTAAATCTTATAAATAGTATAAAAGCAATTCTCTATGTGTTGCTTTTCTGGTTAAAGCAATGATAAATGTTTGTAATGGTGTTGTAATAGAGAAACTTTGTCTTTTCTGCAACATGTAGTTCTAAAAACTTGATCTAATATAGCCAAATCAACTGTTTTACAGCACTGAATCTGCATTGTTCTAGCCAACCAGTGCTTTTCCAGGGTTCAGACTGAAATCAGTTTTCAGTTCTCTTCCCCTCTTTCAAGGCAGATTTTCTGAACTAAAAAACCCCAACCAAACAAAACAACACAACAAAACAAACTAAATGGAAACAAAACAGTTTAGAATGGGAAGGTATAATATTGTAAAAGAAGCAGAGTAAGAGATTGTTTCGCAAACCTTTGAACGATGGATTCACACACAGCAGAGAACCAGTGCAAACAAAGTTTTGATTGCAAAGGTTAAGTTTTACACATCCTGCATATAAAAAAACATTTCATAAAGTTGTGACTCTGTTAAAAGGTGGCAGACAGTCTGTTACCCTTCCACTGCTTCTTTATTACTTTCCTTTTAAATTTCCTTACTTGAATTTAGACATTGAAATATGAGCCAAATAACCCAATCCATGTGAAGAAATAGGTGCCTACCAAACCACAATTCATCTCATTTTGGGGTCACTCAGGTAGATCACAGATCATGTTCCTGACATAACTGTAAAAGAAGACAAACTGGCTAGCTTGCATTGAAATACAACTTCTAGACATTTAAAAAGTCTAAGAGATTTTTTTTTTTAATTGAGAATGTAGGTACTTATGAAATATGTATGAAATTTGTATTTCAATAATTTAGTAATTATTGAGTCGTCTTCATTGGTGTGTTTGTTGGTCACATTGAGTATCCTGAATTTTGAGGGTATTTGAAAGTATCAGCATGATGTACAGATGGAAAAAAAACCCACCAAAACTACTGAAAAGCATGTCATTTGATTGATTGAATATCTTGTATAAGTTAAATTTAGAAGTCCTCTGTGCCACATACCTTGTCCACAATTCTCAAGGCTGCTGTTGCCATTCTAGGCCAATAATTCTCTTCATCATCATGACGGTAGAGTCATAAATATCTAATTTCGTGTAGGATAATTGCTTGTTACTGCCATCTATGCAAAAATATGGTTCTACCGTACAAAGACACACAAAAGTAACACAGATTAGCTGTAGCCACCTGGCCAATTAGAGGAGTTTTCACAGCTCAAGCAAGTGAAACAGAGCTTCAGGTCCAGGAAAACTCAGTAAAAGCACACCTGACAAGCGTCAGTCGAGAGGCTTTTCAGATTTAGTGCAAAACTTACATCTGCTTATCACAGGCAATGCTGTATTTCCAGGTTACACAGTCAGAGCCTGTGATTAAATTAAATGATGGTATATGAGTGAGAATAATGACTAATGTGTGTTTGACTGTGAAAGAAGAAAGATTAATCTCATTCGTTTTATTGTTTTTCACAAATACCTGCTTACTGCATTCTGCCACTTGCAGAATAGATGATTTCTATTTTTATATTATATATTTTTATGTGATTTTTGACATAACTACTTAGAACAACCACGATGAGGGGTCTGTAATAAAGGTTCCTAAGCTTTTTGTCCTAGAAAGCATCAACTATGGTGCTATCTTACTAAGAAAAATGAAATTGCTGATTTTTGTCTATTAAATCAGATTACACTCTTAAAATTTCAAAGGCTGTACATGAAAAGTTGTCTTTTTAAAAACTTTATCACTGAAATTGCTATTTTGTTACTGGTTGCCTTTTTTAAAAATCACAGAGATCACACTGGATATAATTCTTTCCTCACACAATTTTAGTAATAGTACTGATTTCAGTGGAGTTATTCTTCATTTGCCCAGTGTGAGGAGAAAATCAGATTAATTTGCTAAAATTATTTTCTTGTCATATTATAAGAACTTATTACTTTTCCCTGTCAGACATAATCATGATAATTTTAGTAGGGAATAGGTTAAAATAATCTTCATCCAGTTGGACAACTTGAGTCAGCCTGCTGCTGTGTTATATAGCCCTTCTGTTCTGCCAACTTATTTTTGATGAGCTTCTTAGAAATAGCTTTTATGCCAATGACTTAGGGTAGGTTTGTGTGTAATTATGCTCTTAGTAACATTGCAAGTATAAAGAAAGAAGGGAAGAAAAAAAAGACATAGGTCTTTTAAGGGACCTCTTGTAGGCTTCTGTCTCATTATGTTAACAATCTGCCTAGAGAATGGTGTCAGATTTAGAGAGCAGACGAGATTGATTTACTTTTCAGGCCCTTCCACCCAGCCTAATTATTGCGTTACAAATGGCGATTCTTTCACCCCTCTGAAGGAGCACTTTGATTAGTGTCTGCAATGCAGGTGCCAGGGCTTAATACGGTAAGTGCATGTCAACTAGTTTCTTTCATCACATAGTCAAACTGTATAAAAAAGCCATTGCACAGTAGAAGCTGATACATGGCTTTACCAGAGCTTATATGAGCTTAAAATTGATAGGTTTAGAACAGCTATGAAATTTGCCATCTTCTTTTGTTTAATTTTTTTGTTGTTGTTGTTGTTATTCTAATAAGCAGGAGAAAAAAAAGGACAGATGCGAAATAAAAATAAAATTAGTGTGAATAGGTAGTTTGCCATTGTAGAATTTTATTTAAAATTCAGATCAGATTTCTACCTTCTCCCTGCCCCCAAGACAAGATTGAGTGGTTCTTCTCACAAATTAAGTTATAGTCTCAACATAGTAAGCTCTCTTTGCTGCTCATCTACTTGATGATTCGACTTATTGAAAGGGTTTTATTATTAAGCTGATGCTCTTTTTCATTCCTTAAAGATTCATTTATAAATAGCATGCTTTTTGTCAGTTGAGAATGACTATGTAAATACAGGCTTGGATCAGTAAATTGGAACACAGGATAATTTGTACTAATTCCTTAAAAATTTAGTAATCTTTATGCCAAATTCAATGGGATTCACTTCAGACACACCAGACTTCTCATTGACTTCTTATTGCAAGTTTATCATTTATTTGATATCTACTCTCATTTGCTAGAAAAAAGTTACTTTTTTTTTTTTTTCACTTTCCACACTCTAGAGAAGAAAAATGTAGAAGGTAGCCAGTGTGACATCCTTTCCTAAATAACTTTGCACAAGAGAATAGTATCAAAAAAGGTGTGTGGGGGGTGCAATGGGGAAACTGCAGGAATGCTGCTATTTTGAGTGGCACACAAAGGTGAGGCCCTTGAGATCACTGAAGGTAGTGTGATGTTTCTCAAACACCTGTGTGTTTGAGTTCCTGGCTCAGAGAACACCTGCTTCTTACTCAGATACCTCATTTCCCTTGGATCCTTATTATGAACTCTGTCAATCCTCATCCCACGTTTAACCAGCATTGCATGTTAATAGGGATCATTTACACCTCAAATGACTTTCCATGTTCAATTTGATACACGTTCCTTCCGAATTATGTCTGAATATATTCTGAATTATGCAGAAATTGATGGTTCTTCTTCTTAATTATTTGGTGTGCAATTATTTAGTGGTGTTTAGTGCAATTATCAGAAAACTGTATCAATAATCATTGTAATATTCATTATTTATACAAAAAATACATCCTATGCCTGTTAATAATGTCTTATAACAATTTCTGGTTTATCTTAGATTCTTAGAATTTTAAAAATTTTACTTTCCAGTTATGGATCATCATATGGAGTGTAGCTGTCAAAACTAGTATTTGTATTATATTTAAAGAATTCTTGTAATTTTAATAAAATAAATGTAAATACAGAGATAAATGTCAGGTCCAATGGGGGCTAAGAGATTACAAAATATACCTGTAAATTGTTGGCAGTCAAGTAATTTATTTTAATATACCCAGGTCAAAATATTGCCTAATTAAACTAAAACAGTAAGATTATACTTTCACAGCTGAAGTCATTGTAGCCATCTGTGTGAAAAACAATAGTTTTAACATACCTGTGTAGACTTGTTGAGATCAGAAATTAGTGATGAGCAGAAATATAAGAACTTAGAAAGGAGAGTAGGCATTCAACAGAAGATTGTTCACATTTTAAAATTAGGCTACCCTGATTAAGTATTATTTGACTACAGTAATACAAACTCCAAACTTTTTACACAACTTTTATGGGAAATCTATTGAAAATATATTTGAATTTTCTCCTCTGTCTAGATCTTATCAAACTGCATTTTTAAAAATTTTAGAGACTGATCATGGCCCAGAGGCTGAGTCAACATTTGAATTTTCTAAAAGTATTGCCCTTTCCACAGCAGATTTCTCTTGGAGATCCACTGACTTTAGATTTTTCAAAAATAAGACATTTAATAGTGCCTGTTTTGAAGGTTTCTTGTAAAATCCTACAAGGCATGCGTAAGGTACTTTGCAGATTTTTGGAGTTTCTATCAAGCTATGTTGTGTTGTACTTCAGAACTTCTCATAACTTCCCATTTTTTAATCCTTTAAAGAAGTTCTGGAATGCAACATAGTATTTTAAAATACCTCCTGTAAATTGCATGCCTTTCATAAAGGTATTAGGAAGAATTTTTTTTACTGGGAGCGTAGTGAGGTACCAGAACAGGTTGCCCAGAGAAGCTGTGGATCCTGCAAGTGTTCAAGACCAGGCTGGATGGAGCTCTGAGCAACCCGGTCTAGTGAAAGATGTCCCTGCCCCATGGCAGCAGGGTTGGAACAAGAGGAACTTTAGGGTCTCTTTTGACCCAGCCCATTCTATAATTCTATGAATTCAAAACTTCTATAAGCATGAAGGAATTAAACATTATGTAAACGTATTAGAGGCTTTTAATGTACTTTGGTAAACTGGAATCTTAAGGAGATTGCTGTCGTCTGAACACCAAAGAGTTAAAGGGCTATTTAAATGCTGATGGTATGTCAAGACCAGCATTTTTCATCCAGTTAAAAAAGAAGAAAAATACAACAAGCAAGCAAACAAGCAGGTGTAGTAATATAATTTAGGTTCTACAGAATAAATGTAAGAAAGACAGGAATAAATGATTACTGTGTTTACTATTGGACATTAACTCTCTTATATTTTCTTGTAAAATAGTTTCTATAAATTCATTATTTTGCTACGTTTTTCTGTGCTGACTCACTAAGCCACATGCAGTATGTGATACAATTTTAGCTTTTGGGGATGGTGCTTATGCTCAGAGTGTTTGAAGAATGTGTATCATATACTTGAGTGTAATTTAAAAAACAATCATAAAGGGGCAGTGCCACTCTGACATATGCATCTTGCAGCAGAATGAGTTTGAAATTTGGTTTCATAAGCTTTTAATGAAGTAGTAGACAGGAATTTTAATAGACTACACTTTCTCGCATATACTGAAAAAACCTTACAGTAAATGGGAATAGAATTTGACTGTATATTTTCAGCATTTTAACTAACTAAATAAGAAAATTCAGCTTAATCTCCAGACTTGTGAATTTTAATTCAAACCTTTGATTCAGATTAGTCAATTACTTTTTCTTTTTTTGCACTTATCTGCTCAAATTAAAGCATGAGGAGTTTCAAAGCTGCAGCAACACTTTATCATGCTTGCAACACTAATTACAACATAGCTTTTTTTGATTGCATGAGAACACAAAGATCATCTGTGTCATCATTCTTGCTTGATGCATAATTATGACCCAGTGCTTTAATTTGAATTGTCCAAAGGAAGGTTGAATTAACTTCCTTGCCAGTAAATATAACAGCTGGGATTCTGTTAGTTCCCTGCAGAGATCTCCAGGCAATATTTATCAGAAATTTCAAGTGCAAAATAAACTGTTGTGCCATAGCAGTCAGTCTGCACAGTGCTATGTGTACAGCTGTAATAAGTGGCAATATACAGTTAAACAGTGTGAATTTGATCCTGTTACACCTTTTCTATCAATACTACTTGCACATTACATGTTCTGATGCACAAACATTTACTTCATAAATACAATTTAATGGGAAAATGTCGCACATCCTTATGTAGAAAACAACTACGGTTGGGGTTTTTTGAACACAAAAGTTCTTTTCCAAAAGGAACTAATGCTGGTAACAGGAGCATTGATGTTTTTTTCATAGCTCTCTCTCTGTCTGTTTATCTCACATATTTCTGATTTGAATTTTTAGTCACCTAAAAATTCACCTTAGTCCGGGTTTGTTAATGTGCTTTCATGTTCATATCTTAAGGACCTCCTGAAGGTTAGCTAGGGAGCCTTGCGCTGTCTTTCTGAGGTCAGGAGCTTTTCTACAGCGCTCTTTCAGTTGAGCAGAGACCCTTAGAAGCGATAGCAACAAACACCGCGGCAGTGTTAATGGCAGCAGCACAAGTCGTGCTGGATCAGGGCAGCGGCAGGAGCGAGCGGCGGCTCCGAGCGCGCCGCGCCAGCCCCGCTCCTCTCCGGCGCGCTGAACTGTTTTGTCAACAGCTCCATCTGCAGCCCGTGGGCAGCCGGGAGCCGCTCTGCCAGCGCAACACAGCTGTCTGGCAAAATTAGATTTGAGAGGCAACACCTCAAAACACCTTTTTGCGGTTGAAATTTTGGCGCTGTCAGGTTTTATATGATTTCTGAGAGTATAGCCGTAGGCTCTGTCAACGGGAACTCACTGGGAAAGAAGCAGGGAGAGAGCAAAAGGAGAAACCAGGCGTCAGTGCTGCTGAGGGCCTGCAAGCAGGCATAGTAAACTCTCCAGTCGGCTCTTTAAATATGTACACAGCAAATTAACCTGAATATTTGATATTAATTTTTTTCTCCCTATTCCTTTCTGCAAATAAACTTTTATTTGCGAAAGCCAGTCCTAAGCTTTTGGTACCGTGTCCCTTGTGAGACGTGACAGTGAGAATAGTGCAACTCACTCTGCCAGCGCTGTGATTTCAGCAGTGTAGCCCATATGCCCAGCAGTAGCGAAGTCTGCAGGGTTTCCTTTAGAGCGTGGGGCAAAAATTAGCATTTAAAGCCAGGGTCTGTAATTTGGCAACACTAGAGGGCTGTAGAAGTCTTTTCTAGTCACCTACAGGTGATTGGGGTTTTTGGTTTGGGTTCTTTTGGGTTTTTTTTCTGGGCAGTGAAAGTGGTACTGCTAATGGAAGTACTTGGGCAGGGCAGGAGGTATGAATGAACATGCTAAGAAGGTTTCAGATCAGCATTGGTTTTCAATGTCTTCAAATTATCAGAATGAAAGGAGTTATGCTACAAGTGAATATCTTTATATATCCTAACTTTTAATAACGTAGTAATCATCATCACTTTGTAGGATCACTCAATATTACATTTGTCTCTTCCGTACTTTATTTGTAAGTTTGGGGGTGGGGGTGGCGGTGTTTGTTTGACTGATTTTGGGAGTGTTTTGTTTTTGTGGGGTGGGGGTGGAGTATTAGGCTCACTTTCATGCATGGAGCTGTATTTAATTCTCCCATCTCTGTATGTAGGGTATTATAAGGTTGTATGTTGTCTTTAGAACACTTTCAGATATCTTTTTTGACCTATTGGTGCTCTTGACAAATTAAAATGCCATTCACGATGGACAAGAACATTAGTCAGTAGGCAACAGTCATTCCCTGGCCACAGAACACAGTATACAGAAAGCCTTCCCTTCCCCTTTTCAGTCCTCATGACAGCAATTGCTCCTGCATGTCTGTATAGATGGATGGGACGTTGGAATGTTTTAAAGATTAACAAATTTAGATCACTTCAGATAGGTGTGGAAGTGAATTCTGCAGTGAAAGAGCACTCATATACCTTGTCATTATTTCCCTATCTTTCACTCGAAGGTGCTTCAGTGGTGTCAGTAATCTTAACTCATGGGGAGTGACTCAGTCTCTCAAAAAAAGCAGGCTTCAAGTCATTTTGGGCTTTATAGGTCAAAAAACAGCACTTCAAACTCCACTTGAAAAACAACAGGCAGCCAGAGCAGATTTGGAGAGCAGATGTCAAATGCTCATAAAGGGATACAAAGCATATCAAGCAGAATAGCACCTTCCTATAACAGATTGTTTCCAGGTTGATTTAGTGTGAGACCCAATGTAGGATTCATATCAGCAGCCAGATAGCTACTTGCTAAAGACATGTTTGCAAATGCTAAATTATGATAGCATGTTATAACACAGAAATATTACTATGCATTAAGAGTTTACCCTCATAATGTTCTGTGTTACAAGGTCGTGTAAGATTTCTCAGGAGGGAGAAACCCTGCTCAGTATACTTCAGTTTCACCTAGAAAGAAGCCATCTCTATTCAAAACTCCACTCACTTGGCATTGTTATTGCCATTGTCTCTTTGGGAAGGCATCAAAAATTGTATTATACACCCTTGGAGATACCAAATAAGATGAGAGGCATTCAGAAGAAGAAATTGCTTCTACATCTTCTTCTGATCTTAAAGCCTTCTGCAAATCCTTGTGGATTTTAATTTTATGTGTAATGTAAGTAGAACTATTTTTTTCTAGAAACAATTCCTCTTGCTTTCAAAGATAGTGAACTTAAAAATAACTATTCCATTTCAAACATTATGTTTTAATATCCCTTAATAACATGCTATATGAACAATACTAATTAGTATGTTCAGATTCTGCTCTATAGATCAACCCTTCCTTTTAAATGCAAACGTTTTCCCCCTTTTTATCACTTTATTGTTGCAGTAGATTTAATTTAATCTATCTGTTGCATTTTTGGAAACTGCAACAGTTTGTTTGATTTGCTTAGGTGGCTCAGGATGTACAAACCATGACCAATTTTCTGAGCACCTAGCTTTCATGAGAACTTGGTATGCTTTGTAAAATAAATCCATGCCTGTATTATTTGTGAGGCCGATTTATATCATGATGAAACTCAGATGTCTGTCAATTAGAGAGTGGCAGCTCTCACCAGTGTGTAACAAAACATGACAATTTAACATAGGTGGTAAAGAATAGAGCATCCAGTGTGCTGCATGTCTAGTATAACTTACTGTGGCCAGCTTGTTAATAATGTTTTGGGGTTTTTTTGTGTTGCAGATTATAATTATGTGGCTTTTGTTTCAAACTAGCATAGAATAGCAAAGCTTTTGCTACTGCTTTCAAATGTCAAAATACAGTGCTAGTAGGGCTTGTTATTAGCTACTGCTGCCAGGTGCTCATTACAAGAGAGGAAAACAATAGGTACTCAATCTAGGCAAAGGAGGGAGAGAAATCTTACAAAGCTGGAAACATAAATCAGAGTTAGCTCTATCCCAGAAATTCTTTGTATTTTCTTCCTGTTGAGAATAGACTGTCAAAGTGAACAAGCAAAATGGGATGCTCTTTTACTAAATTGTCCCGAAAAGGACAAGTTAAAAATGTGTAGCAGATTCCTTCTATCACTGCAGCTAAATGGAAATCTTGGGATGGTATTGTTCAGATTTGAAAAATATTGCATATTTTATTTTGATTTAATGGTGCATGCAGTACCTGGAATGTTTATAGGGAATTCCACTAAGCTGATTAAGGAGCATGAGGTCTTATTTAAGTTTTATTTAAGTATGTTTTTGCTTGACATCAAGCAGGGCTCATTCTGGATGATCTTGTTGAGCTCTTTGTAGCATTGCTGCATTACTGATGAAATAACTTACTGGAGGTAAAAAGAAATGTTGTGATATCAGTTATTTAATTTCTTTTATTGAATTTTCTGACCTTGTAACACTTTCCCCAGCATCAAGTGTGAATAGGCTTCATATTTGAATATACAAATAAAGTACAAGGTAAACTTCCCAACTTGAAGAAAATTAACCAAGAGGGCATTTGTGCTGTATGAGGAAAATTGGTTCTTGTTTCTCTGCTACGTTGTGTATTGAGGAATTAAAATGTAATGCTTATTGTATCTGTAATTATTTGGTTTTCTGGTGACATATAATTTGGTAAGTGGTTGGTAACAAAGACATAAATAGCTAATTCTGATCAGACTTGGCAAACTGATGTGAGTTCCACTGTAAGTACTGTAAAATCCTGGGAAGTTGGACCGTATTTACAGATGGAAAACTACTGCTTCAGGAAAGCAGTCACTTTCACAAAGTGAAAAAACTTTGCAGACAGTAATACTGGATAAACAATGGAATGTGAGCTCACAAAAATGAAGGGTTTTTAGAGATGTGGCTATGCAAATATTGGGTAAGACTTAGATTATATTGTCCTAGCTCTTGGCATTAGTATGACTATTTCATGAATATTGTGTCCTATTCTGGTGCCATCAGTTAGGAAAACAAAACAGAAAATGTCAAAGGAGAATGAAAAAATGATTGAAAGGACTGGAACATGTGCTTTGCTATGAAAAGCTGAGCTTAGCCTAAAGAAAGGTGGACTTAGATATTTGATTAGAAGCTATAATTACCTATACAGAGAACAAGAATTTGTTAATGATGGTCTGTGAAGTCCATAGACAGGAAAATGTCGACGTGTAATGGCTAAAAGCAGAATATAGACCAAATCAACCTAAAAATAAGGTGGATATTTTAACTAATCCTGGAAACTACTTTCTGATGCAATTGATAGATTTTCTGTCACTGGAAATAAAAATGTGACCTTTATTCATTTTCTTCCTTTTAAGATATAGTCTATATCAAGCAAAAATATTGAATTTGAAGCAGAAATAATTGAAGTGTAGTACCTATAATATACAGGAAGTCAAATAACCACAATATTTCCTGTCTTTAGAGGTGCATTAACCTAAAATAGAAAGCATGCACACTTTCCATTCCTTTTCATTTCCTTTCTATATCCTCACTGTTAAACTATGTGCCAATTTGTTATCTACTTCTGAAAATACTGTGTGTAGCGAGCTTCCACTTATGTCAATAAGATTAGGGGATCTTAAGGTCATACCCTTAATATAAAATATAATTTATTTAGATATTGGCTACCTTCCAATTGATACCATAACAAATTCTACTTACCTGAAAGCATACAGGTTTTTTTTGTTTTTTTTTTATTTCCAGTCAAGAATGTACAGCATTGCACAGTTGACCAAGAGTATTATGGGAGAAGTCCATCTTTCTATAGAGGATTTAATACTACCCTTCCCCAGAGACAAAATGCCAGATTGATTTGATGGACAAGTTTACCATAGCAAATTGCATATTCCAGGAGCACTTTTGACCAAGAGTTACTGTCTGTAGTGTACCATCTGTTAAAAGTCTGATATCTCTAAATTTAGATGATCAGTGCAGTCAATTTGGATAGTAAATTATTCATTTAAACACTGTACTGGACACTTCACCACATGAAAGCCTGCTTGTACTTCTTCTGAAATTTTAGTTGAGTAGGATAGAAAACTGGTGGATAAAAGCAAATTTATTTCTCAATACTTGGAACCAATACAATTACTTCCATCCACAGAAAACCATGTATCAGTAGAATTGCACTTATAATGCAAATACACTAATTTGACACTCGCACCATAGGTTATGAATAATGAACCTAGGCACTGCAAACTGATAGTGCCCTGATTACATTACTTTGGGTAGACAGTTTAGAGGACATAACTGTATGTCTTAAAAATGTTCGGTCCTGAGAATGGGAGAAAGCAACACATAATGTGCAACTGCAGATGTTTTTTAGTTTTGCTTTCCCATTACCTCTTTGTCCTTGTATTCAATGGGGTATTGTGTAACTCCTTTGAGAACAATGGCTAGTGACAAGCCTGACTTGCTGGTTAAGACATGTAAGTTGACAGTGTGTCTGAGCTAGACTGGTGCTAGGCCAGTAGTTTGTGACTTCCCATTGGGCCAAAAAATAAAAATTGTAAGTGTCTCATAGGCCTGATATCAAAACTGAAGTTTTCTTGATTGTGGGATTTACAGACAGCCCATTCCTAAAATCATAACTCCAAATTTAAATGACAGCTGCAGACTGAGCTAACAAGTTAGTAGTGATAGGAAAAGAGGTACAGGATTTAAACTGAAAGAGAGTTGGCTTAGATTAGAGAGAGGGAGAAATTCTTTACTGTGAGTGTGGTGAGACACTGGAACAGGTTGCCCAGAAAAGTTGTGGATACTCCATCCCTGGAGCTCTGATTAGCCTGGTCTAGTGGAAGAAGATGTCCCTGCCCATGGCTGAGGGATTGGAACAAAGTGATCTCTAAGCTTCCTCCTCACCCAAACCATCCTCTGATTCTCATAGGTAATATAGATTTGACGGGTAACATTTTCTATCATTTGTTTTTTAAGTAGCCTAAGCACCAACAATACTAGAAGCAGTGAGTGGGTTTTTGTTTTTGTGCTTCCTCTTTGACAGCCCCTGAAACAAGATGGACTCTACTCTCTCACCTTTGGTGCTTCTGTCTCTGCATTTCAGGTTTTGCCTTTTTCAACTTTCTGAAAGAGGCTTTGCTGGCACTGTGGACCCATACATGCTGCCTATCAGCAGCTTCAAAGCCTTTGTAAGCCTCATATCTAAGTAATGATGGCATTGCTAAGTAAATTTGAAAGGTAGAAGTGAAACACATGTAGTACATTAGAAAATTTCAGTGCTGTTTCAGATATAATTCATGCTGGAGAATTAAGGAAGTAGCTCAGAGCTGACACTTTTTCAGGATCATCCACAGGAGCCAGTGGATGGTCTGTTACTCAGGCGTGTGAAGGCAGGATAGGCAGTACTTTCAGTTAGTGTGATGGATAGTAGCTGGTTATCACTAGCCTACAGGATTCACAGGCTTGACTCTTTGTTCAGCAGAATCTTACATTATAATTTTTATTTTTTTTTAAATTCTTGTTGTTAATGACCTTATTACCCGTGTGATAGAATGATACAGTGTTGCTATGGTGTGCTGCTATTGATCTCTCTTCATTGCTGGGGATAGATGTTTCTGAGAGAATTTTCAAATCAGAAATGTTGATGAACTAAAAATGTGGCTCTAGTGAGAGTTTTTGTTTAAAGTGATGTGGTGAGCACACTGAAATATCTCGTGCTGATTTGGATATGTGTGTCACTGAGAGTGCAATTTTTTTTTTTTTTTTCAAAGGTATTAAATAAAAATTTAAAGATAATGTACATAGAACTCAATCACAAGAGCAGAAGTCAGAATTCTGTAATGTTTAATTTATGTGTGTGCTTTTCTGTTCTCTTTCCTTCCAGATTAACGATGAAAATATTTGTCCAATGAGAAGTTTTCTTATTTAGAATATAAATGAAAATAACTGTAATGTGTGGCTTGTTGGAGGGAGGCAAATTATTGGCATTTTTTAAAATGTAACTACAGACTGCATGTACATAATTATGAAACACTAATTACTTAAAGGTCACAGAAAGAGTTTTCAATTTTTTTTAATATCCCATGGTTTCGTTTTTATAAAGCATAGTAATTAAATTCCCTATCAACCATTTTCATGTGGTGTCATTTCACTGCATTATTCTAAATAGAAATATGTTGAATTTATGCTGGTGTAGGACTGCTTATTCTGCTATTTGCTATTTTTGCTGATTGACACATGTCTGGAAGACACCTTAAGAAACAATATAATTAGTCTATTTGCATTGCCTGGAATTAGGTGACCTTTGGTTTTGGCAGTAATTAGACTATCCCTGCTGTACGCTGTTACTTGCTGGTAGTCACTAACCAGGCAGAAAAGGAGTCCAAGCAGCTCATTTAGTGAGCTACAAAAGCTTTTCAAATGTCATTAAAATGAACAGGAAATTATAATTAATAGTATGGTCTCATTTTATGATGTGTCTCACAGATAAAACATGGCTAGAGCAGTTATTTATTTAGCCAAAAAAACCCTAAAAATAGAGGCGTTTTCTCAAGTGCTACAGCACCTGAAAGCAAGGGCATGTTCTGAGTGTTTTCTTCTCAGGATGTGTGTATGCAGGCATACTTTATTATGGGTTCTTCAAGGCTATGGAAAAATGTTCATATCTGTATATTTTATTTGTATAATCCAAAGCCACATCTCTTGTATCCATCTCTTATACAGTGCTTCAGTGTAATTTTTTTTTTTTTTTTTTTTTTTTTGTTTTTTTTCATAAAATATATTGAAAGGCAATGTGGTAAATTTTCGAGTAATATTTTTACACTATTCACAGAAACTAGAAAATCTCTAAGAACCAAATTCCCAGGTGCATGCTTGATCATATGTGGATGATATCCTCCTGCATGAATCCAGCCCTGCAATAAGATAAATCTGGGTTGCCATTACAACAAATTGAAGGTTCATGCTTTCATTTCTAGCAGTTAATTGAGGCACCGAAGTTGATAGACTGGATTAAATAGACTCCTAGATTAGGTCTCGCTTCTGTGATTCAAGTTGCATGGTAGAATGAATCAAATTGTAAGGTACCTGTAGTAAATGGCTCACCAGAACTGAATTTTACACAAAATATCAGGACTGTGCTGAAGATTTGCCAGTAAGTAATGACTGCATTGCATAACCCAGTTAAGATAATTGATCTGTGCATTTTTGTGATTGGCTTGTAGCACCGTAGCTCTACAAATGAGGCATATTCACACAACAGAATTAAAAACCAGAAATGACCACATTCAACTAACTTCTATGGTATGCTCTCATTTTGTTGATCATAGTGGCTGTGAGTTAAAAGTCCTTTCCATTCAAAAATGCTGAATGTGGGGCTTAAAGGGTTAAAAATGGAAGATTGGCAAGTAGAAAGCGTTATTTTTAGAATTGTTTTTTTTGCTCAGGATGACCTTGAAGCTGAGGGATGCTAAGGATATTCAGCCTGGGAAATTTCACATTGTTTTGTCTGTCTCAGGAAGTGGAATTTTTGTAGAAGATAACTGAATGCTGTAAAAGACCTAAAAAACGTTCTTCACAGGCCTGTGAAGTAAGGGGGGGAGGGAGATGAGAAGCTTGGAGATTGTAAAACCCAGCCTAAAGAAGAATTATGCCTTCTCCACACCTTTTTGGTGTGTGAGCCAGGAATGGCCAGAGCACTTTTTGCCCCTGCTAAGCTGGAAACAGTTTCAGCTGTTGTTTGTGGCCATCTTGGTATTATCTACATGTATTTGGTTCACACACTGAATACTGACAAAGTGGTGGGGTTTTTTCAGAAGATCATTGGAACGTTTTGCAGGAAAGTTGAAAACATCTATCCTTAATATTTTTGTGAGATAAGTATGAGTGGTTGTTACCTATTTTTATATATGTGTCAGAAGAGTTATTCTTTTAGCTGAGTGCACTGTATGTACACTATAACTCTGCATGTAATTTTATGTCTCTGGTTTCATAAATAAGCATCAGATGTGAAGAATTTAAATTCAAATAATGTTAACATAATGTAGAATTAAATGCATTTGAGGTAAGTGATTTTTAATCTAAAGCAGCAGATATGCTTTTCACTGCTGACACCACTGCTTCAAGTCCTCAGCCAACAAGTGGTTTGGAAGGGTCAGCAAGTTGAATTTTCTTTTTAGGAAAAAGATTTATTCTATTTTACTTTAAACATCTGAGTCCCACACCTTAGAACAGTCATCTTTCTTTGTCCAAAGGAAAAAAAAAAAAAAAATAGATGTACTGTTCTTTACACATGCCTGTTTCTCTAACTATTTTTGACTCTGGATAAAAAGTTAAGGGTAAGCTATACAGGATGTCTAATTTCAATATAAACATCTGATTTTAAATTTCAAGACTGAAATGCATTGATCACACCATTCTCCAAACTTTGTCAGCTGTGTCTGAGTGTCATCAAAGAGCTCAGCTGAAAGAAAAGCCAACTTCAGTTCCTCATATTGGAGTTCTGTAGCCAACCCCCCCCCCCCATGTTCACTGAAAGAAGGCCAGAGCTCCCTGTTACCATGCCACCCTGTCTTTCACTTGTTTGGGGCTGGTTTTAACTCTTTTAATCAAGAAGCCAGTTTATTAGAAGTCTTTGTACAGGTGTTCCTTACTCACCTGCTGAAAGAGTTAAAACTTTACAGTGTCACAACTATGATTTCTGAGCACTCAGAGAACTTGAATAGGTTTTGACAGTAACAGCAGACAGGTGGTCGCAAAAATGCATAAATTAATTTAGAACGTTCAGGACTTGCTATTAAAAACAGAAGATTGACAACTTGCAAACTTTTTTTTCCTCAGGCTTGAAAAAAATCTTTTTCTTGACATTCTGCACTCACTGTAGAAACACTGGTAGTTTGAAACACTGGTTCAGTGAGATGCCAAACTTATAAATTGAACATTCAATACAATATGGTTATTTTCACTTTTTTTTAAAATCTGTATTAGTAAATTTGATTTGTTTAAAAATACCAATCACAGAAAAAATCCAGTTATCAATAAAATGGCATCATGTGGATGCATGCCAAGAGCACTGTTGGCAGAGAGCTAGACTTTAATAGATTCAGCTATCTGAAAAATCAGACACCTTGTAATTGTCTGATGAAGTTGAAAGATAATAGGCACTTCAACAGGCTGCTTACACTGATCCATTTTAGATATATTTGTATCTAAATACAGGCACATCATAAACTTTGCTTTTTCCTTAATTTTTCACAATGTGTATCAGTTATATTGAACTGGGTTTGCACAGTGAGCTAAAATTGCATCCTAAATTTTAATAACTATTGTTCGTCAAGTTTCATTTTGTTTGACTATCAGTGGTGAAATACATGAAATTTTGCCTCTCATTTAAGGTATAAGAATGGAAAGCAGCCCCTCTACAATGTGACTCATCCCTGAGACAGTGACACTTAGTTATACTAGTTCATTAATTGCTCAAAATATTCATCCATCTCTATACTGAGGCAAGAAATCTGAAATTCTTAAACAATTCTTAAGTGAGAATTGCTTTGAATGATCTCTGACCAGACTTCAAATAGCCACTGTTTGGCTGAAAGAAAAGCAAGGAAAACATGGATTTTTTTTTTTTTTTTTTTTTTTTTTAATTAATTTATTTATTTATTTATTTAGTTTCCTTATATTAACCTGATAATACCTCTCAAGGATATTTTAGGAATTTTTCCATCCAGCCACATCATTTTAGTTCATAAATTGCCAAAAATATTGATGATAATGTTTCATTTTGATAGTGAGAAATTATATAATGCAGAAACAAGGGTCAGGGCATAAAGCTTTAGAGTAACTGATTGAGTGCCATGTCGTGTTACTTTTCTTCATGAACAGATATTTGTGTTTGTCATTTCAAGTTTACTGAATCCCTTATTTTTTTAACTGCTGAATGAAGGTAAATGATGTTGAATAGCCTAATTTAAAAAAAAGAATCAAAACAAAAAACATTATTATAAACATATTCAACTGAAAGTATATGTCTGGCTGAAGGTTAAAATAATGCAGGCTGTTACTCTTTTTTACGTATTTTATTTTGATAATACTCTATGGATCTGTGGAAATATGAAAAGAAGCACCCAACACCCCCTCCCTTGCCCCACTCTTTTACAGAATTACAAATCTGTAATTTCAGTACATTGCCTGGGTAACGAGACACAAATATAGATATCTATGAATGTTTTGTAGAATATAAAATCTTTGTGCAAATTTCTGGAGTGGGGTCTATCCACATGTTGAAAAAAACATGTAAATACACATTTACTGTGCAGACACAGATATAATGACTGTGAAACTATGCGGTATTTTGTCAAATATTACTTATTTTAGGCCAGATTATTATCAGAAGTGGAAAATTAAATCTTTCTAAATGTAATTAGATTTTTTTTTTTTTTTTTTACTAAATTGAAACATACACTTTAATATTCCGTAATTATTTTGTGTGTGGTTTAGGAGAATTTGAAGGACACTCTTAGGGTTGTTTTGGTTTTGGAAAAGTGTATTATCTCTAAACAACTTCCCTCAACTATGGCTGATGTTGAAGTCACAGTTACATTAATGTCATCTCTGTTAAACCTGTTAATGTAACAGGTGCACACTAGGGTTGAGCACGCAAAGTGTTCTTCTTGTGCACAGCATTTACTATTTATTCAAGTTTAAAATTGCTTGGAATAAGCCACGTGCAACTGACATTCAGAATTTACAAATTCATAAAGGGCAATAGATTGTTTTCTTTTCATCACTTCCAGTTCAGACAATTAATTTGCCTAATCAACATCTTAAAATGTAACTTCATTATAAAGGAGGTGAAAATGTCTCAAATGGTAGTCCACAAAAGGTTCTGAATGTTAAATCTGCTGCAAAACTACACAAAGCACTATCTACCTTTTCAATTTCCTTGTATTTTAGAATTGTTACAGGAGAAATAGTAATGGGATATGCTTGTATATAGAAGTCCTAAATTTGCAACAAAGATGGTTGTAAAAAATGTTTGCAAAATTGGGATTTTTTCATTCATAAGAGATGGGGAAATTTTTCTCACTAAAAATGATGAAAAAGTGATTCAAATTTCTTTTTGCTTTAATAATTTTAAAAAGACAACTCATTTCTTGCAATAGCTTATTGAAATTTAGTTCCCAGAGTAGCTTGATTCAGTGGAAAGTGTAAAGGAAAGGCGTTGTATTATGGCATGTATTTTCTAGTACTCTACAAACACCCAGAGATGCATTTGTGAGAATATCTTTAGCTCAGAAATCTGTGAAATAATAAATTTAGGAAAAAAGACAAAAATATTTACTGACCCTTAGCTACAAAGGTATCTAAATCCTTTACTAAATTTTGTACTAGCTCTAGCAATATTGAGAAGGGGATTAAGCCTATAGGTTTGCTCAGGATTAGATTTTAAAATGACTTACTAGCATTACCTCAAAGGTGTTGCAACTACCTCACCCCCTGCAATACAACCCAAGAAGTCAAAATCAAACACTTTTTTGTCCTCAGATTTCTATATTTCTATATTGCTTATAATAATAAGGGTGGAATTTGCAATAGCTAAAACATGGATGCATACAAGGTATCAGTTCTATTTTATACATAAATATTTTAATTGAAGTAACCCATATTAATTTCGAGAATTTACAGCAAACAATCCCAAGGTGTTCATTACTCTTTTTACCTGCAATAGTTTTAATTACCAAAAGGAAATGGGTCTAGAGTATTTCACCTGCAAAAATTTCCCCTTCTGTATTTCTCATTCTACCTAGTAAGAAACAAAATGCTTAGAAGTTCTTTGAAAGTTATTAAAACAAAGTGTCATCGACAGCCTAAGATGTTAAAATAGAAAGTTGTCACTGACATTTTACCTATGCAAAAAGAGATTTCTAATCTCAAGATGTGGAGGTAAAAAATGACAGATAAATGGTAAATAGAAGTACAGTATAAAGGTGTCACTTCTCTTTTGCATCTCCAGCTGGTTCTTTTCTCAAACTTATTCAAATTTATTGCTGATTTTTTTTCAAGGCTATAAAATCCTGGAGTGTAACACAACCTCACATAATGCTTCTCTCAACTTTTATAGTAGAGGTATGATTTACTATTGCAGTAAAACTCTGCTATCAAATATTTTCTAACTGCTTTTATCTTTACTGTTGATGAATAAAATTTAAAATGAGATTCCCATATGAATATATAATTGAAGACAAAGTTACTTATTGAAAACTATTTTGGGAAGCAAAATATATTTGGATGTGCTAGTTTAACACTGACACAAAAATGTCTCACAATGTTTAATTCTTTTCTTTGATATCCAGGAACTTCAGAATTTAAGTACACTTAAGAAAAACCCAGAAGATTTTGACTCTGTGATTGCAGGGGCATACAGTAATTTCTGTGTTTGAATTCTGTATCAAACAATTGGATAATTACTCCTCTTTTCATAATAGAGTTCAAATCTAATCCAAAAGCAATGCTTTCCAAGCTGTTTTTATATATTCCAGCTATGCTTCACTTTTTTTGATCAAGAGTTACATTCCTAAATGATAGAATTTGAAATTCTATTAAAAGAAAAATAATTCTAGCAAAGAAAAAGACAAACCATTCCATTCATACGAAAATTGTCATGCACCAACAAACAAAATAGATTTTATGCCTACTCACTTTCCCCTTCATTCATGACCCTAACTTTTGCAATACTTTTCTCAGCAATGTTGCACGATGGTACAAATGGAAGGATAAAATGAAGAAAGAAAGAAAGAATAAAGAAAAAAAAAAAAGAGCAATGCTTTGTATTTCCTGCAGATATGAGTGCTTTGAATGCCACATCTTAGAAGCTTTGGCATCCATTAAACATGCTTCCCTCTGTGGCTTAAAAGGAAGTTTGGTTGATACTAAATTCAGTGAGTGATTTTGCACAGGTCTGTATGGTGGACTTGCAATTTAGCATAAAAGAACAGCTTGTAGTCTAAAATGTGTGGCATGCAGAAACTGTGAGATGCACAGTGTGGACATAGAGAATGGAGTATGTTCTGACTCCCGTGTGCAGGGATTTCTGCATGGAACTAACCTAGGCATGAATGGAGATGGTACATACCCTGCTGAGTCGGCTTTTGTGCTTTTATTGCAGTGGTTGTACTAGACTTACATACTGTTTCTCTGCTGGTTTCTCTTCTCAGATGAACAGTGGGAGCTGCACTTACTATTTGCTAGCAATTCTTTCTCCTGTTTGCTGCCCTGTCAGATTTACTTGAAAGAATTTTTGGAGCAGTGGAAAAAATGTTATAAGAAGGCTGCCATTTATAAGAAGCCTTTTTATTAGGGTTTTTTGAAGGCCTTTTTTTTTTTTTTATGAATGATCTCAAGCTTTTGAAATGTTTTTCCTTCTGAATTGGAACTAAATCTGAAAATTCATATGGAGGGATTTAAAAAAATAATTTCAGAATAATCACTTTTATTTAAATTCTATTTTGTACTGTAATGCACAGAATAATATAAATAGAAAATGAACAGGATGACAGTTCATGTCTGCCTGTGACAGCATGGTTTGGGATTTGCTAACCTAGTAGATCTCTTTCAATTCTATGAATAGTAATTTCAGAAGAAAGGATTAAAGACAGTCATCATCATCAGCTTTTTGCTTCTTTGAAACAAAATTTCAGCAAAATTACAAACTCTGTGAGCTGTTTCACTGTTCCAGTAGAAAATACGTTTAATATACATTTTTAAAAGTTACTTGTAGAAGTAGACGACCATTTTGTAACAACGGTGTATGCAGAACAGCACTTTGAGTTTGCGCCAGATTTTATCTTCAGCACGGATTGCTAGAAAGTGAAATTATGCTGGTAACCTTGAATTGCTCTTATAAATCAGTAATCCAATAACAATCTTCTACCTGCATTTTTCTTCCCCTTCCTATGGGGTTTTAATTCAGAGTGAACGAATGAACCACCTCATTTTTTTTTGTGTCATTTGTTGTGAACTGCTTCATTTGCAGACAGAAAGGCAGGGTGCAGACCAGAGGACTGTGCCCTTACTGCCTTCTTGCCTTGTGGAAGCCAGCAGAGGATTTGAATTAAGAGACAGAATAGCAAACAGGAATTCTATACTGAAAGACTGAGCTACTCAGACTTTTCCTAAGTAAGCATTACTTACCAAAAGACAAGAAGCTTACATAAGTACTTAATAACTCTATCTCAGGAACATTGTAATAACCAGCTTTGAGAAAGGAGATTTTAATTACAACTGTTTGAGAAATTAGAACCTGTGGCAAAAAAAGGGGAAGAGGCTTGTCTGAAGTCAGAAGGCAGAGCAGAGTATTTAATTCATGTTTCCCAATTTTTAGTTACTACAGTAAATGCCTTTACACCGGAGGTGTGTATAAATCACTTATCTCACTTAATCAATTGCCCTTCATAGCAGAGGAGTTTGGATTAGCAGCATCTGTTTTTTTTTTTTTTTTTTCATTTTCTGTCTGCCTTTGGCAAAAAGCTTAGTCTTCTGAGAACCAAAGTGCTAACTAAAGTATTTGGGATTAATTTAAGGGCTTGTGGGTGAAGCTTAATGGTTTATGATATATGGGAGGTCAGAGCAGATGATCTAATAGACCCCTCTCACCTTAAACTATATGAAACTACATAGACTTCTGAAATATGATAAAGCTAGTGCCAGTGTCACAGATCAGCATGATAAATGCTGAACAAAACCTTCTGCTTGGCTGCAGCCTGAGAACAGGACTGACTATGAACATCCCAGTGCTATGAAGAGACTCAGCCTGGCCCTGTATGCCAGAGAAGAGAAGCAGTGAAGGAATCTGAAATAGCTGCACATTGTGTTATACCTGGCATGTTTTAGGAAAAAGACATCTTTGGAAAGTAAGCTCGTACTTGAAGGAAGTATGTTAAATGCTTAGTATTTCAAGAATGGGGTTCATCTAAATAAAATGCTCACAGTTTCTGATCACAGGAACAAAAACTGTTATGTACAGAGAACACTGATTCTTTTACAGAGTCTTTTGGCTTTGGTTTGCTAACAGATTCTCTTGAAAAATATCGGTGACTGAAGTAAGGGACTGAGTTCTTTAGGGCCACTGAGCCGAGAAATTTCTGAAAAATGCAATATATGTGGATTTCTAAAAGGGTCTGAACCTGCTTTGGTATTATCCTGTATCCTGTATGTACCAGTGAAAAATGCTGCTTGATTATGAAAGTGTTTCAGTCACAGCAGGCTGGCAGTTAAGGCTCCACTGAAAAACTACTGCAGAATAGAAGCTAATTAGAAAATGCATCAGAGGTGGAATAGTTTTTGTGTGGAAACAGACCTGCTTTTTGTACACATATTCTAGACAGGAAAAAGCTGCCACTCTCAGATGTCTACAGGCAAAATAAAGATAACTGACAACCACATCTACCTCCTGAAATATGTGCAGAGGCAACAGCATAGCATTTCACTCCAGCTGTTGTCATCCTTTTCCCCCTGCCCTCTCCTTCACTGAGCAGCATGACTGCTCTTGCTATTGCTTTGAAGATTTACTCAGCAAGTAGGTCTTGTGATGTAGGATGCTGCACTGCTGGCTCTGCTGCCCTTGTGCAGTGAGAAGGGCCTAACACCTTATAAAGATCCAAAGACTGGCATTTAGGGAAGAAGAGTTTTGTGGATAGGATTTATTCTGTTTTTTCCCTCTTTTGAACTCAGATTCTTATGTATTGCCATTAAAACATGGAAATGAATGGAGCAGGACAACATTTTATAAAGTGTGATGAAGACACACTGTAATCAAGATATTAGATAAGAAGATGGATAGGGATTTTAGTTGTGTAGACATAGATGAGAAATGGCTTTTTTAATCTGTCAGACAGAAATAGTCCATAAAATTTAGGCAAAATCTGGATGTAAAGACCTAGAGAAAGGTATCTAGAAACATTACTTATAACAGCATTATTTTAAGTGTCACAACAAAAATAAGGAAAGCAATCCAAAAACTGCAAAAGCACATTGTTTTCCTTATAGATCAGTTCCTACATACAAGCACAAATTCTAAATGCACAGAATTCCTCAGATGGAGACTATAACTTTCTAAAAAAACACGTAATAAAAAAGTAATACTGTGCTAGCCAAAAAAAATTTAAGGACTCAAATCCAATACACACTTATGCTATCAAAGACTAGTAAATAATTAGTGTAAATATCAGGTAAATATTACAGATAAATACCTAAACAGGGTGTCCAAAGAGAACAAAAAATCTGGGATAGGGTCTGAGGGAACTGAGATTTTTTAGCCTGAAGAAAAGAAGGCTCAGGGGAGATCTTATTGCTCTACAACTATCTGAAAGGAGGTTGTAGTTAGGTGGGAGTCAGTCTTTTTTCTCAAGTAACAAGTGACAGGACAGGATGAAATGGCCTCAAGTGGCAGCAGGGGATCTTTAGATTAGCTATTAGCAAAAATACCTTCACTGGAATGCTTGTCAAACATTGGCATGGGCTGCCATAGAGTCACCATTCCTGGAAATGTTTAAAAGATGTGCAATTGTGGCACCTGGGGACATGGTATAGTGGTAGACTTGGCAGTGTTAGGTTTATGGTTGGACTCGATGATGTTGAAGATCTGTTCCAGCCTAAATCATTCAATGATTTTATGATTCTATCTTTCAGGAACACAAAACTTTCCCTGAACACCCATACTGCCTGAGAGACTGTAAATCTCTTAGTCTCAGAAAGAAACTAAAAATATAAAAGCAGCTTCACGGAATAAATTCTCAACTGGCAAAACTGGGATTTTGATGGGGTTTCAACAACATATGGTTGGCTGACAAAAAATTCTAGCAGAATCACAGAATATTCTGAATTGGAAGGGACCCTCAAGGATCAGTGAGTACAACACAATGAATGGGCCATAAAGGTTTGAACCCACAACTTTGGTGTTATTTGCAGCATTTTCTGACCAACTGAGCTAATTCTATAGAATGTTGCTCTTCATCTTACTCAGATTTTGTGCATTACCTGATCTTTAGAGCATCATTGTCCAGCTTCCTCTTTTCCAGTTTTTGTGTAGATGAGGACCTGTGTTGTTTGTGATTTCATGGTAACGCTGCAGGTCAGTTGAAGTCTGGCTGGAGGTGCTAATGAATTTCTGGTTATACTAGAAATGAATAATTGTAACATTAAAATAAAATTGGCCTGGATGGTACAAAACAGCTCTCCTTATAAACCTATGGGTTTGTTACAAATATTCTATTAAAGGAATGACTTTAGAGTGAAAGGTGGGAGCCTTGGGAGTTTTTCAGTTTGGAATTTTTCTTGCTTTTTTTTTGTTTGGTTGGTTTTTTTTTGCGTTTGTTTTGTTTTTTTTTTTTTTTGTTTGTTTTGTTTTGTTTTGTTTTGTTTTTTTTTCTTCCCATTCAATTCATCACAATTCCTATTTGTCACTATCCAAAAAGGAAGAAAAAAATCTACATAAAATTGCACATGAAAATTGAAGGAGACTAAACCGCATTTTTACCTACACATTAAAGTAAATGTTGACTTCTGTTACTGTGCAAGTTCACCAGAGTAATCAGATAGAGTAACATTATGCCTATATATAGAGAAATCTTATCCAGCTAAAGAGAATGAATATCATTGAAGGACACATTAAATCATCTTTTTCTTTTTAGCTTTACTTAAAATGAATCAGGAGATTTAAAGATCTAAATTTAAAAATGTCAAGCTAACTAAGGTAACCACAACCATCCCTAATCAAACACCATCAATACAATAAGTCACTCTTGCAGAAGTTACACTGCCTGGCACACTGCCTCTTAGTTCCTGGAAGAGTGATTTCCTTGTCAGCTTTTCTGGTGATGAAAGAGATTTTTTTCATTCTTTGTATTTAGCAGATGTCAGGATACAAATTCACTTATCAGCTATGCAGTTGGGATTCACTTCTTATGTCAGCATTATGTCACTTAAGTGTGTCCTCACTGAAGAGGTTTCGGGCTGTGTGTGACCTTTATTGACAATCCCACCCTACACTTATAAGAATTAAACCTCACTAAGTTATTCTCCAAGTTGTAATAGAAATGTCAGAATTTTCCTAAAGAATTTTCTGATTTTATATTTACTGACAGCTCTTTGCCATTTTCTGCCAAGATTTTCTTATGATTACTTGCTGCAAGGAAATGGTTAAATCAATAGGAAGATAATAATTTTGAGCCATAAAAGTAGAGTCTGAATCATAGAGTCTAGATTCTTTATACACTAAAAGATTTATTTTGTGTAAATGCAGATATATGGGCAACCACATATTATTTTGTGTAAATGTACATACATTGGCAACCAGAGGTCCTAAGTGCAACTATGTGCTGGTAAGCTGAGCATTTTGAGGTGATGATGTGCTTGGGCACATAAAATACTGCCTTCTCTCAGAGGAACACAATGAAAAATTTCATTAAATTTCTTCCTGGGTATGAATGGTTAATAATAACCTTGTGTTGATGATAAAAGACAACTCACTTTATATGTAGACTACTTATTTTTTCAGTGCCTCCTATATTATTAATCGAGAGGTGGAGATGGACTCTGACAAGGGACAGATGAAGTCATTCAGAGTTGTCCTGTTTCTTCTTTGCTGGGATGAGACAGGAGGTAGCAGAGAACAATTGCTCACTCTCCATGAAGGTCCTCTTGCACATGGATTGACTTAATTGACTTTCCTGCTTAATACTCCAGACGATGTAATGAGTTGATAAAACAGGTGGTATTGCCTAACAGATGGATACTGCATGCTATCTGTCTTTAAAGAACTGAAGTGATGATTTTGATTTGCTTATCTAGTATCTTGCTCTAACTGGGTTTTGAATGAGGTCTTCCTAATTATGAGTCATTTCACAGCTGAGTGACTTTATTCTTCTATTAGAAAGAGTCATCCAAGTCCTCTTTAGTCACATGTATATCTATTATTGCCAGCAAGTGTCCTTTCTTTCTTCCACCCTGATAGTTAAGGTCTCTCTTTCTAGCTGCTATTTATTTCAGCACAGTAAACAGCAGAATGAAACAGCCTCAGCTTTCTTTGTGTGTGTGATGAGACAGATTGGAGAGTAGGAGCTCTCTCTTTGCATAGGCGAACTTCAACCTTACAGGCAAGTAACATGTTCTCCATGCTAAATGTTGGCAAGTCAATGTCAATTGGTATCTTCATTTCCCCAGTCTAAAAAGAGCATTGCATAGCATATAGGGCACGTAATTCTACTGTCTGCTATAAGATCAGAAGTTTGTGAAAGGTGGGTATGCAGTTACAGGTTATCATAAAAGTAAATCGTATTTACTGGTGGGTAAAAATGTTGTGAACTAATTTCACCAGTTTATTTCAGACCTTTTCATTTAAACTGACAGAAGCAAATTATGGTGCTATAGCTCATTCATCCATGATTTCACGCTCCTGCACCATAGGAAACAAGAGGCAAATCTCAAAGGGTTTCTCTCTGGTAAAACATTTTTAATTAGTAAATAATTCTGAAGCTGCACATTCAAAGCAAATCCTCACTAAGCAAGCCATATTGTCACTTCCAATGACAGCACTTCCAGATTTCTCAATGACTGTGTGCATTGGTTCACTTCTCACAGCAGCTTTTTCTCCAAAGAGCAGAGAGAGTCAGTCCTGAACACGGTTGTTGTTTCTTGCCAGTTAGACTAGCATACAAATTGAGCCAAGTTCGCCTTTGTGAAAGTCTTTCAGTTTTCCAGTCCATGAGACTTATAAATAGAAACTAAACAGTGAGTCTTGAAAAATATGAGGAAATTTCAAACAAATACGCATTTATTTTAATGGAGGTATGGTCAAAAATACTCTTTTCTGGTGATGTCTTTAACAGACAGACTGAAAAACAGAAACATGAATGTCTGTAATATTATTTTGCTTTAATTCATAACCAATAGAAACAATTAGGACTCCTGGGCTAGGATAAAGAGAATATAAATAAAACAAAAAGGAAATAAACCTGAACCATAGTTCCAAAAGATTTTAAAAACTTTGGCAGAGCTGAATGAAAAAAAGTTGTATAGAAAGTCAAGAGTTTGTTCTCAGTTACTTTGATCTTCTTTCCCCTAGTTGGACTGTCTTAGCAAGGCGTCCTCTCTCCCTATCTGTTTGAAAGTTGCCATGGTATATCCACGAAGAACAAATTATATTTAATCATTATTTTGAAGTTTCAGAATCTAGCACCCAGAAGCCATTATTAATGTTGCTTACTGGAAACTCACTTCAGCCCCCTCTGTGTGTAGGAATTGCAATACAAGTATTTAATTACCTAATCGTATATCAATCATTATAGCCAGAGAATCTTGATCCTATTCAGTGCACAAAATCTTCTGTCCAAGTTAATGAGCTAAACTTAATATTTGCCTTCCTCCTTATTCACTATCTGTTGATGTTACTTGTTCCAGTGTTCATATCCTGTTTTGAAGACACAGCTATTAGTTTTCTCATGGAATTTGCTATGACAGTTATCACTACCATTTCTGAATGCTTTGCAAATATTAACACACTGTTTCTACACTTCAGTGAAAAAACAAAAGCATGTTAGTACCCTGTGTGCCTTTGGAGAAGTGGCACATAAGCCAATGTTGTATGCATCTCAAATCTCAGACCCTAAATTAACCATTCAGGAAATACAGACCAGAAGCTAAAGGAGAAATTACCTGGCTTCAATAACATTTCATCTTACTTAGACAAGGTCATGCAGACATAGGTTTTCATCAATGTAAAGTAAGTGGATTTGACAGAAAGGAATTCATCCCACCTTAAGGATGATGTCTTAAACATGGCATCCTTGGCATGTGCCCATTTCTCTCCACTGACTTGAAAAATAATCTATTCTTTTCCCCCTAACTGGTCATTTGAAGAAAATGCAACAACTTCCTTAGTACCATATACATTCTTTATAGTAGAAGTAGAGATAAAATCTTACTGAGTGGGATTCATCATACATCCCAGGAACATTTTTTAAACCTTTAAGCAATACTTTTAATACCTAGATATGGAACAAATGATCGATTCCTGATCACTAGAATATTACTTGCAATTTTCCTCATTCCTAGGAGATCTTTGTGCTATTGTCGTTCAATCAGGGAGTATTTTTTCTTAGACAATTTCTTTGTGGATTTCTCCTTGTCTTTTCCATCCATTTCCTAGTCCAAACTGCTCAGGTCACCTGGAGGCTTTTCTTCCAATTCTTTGTAACATTTGCTTCCTTTCACCATCTTCCTGTTCTCCCACTGGTAAGTAAGAATCAATATCTATCTTTATCTTGTCCTTGTCTTGTCATACCCACTTGGTCTTACCTACTGTCTTTGTGTGGCCTTTCATTTCATTCTTTTTTCCTTACTACAAGGTTTGAGCTACTTCCCTGACTTCAGTCCTCCTCTTTCTATCCAGTTTCAGTCCTCTCTCTGTTATGTTTTTTGTATAGACTCAACCTCGTTGCCACTGCCCTGGTCAGTGTAAATGCCTTTCTTGTCAGTGATCTAGCTCATGTCCCCTTTGGGGATATAATTTCTGCCTCTTACATCTGTCTCCAAAATACAAAAGAAAGTGTTGCTTTCCCATAAATGACTGTTTTCTTGAATGATGCAATGCATTAAAAATGACATTCAGGCTTGCTTTCCTGGATTTAGTTGTTAAAAGAAGAGAAATCAATAAATAAAGTATAAGGAAGGAAAACCCAAAAACAAACCAAACAAAACCAAACCAAGAAACCAAAGCACCACATTTAAAGACATTATGAAATCTGGTTGAAAACATATCTGCCTTGCTAACTCATCTCCCCCAGATCACATGTTCAGTAATTTATAGGCATGAAGCTGTTCTATAGTGTTTACTTTCTTCAGACTTCCATAGTCTAAACTGCTGCAGAGCAAAATTAACCTCCTTCTCGTCAGTCTCCTGCAGTTCAGAGAGTTTTGAATAGCAGCAGGAAAAGATGACAAAAGGCTCTTGTCAGTTTTAACTCTGCTGTAGCCTGTCAAATCTTTGGGTTACAGCAGTGGCACTCCAGCTGTCTGTCTGCTGATTTAGAAAGCAAGCACTGCATTGCCTTCATTCAGTTTACAGTTTTGAGACCTTTTTTTCAGAATTTTTTAAAAACCTTAGATTCTGCAGAAGCTGATAAGAGCTTGGAAAGAATGAATATTATATTCACTTATAACTCAGAGTGAATTTCCAGGTTTACATTAATTTAGTCCACCCATGTAAGTGAACTGGAATTTAAGTATTACATTACATTTTGATATCCTGATATTTCTTTATGATGAATATCTCACAGAGTGTAATAAAATTAACCCAAGTACTAGAAACATCACAAGAAAGTGGCCCTGCTGAGCGTTCGACTGAATGAACATAGATAAGCAAATGGGCTTTTTTAAAATTTAAGTGTCTCAAAGGAATGATGAAGGCAAGTACTGGCATGTAGGAAACTAAAGCACCAGCCATTTTGCCAACATTTTTCTCAAAAAGATTTTTAAAAGATTTATTTTTTTCTGCCTATACACAGTTATGTTTTGTGCTATTTACATCACTTGAGGGATTGTATAACAATGCTACTTCATGTGAGTATCAGATTGAATACTCATCTTGAAATCTGTAGTTTCAGGTTGCCTGAAAACAAAATGGCAAGTGAAGGAAGATCTTTACCCTGTCAGGTTTCACTAACATATTGCAGCTCCTGTACTGTTCTTCAGAGTCAGAATGCTGTGCTGAATGCAGGCAACATTAGAAAATACCAGCTAGTTAACTAACCTCCACAACTAGCCTTTACTTTAAAGTACTTTAGAAATAAACTATTGTGTTTGAATTACTTTGTCCACCTCCTTTAAAGACAACAATTGCCAAAAAATCAAGCTGCTATCTTTCTCCTTGGCCTGGAAAGACCTGGATATTCTAGCTGTCTCTGCAGCCAACTCCACTGGAATTTAAAGAATTACTTCAAAGTTTGATTGTTGGTATCCCAAACCCTGTTAAACTCTGGACAATGCTTAGGGAATTAGTTTCAGACCAATATTTAGGGTCTAAAGGAACATGTCTGTTTAATCTGGCAAAAGCCATCTCAGCAGTGTTATAAAGGCACTGAGGGAATTTTCAAATGTTGGTGTCTTTGTTCTTCTTCCTTCTGGCATATATCCTGAATTGCTCCTAGATCAGAGAGATGTGAAAGTCCCTTATGATTAAGGGTCTCTTTGTGAGAGTGTGTGAGTGGCCCTGTGCCAGACCACTGCTTTTCATTTCTCTAAAACCTTCACCTGCAGATGACAGACAGTAGAGTGACTGAGTGATAGCTGTTAGAAAGAAAGTGAAAGAGAGAAAACTGTCATTGGAGTGTTGGCAGATTCACAAATATGTGACTATTCTTCCATACTTATCACAAGGCAAGATAGTGGCCACTGACCAGGATATTGCTTTGCAAAACCATGGCCATTTAGGCATATGAAGAGAGAAAAATTTTTAGGCATCTCATGTTATCTGCCTTAGTTAAAAGCTGTCCTTACTGTTTTGCTCTGCTAATGCCTAAGCTGCTGCAACTTGCTGATTTCGAGTGTTGGTAAACAATTTGAGAAAAGATGATGCTTTTGATTTAAGCAAATAGGGAATGATTAAAGCTTGTGATATCCTACTGCATCTGTACTCAACCAGCTCTAAAAGAATTTGAAGTGATGCTGTTGGATCCATGCAGTTTGATGAGAGCTGTGAGGCTCTAAGTTAATTAATATATCTTGTACTTGGTAGCATTCTTTCAACTGAGAAAAAAAAATACCAAACCAAACAAAAACCAAACCAAAAAAACCCCCCAAAAAACCAAAAAAAAACCCCAACAAAAAAAAAAAAAAACAACAAACCAAAACAACAACAACAACAAAAAAAAAAACAGCAAGGTTTTAGAATAATCCTTAGATACCCTTCTTTTAATATAACATGTTAGTCTGGTTCTAAGTCATCATTGCCAGCTTTGTCTTAGAAAGAGCAAAGCCTGGAAGATGACATAGTAGTTATTTCTTCACCAAAGTGTGCCTAAAAGTTAGGAAACCTATTTCTGGAATTTACAGGGAAATTGTTACTAGGCAGAAGGATTAGGATTTTGCAAAATAATTATTAGAAATGTCTAAGTTTCAGCTCAATTATGTTTTTTGACAGTCTCTTAAAAAGTGCTATTTTTATCAGATTTTCAGAATTTTCTATGAAATTAAGCTTCCAAATCTATTGCACTTCCTATTATCTATGTTGTTTTTTGTTTTTTTTTTCCTTAAGATGGGTGGTGCTTACTCATTTGTAAGTGAGATTCTTTCCCATTTTCCTTTATAAGGGTCAGAACCTTATTATCCATATAGTTTTCTATTTCTAATCTAGATGTTTTAGGAAGTTTGGTCAAAATCCTTATGCAGAACAATTATATAAGGTTATATAATCTATATATTTCATAAAGAAGGGTTCAAAAATCATTACAATTAGGTACAACTGTGATTCAGTTAACGATATTGGTAAAAAAAAACCCAACCCACCTACCTTGAAGATGATACGCAAACATATACATGTAACAATATTTTCTTGAGGGCAATCCTGAAAGGAGTTTGCTGTTGTAGTATTGTTTATGAACTAGGGAGGGGTATTTTCACTTGAAAAGAGATGGAAGCATTCAATTTTCATATAGATTATATTCTTCCACTTGCCTCTTTGATATAATTGTAATTCTGTAGATACGTGTGAGTGTAGCCATAGTCGCCATCAACACATGTAATTTATAAGTGCTCCCAGCTAAGCTGTGTAAGCACTTTTAGATTCAGGACTCTCTTAATCATGGAGAATAGACTTATTAGAGAAAGGAAAAAAAGTATATTTTTAATGAATAAAAATAGATCTGTTCATTTCTCCAAAACAAGGCAAAAACGCTGAGAATAGTAAGTGTCCTAATTGTAATTCCAGAAACTTCTCATGGTGTTTCTTATTTATTTTGTGTAGCAAAATGCATTTGAAAATTTCAACTCCCCAGTCTAATTAATTCTGCTCACTAAGATTCCGACTGGCAAGTCTTCTCTAGGCTGAACTTTTGTGGTTCTGCTGTTAATATTTCTTAATTATTTTGGTAAAATAATTCTCTCTATGCTCATTTGCCTCAATTAATTTCACTCAGTTATGACTGGATCCCAAGCAAAAGTCTTTTAAGAAGAATTTTCCACTAGTTTTTTGCTTCTTTTAACCTCTAGAGGCTTTCATTGGTTTCGCCAACATGTCTGCTTTTTTGGCACACCTGCTTTTTCCGCCTAGATTGTGTTAGTTCTTCCCTCAGAATCAATCGTGAGCAGCTTGCAACCAGATGCCTGATTAAAAAGTTAGCAGACCTTGAGTGCAATTACTTCAGCTCTATGGCATTCACGCATTAAACCCAGTGTTAATTGTTTCCCATTTTTGTAACGATCCTTATAATAGGATAAACCAGAAGAGATCATTTCTTGAAGTTAAAACAGCAGAAAATAAAGACATTTACTCTAATTAATCATCTCAATATGAAATTAAACACAATCACAAGTAAACATAGAGGGTCTTTGGGCTAGATACCAGTGAAAACTGCTGTTGGTACTGTTTGAAGTATTTATTCTGGAGCCTGGCACAATGCACACATGTGTTGTATTAACGTTTAGACAGAAAGCAGGATTGAGTAAAGCAGTTTTTGAGTTGCTGCTTTGAAGGAGTGTCACTATTTGGATAATATCATAGATAAATGTCCATATCATGTAGTGTGTAGATATACTTTCCCAGAAATGAATAGTTCTGTGGTTTCACTTGGATTACTCATGTATGTTATCATGTCACTTTAGTTAACAATCTTTGTACATTTGAAAAAAAACTTGACTAAAATTATCTTTGCAGTAGCAATAAAGGAAAACACAGTGAGTGAGCTGAGTAGATGCCCACAGACTACTGACACCATCTAAGATTAAAAAACTCCTGTAATGATATCAAAACTCACATTTGTGTCTTTTCATGACCATTTGATAGAAGTGTTTATGCAGAATATCATAGTGTCATAGAACAGTGGAATGGTTTGGGGTGGAAGGGACCAACTAGTTTCTTCTCTCTGATAGGGCAGGTAATAGTGTCCCTGCCCAGCTCCGTGGGGTCCTGTGTGCCCCCCACAGACACACGGGTGGGTTCAGCATTACAGTCGGTAGCAAAGAGTCCAGAAGGGCATTTGTGTGTGTTCCAGCAGGAGTACTTGTTGGTCCACACAGCTGAAGGTTGCACAAGCAAATACCAACCTGATCCCAAAACTCAGTTTTATCTGGGGGTGGGGAAAAGGCGGGACTAGGGAACAGGGACCAATGGAGAAGCTCTGGGGGCGTGACAAGAGGTAGAGGCTGACAGCCAACCTGGGAATCCAAACTGGGATAGATTACCATAATAGAACCAGCATCCTGGGAGAAACTTTTCTGGTTACCCTAACATGAAGTGGTTCTTGTGGTACTAGGGACTTGTCTTACTGCAAAATCTCTGTCCCTTGTAATGTGTGTTCACCGGCCACCACAGGCAGGGATATCTTCCACCTAGACCAGGCTGTTCAAAGCACCATCCAATATGTCCTTGAACAATTCCAGGGATGGGGCATCCACAACTCTGGGCAAATTTTTCCAGTGCCTTATAACCTTCACAGTGAAGAATTTCTTCCTTATATCTAATCTAAGTCTACCCTTTTCAGTTTAAAGCCACTCCCCCTTGTCCTATCATTACATGCCCTTATAAAAGTCCATCTCCAGGTCTCTTGTAGGCCCAGCTGATAGAAAGTCACCATGAAGCCTTCTCTCTCCAGGGTGAGCAGCCCAACTTTCTCAGCCTGCCTTCACAGGAGAGGTGTTCCAGCCCTCTGATCATCTCTGTGGCTCTCTTCTGGACTACCTCCCACAGATCTATGGAGTGTCCACATTGCTGACAAAGATGTTAAACAGCACCACTCCCATAAGGTACCCCTGAGGAACAGGAATTGTCACTGGTTTCTACTTGGACATCAAGTTATTGACTGCAATTCTTTGAGTGCAGCCAAATTCCTTATCCATGTGTGGTCCATCTATCAAATCCACGTCTCTCCTGCTGAGAGATCAGGATGTCATGCAGGATAGGGTCAAATGCCTTGCACAAGTCCAAGTGCTCTTCCCTTATCCACAAACACTGTAATCACACTGTAGAAAGCCAACAGGTTTTGCAGGCATGATTTGCCCTTAGTGAAGCCAGGTTGTCTGTGTCCGTTCATGTCCTTCTTTTCCATGTGCCTTTGCATAATTTCCAGTAGGATCTGCTCCATAATCATGCCAGGCAATGAGGTGAGACTGACTCACTTCTAGTTCACCAGGTCTTCATTATTTCCCTCTTTTGAAAGTTGAGATTGTGCTTCCCCTTTTCCAGCCAGTGGGAACAAACTTCACTGGACTCCTATGACGTCTAAAACACAACGGATAGTTGCTCAGCCACTTCACTTGCCAGTTTTCTCAGGACCCACAGATATAGCTCATCATGTTCTGGGGGTTTGTGTACCTTCAGATTCCTTAGATGATCTTGAATCTGATCTTTTCCTACTGCAGGCAGTTTTTCATTCTCAGTCCCTGACTTTGTTTTCTGTGACTTGGATGCTGTGGCTGGAGCACTTGCTGGTGAAGACGAACACAAAAAATTATGTACTTCAGCCTTGTCCATATCCCAGGTAACCAAGACTCCCATTTTCTTCTGCAGAGGGCTCATGTTTGAATCCACTTCCTTTTATCTCTGCTATACATAAAGAAGTTATTCTTGTCGCCTGTGATCCCTGGGCAAATTTAATTCTATCACATATATCCTGTTCTTGCCATCAGTTGATAATGAGTCTTCCTGTATTTATTTTCTTAAAGATGCCCTCACTGTTTGCAGGTAGTTGACTATTGGATCTTACAAGTAAATGTCTTTGGGGGGGGGAGGAGGGGATGGGGAGGAATAAATATAATTCTTACTTGTTATTGTTTTAAAAATCAAAGCATGACAATTACTATCTTAAAGTAAAATTCATACTTAAAGAACTGCAATTAGGAGATTAAAGAAAATAGCGATACATTATAAACATAGCAAAAGAGGCAAAGGATGAGCTGCTGCTTTTTCTTCTCTCTCTCTTTTTTTTTTTTTTTAAAGAAGGATAGTATATCCCCAGAAACAACCAGAAAGCATAATAATTTAGATCCATCAAGCAGGACACATCGCTAACCACAGTAATCATGTGGAGCTGTTACTGCTACCTATGTTATTTCCCCATGGATCTCTTGTTGTCTTTACTTCATCCAGTCTTCAATCAGATTGTAAATTTTGTAAGGAAAGAGCATTCTTTCCTATGTTATTCGAGTATTTGCTCTCACAGTGCTACTCTTTTCTCTTCCCTTCTCAGAGTTAAGCCTTTTGTAATCAAGTGAATTGAAATTATGAACATATTTCTTCTACTTCAAATTATAAAATAATAAAATATTTATTCTCTGGGTAGAATTTGCCATCTGAGCATCTTAAATTCATTTGCAAATATCATGTTAGTTTTCGAAAACATCATGCCTAGCTGGAAAAAAAAAAAAAAAAAAAAAAAGGGCAATGGTCTTTCCCACTTACCAATAAGCATAAATGTTAAATGTTTCACATCACTGGCAGCTGACAGCAGCTGGCCACCATCAGGAGCTTCTCAGTACCTGGAAGATAGACCCCAGGTACCTTATTCTGAGTTTAATTGGAAACTTTCTATTGATTATAGTGACTTACATTTTATTACACATGAAATGTGTCACAGAGTCTGTCTTCTAACTCCATGTCCTGTACTTTAAGCACATGATCGCCCTCCATCCCCAGGGTGAGAATGACTACTTATATTCCCTCACATGTTGGCTTCTCTGTCATTTTCAGTTTAGCTTAGAAACTCAGTATCATGAATTCTTTAAGATGCCACTTGTCTGACCTGGCCCCTGATTTTAATTGTTAAGATTCAGGCTAGCATTCCAGATGGTCCCCTCAACCAGGGCTGCACAAACTGGACCTGGTTGGTGCTTTGCCATTTCTAAGGAAAGTGGCAGCTGTTACTCATTTTGCTTGTTACTGAATATCATTCGAGATTATGCTAGTGGGCAAAGTCCTAAAGGATATTTGGCATTACTGCTCTGGTGAATATCTGTAGCCAGTGTTATTGAGTAAGCAGTTTCATCTACGCCTGATCATCATCTTACAGAAAAAAAAAAGGAGTAAAGGAAAAAAAAACTCTACCCAAGAAATTAGAACACATCTGTCTTTCTTTTTCTCCCATCTGTCAAACCAGGCCATGTACCATATCAATTTTTTTCCCAGTGTGGGAAACATTTGGCTTCCTCATTATGAAGTTAACCATGTACAACTTGATTTTGGATTATTTTTGTTACTTTTACTATTCTTATTAGGACTGCTATTCAAAATACATTATTCCAGAGGGCTTTTAATTTCAATTCTAGAGATTTTGAACTATGCATTTTTCTAAGAAATAATGATAAATAACAGAGCAAAGCTCATACCCTCTAGTTTCTTTCAAAGTGCACACAAGGCATTTCTCTAATATATACACATTTTAGCCTGTTGTTTGCAAATGTTGTAGAATGAATTATTTGATAATTTTCATTGTATTCCTTTCAGTTAAACCAGTTACAACTAATATTATCTAAAACTATTCCCATGGAAAAGGATAACCTTGTGATAAGCACTTATCCAAATGTTATCATACCTGCTTTTTTCCCTAATTCCAGGAACTCTTGCAGAGAAATGCCTGATATTAGAAAGACTGATCTAATTCCCCTCGCTGCTGTTTTCCTCCAATGCACTATTTCAGCTGTTGTGACTGCCTGGGTGCAGTGCATGTGCTGTTTCAAAGACCAGAGGGAACACATCTATGCCAAGTGGGACTTTGTCTGTCCTATAACCTGCATAGATGGGAGGTTTGGTCTGACCAAAAGTGATGGATGCTTGACACCTTAGCAGTTTGGCTAGTCTGTCTTTGCATAATGGATGCATTAACGGAGTAATTACCTGTCAATGAAATCAGCATTCCTTATTGCAGTGCAAGGCCTCCATTACCTCCTGAGAAATAACTGCAGGATCTAGACTTTAATGAAGCATGCCTGCCATTTCATACTGAAATGCCGATCTTGCTTTGACTGCCATAATATTTTAGTACATTTTTTTTGGACATTGTATAATTCAGAAGCTAAGGGTAGGCTTCATATATAGTTCATTAATTACACATCAGAATTTGATCTTCATTTGGAAACTAGAGAGATAAGCTATTAAAGGAATATATATGTAATTGATTCTAGAAAGTTCAGGCACAGGGATTTGCACACACAGACAAAACACTGACACACAAAACACTGTCAAACCTAAGCAATTATTTAATAAACTTAAATATTGTTTAAGAAGGCATAATCAGATTTATTTTTTATATCCAAGGAATACTTATTAGCACATGTTAGAAAAAAAAATCCAACACTACAAGGCAGAAAAGTAGATTGTGTATAACGATTGTCTCCAGTACAAAAAATAATACCTGTGAGTAATGTAATTTAGATTTAAAAGGTTGGTAAAGTCAGAAACATTCATAACAATGACCATTAGATAACAGGAAAAACTTGGAATTTTATTAAATTTAGTGTCAGCAAAAACGCTGATAAAACAATCCTAATCTCATTGAGATCAGTGGACAACTTCCCAGTGACTTTACTAGGTTCTAAGTTAGGACAAAATTTGTTCTTTTTGCAAAGAAAATTCAAAATTGTGTGAACAAGTATTAGTCTCAATTTCAGAGAATTTTCTGAACCTTGTTTTGCCTGCTCTTTTTACTGCTTTTTTATATTACTAGCAACTTTAATATAATGACATTTTCTTCTTCTGTTCAGCTTCCCTAAAGAAAATAAACACCTTTTCACTTTCACATTTTTTTGTGAAGTAGGTGTGGCTATCTGCCATTTTTGACTAGTTATCATCTCACTTGCAGTTCCTGTGGAAATATCTCAGACTTCCATATCTGGGATCTGTCAACAATAGAGATCAAACCAGGGAGCTTGGATGCATTCTTTACATGCCTTGTCAACCTGTGAAGGCTGAGATAAGGTGGCTTCCACAGGCATTGAGCTCTATGATTTATTCTACAGTTTGATAACACCTTAAATCTCAAAGTGCTACCATGCATTTTCATCCATCTGTCATAGAAAGGATCATATCAGAAAGGATCCTGATTTACTATATGTGAGAAATCAATATTAAAACAAGTCAGTTCAATTTACCCATATATAGAAATAATTTAACTTTTTTTTTTTTTTTTTTTTAATGCTAAATTCTTACTCAGAAGTATGTCCTGTCTGTTCAGTAGCCAGCTAGTAATGTAGAATTACCACAACATAACAGCAATATTTATCAACAATTGGTTTAGGTTTACATACAAACTTTATGGACTTTCTATTTTCTAATGTTCTCTGGAAAATGAAGACACATAAGGCATGTGCATATACCTTTACAATATTTTTTGTGAAGTGCAGTTTCATTCCTTTGTGGCTCTGTGTTTTACATGCTTTTATTTAAATTAGTATTGTGTGCAAAAGAAAATGTGAGACAAATGTTGCGCTTATTAGTTTGCCTAATGAAAAGCTAGAGTTTGCAAAACAGGTACAAATTACCCTTGAAATGTTAGTAAATGCTGGGCTCAAAAGTCAGCAGTCCTTGGATATCTGTATTAATTAACACAGTTGTGTGTACTAGGTGAAAAGTGCGAAAATAAATCCATCAGTTTTAAACACTGGGATCAAAGGTAATGGCGTCCACCAAATTCTGTGAAATGAGAAACTTGCTGGTAGGTACATTAGAAAAATATATGTACCAATCGCTAAATTGTTTTTTATTCAAAGTTGGTGTCCAGCCTCCTGCTTTCTTCAGTTTTGTAGACAGAAAATGGAGAAGTCACAGGCCAAGGTTGTATAAAATTCTGTAGTTTTTAGAATGTGGCTTAGTGAATGTCTTTCCAACAGAAAAGTAGTTGACTATTAGCAGCATATTAGTTGGTGTAATTTCAGAGACTTCTGCAAAGTTATTCTTTTAGGCCACTGAAAGAAGTTCATCCATATGATTTTACTGATATTAATCTCAGGCAGCACAAAGTAGGTTAGTTCATCAACATCAGAACATAAATGTGGACTATCAAACATTTTCTGCTTATTCTAAGGGGAACGTGGCATTGGCAGCATTACCTGAAACTATCCAAGTGATAGTCAGAGTTCTTGTTTTCCCTATAACTTTTAATGTGTCAAGTGCATGCCATATGTAATTTGTGGGAAATACTGAAAATTGGATGGAGTCTAATAATAATAGTGATTCTTGTCATGTCTCATTTGACTTCTGCAGAAAATACATCCTACCTGTTATTTCTTACAGTAAGATACCACTGAGAGTGTCTGCTGTTTTGATAGTACAGCAATACCATTGTCACACAGCTGATTTGCATGCAAGAAGTAGTTTTTTCCTCTTTCCTTATTCAACCTGTTAGTTAATGAGGTTTTAGCTCTCCTGTCTAAGCTGCTGATACATCTTTTTTTGTATGGAAACCCCTGTGTGGAAACACCTTCACAGGCTTATTCTTGATTCTGTGTTTTATTTGGGATTATATTTTCACGTAGCAGAGATTTGCCCCAATAGCTGACATGGCACAGGAATGAAAGACCTATTACCAAAGCAACACAAAAAAGCCCCAAAAACATTCATCCACAGAAAATAACTATAATTCTCTGTGGATTTACTTTTCCAGGTTTGACATCACAATATATTGTAAGGCAGATACACATAGATGTTATATGTGCTGGAAGAGAAGTTTTTAGTCAGTATTTTTAATATGCATTGTTCCCTGAATAATTCTCAGTGAAAAGATGGGGATTTTTTAAATTTTCATTTTCTGTATCACGAGTTTGCATATGTAAAATGAAAACTACAAAGCTTTGGGAGTTCAAATTAAAAAAAAAAAAAACAAACCAAACCAAACCAAACCAAAAAAACCAAAACCAAAACCAAAAACCAAAAAAAAAACAAAAACAAAAAAAACCCCAAAAACACAAAAACAAAAAAACCACCAACCAACCAAACAAAAACCCCCAAACAAACCAAAACAATTAACAAAGAAAAAAAAACCAAACAAACCCCAAACAAAACAAACAAAACTAAAATAAATTCAGAAAACTGAATTTATTTATTTAGTAAAGCAGTTCTTAAGGACATCCTGTCCCAAGTAAGAAAACATATGTTTTTTATGGTGGAAATACATTATTGTCTAGTTCTTCTTCTATTAGAGTTGCAAATGTGTTAACAGAGGTGTTTTACTTATCTTACAGTGTGTGCAATCAATTGGAATAATAATATTAGTTTGAAAATTAAAATATTCTATAAACTGCATCTCTCCCAGAATGCACTAGCTTAACCATATTATCCTTGACAATCATGTCCACTCTCAGTTTCTCCAGAGTGGATCCATTTATCTAATGTGACAGCTCTAGTGTTCCTTGTGTTAATAGATGTACAACTGCATGCAGACGTTCTTGTCCTCAAAGAGCAGTGCTGCTGCCATTTCTACTTTCTGTGCTTGTAGGAGAAGACACGACTGCTGACTCAGAATTAATTGTAACCCAGTGAGCTGACAGTGACAGATACCCATACATGCCACTACTAGTTCAGGAAGCAATATCCCAATGTACTATTCTCCAACAGCCTCCCTTGTCCTCCTCCTGTCCCCATGCTAATACAAGATATCCTCAGAATCTTTATGAGAATTCTGCTTTTTTTTTTTTTTTTTCCTGCATTTGTTAAGCCTTGCTTTATTGAGGATCAATATAATCTTCGTAATTGAATTTCCTCAAACTCAGATAAATAAAAGTGAAGATTGTCATCATGATGTTACTATGAAAACCGGTTAGTTTGGTGTGTTATCATTTAAAGGCCTTCAGATTTTCTTTTTTTTCCCTCTTTTTTTCTGTTTAAAATAGTGACTATTTTTAAAGCCCTTTGGTACAAACTTCCTAGTGGACACTGGTCATTTGTTGCTAAATCTGTGGATTTTGGAGTATGCTTTTCTTTCTTTTATATGCATTATTAGAATGAAACCATTCAAATCCCGAGATTAATTCTAATATAGAGCAGGGGCTGCATCACCCCAGACTAAAGATTGCTGCCTTCACGCAAGATCCATGGCCTGCTTGATTTCCAAGGTTATGTGCAGTACTAAAGAATGCTGATGGAACAGAATACTAAAGGGGTTTTTATCACATCTTTCTTTTTCCTGAAGATCACTGTAAAGTTTCCTGCTTCCTGGCACTGCAGAACCCTGCATATCTGCTGTAGTTACTGACAGTGATGAAATCATAAATACACAGTACTTCTGTAACACAGTAATTTTAGGCTTCAACAGTAAGATGCAGTGTCAGTAATGACTGTTGACATCATACTACATGTATCAGTTTAGTCAATGTAATTAACAAGCCTTAGTTGGTGGAACACTTCTGTAACCCATTAAATACTATAAACATATTTTATGTTAACATTATACATGTAAATGTAAGTATACCAGTCAATTTTTTCCATATATGACAATAATAGGGTTACTTTCATAAGAAGCTTCCAGATACTGTACAGTCCTGAGGTAGGAAAATTTCTCGGTTGTTTCTTCTCACATTTGAAAATGTAATTTATAGGTAAAAGTAAGTCCCTGAAGCTTTATTACCCTGTTCACATTACGGAAGCTGGATGAATTTTATAGAATGTAAATCAGCGTAAATATATTATTATAATCTAACTTGTTAAATCTCAGCAACAGCTGTTTCTACATTTAGTACTTCATATGCATTCTTGTTCAACACATGCTTTTACTAATGTAAAACTTCGCAGAGTGTAGAGAAGTTATGCTGGTTATTGTTGTAATTGGTACAGTGCTTCTGAAATGCTTCTTCAATTGAGTGCACTTGTAATGTGCATTATCTGTCATGCTTGCAGTAGCTCATCACCAAAACCAAACTAAACAAATAAATTGAAGATCACTGAAGTCTTTAAATTACTAAAGTTCACATAAAATATCATTTTATCACAACTAAATTCTTTATATGTAAGTCAGTCTAATATCATTTTGTCAATGAGATCTGTTTCTTCAGGGTCTTGCATCTTAAATACTTTTATTAAACACAGCTAAAATTTTGAGTGTTGAATATCTAAAGTCAGGCGCCTAACTAGTAATGAACACAGTGCAAGATCAAGGTAGGTTAATTTGGGACATTTAAATTTGAAGGCTCTGAACTTTATGTCTCTCTAATGTCAAGGGTTATAACAACAGAGTTGTCAAAGGAATTAATCTGCGCTACATCTTCTAATACATGCCCTGAGTTTACCTTGTCATCTACAGTCAATGATTGAGTACAGGCCTTTCAAAAAAGGCATGTTACTGTTATTTTATGATGGTATATCTTTTAGGATGGCATGAATGTTCATTAGAGCTGCCTTTCTTCCTCCATTAATTTTTAATTTTTAGCAGGCATATACAAATTTCTTTCATTTTTGATGAGTCTTTTCTCAGGATTTTTATCCACACAGTTTCTGGTAAGAAACATGTAATAAATGTATCCAGCTAATATGGTTTACTAGCGTCAAGCCATGTGGGTGAATAATGTTTCTGAACATGAGCTTACTTTTCTGCTGGCAACACACATGGCTATTTCCTTTTATGTTGTGTTATGTACAGAAGTTTCCATCTTTTCTCTTCACTTTCCTTTCCATGCATCTGAGATAATTAATTTTCATAATTGTAGGCTGAGAACTGATTTTCTGAGTCTCAGACAATTAATTCAGGAGGATGGGGGCTAATGTTTAAAATGTTCAAAATTTATTAGTGTTTTATCAGACTCCAAAGCTGAACAAGGTAATACTCTGATTTAGACTAGATTAAATTGCACCACTTAGATTTCTTGTTATGTCAAATTTACTGTAGCCAAGATGGTTTTAGGAAGATACCAATACTTATCAAGAAAAGGACTATTTGCCTTTTAGGTGGATATTAGGAAGGCAAAACTTAAAACGTCATAGTCCTGTTTTTAGTGTCCTTAGGTAAAGGTTTGTCGGTCTTTTGAATGTCCAATTAAAAATTAAAAAAATCAACAAAACCCAGGAAGAATTTCTGGAATTAAGACTATAGTTTCATGAAATAAAATAAAGGAACATCACTAAATAAACACAGGAAGAGTGTAATGTTGCCTCAAAAGATAATGGAAACCACAGGATTTGACTGCAGAATTTTCTTCATTCACTATCTCTGAAAAACTAAAACAAGTCTCCAACCAGACAGGCTCTTTGTTCTCCATGTTTAAATGTGCTTGGGACCCTCATGCTGTCATTTCTTACCCAGTCATGCATCAGACTGTAATTAATGATATTTTTCATTGTTATGAAAAGACCAGTTCTGTGCAGCCTAGGTAGCAAAAGCAATATAATATGTAATTATATTTATGTTTCCTTTTAATATATTGCAGTATAATTTACACATTTCCATGAAATTTTAATACTGAGAAATTGAGCAGAAGAAATCAAATGATTGTCTGGGATAGCAACAATTTACATGTTGAAAGCATTATCAGCATTATTACCTTAAGGGAAAAAAGTAAATACTGAGGCATTCCAGCTATTTATATAGGTAGCATGGTATGAAGAAGTAGCATGACAAAGCTGTATCAATTGCTTTTTTTTTCATTCTTAGTTTAGCTTGAAAGATTGGCCAAAACCTTATCTATCTCCATTATCTTGGTTCTGTGGGTAAGATATCAAGATGGGCATACAGAATGGATTATCCTGTGATGCAAGCAGGATCCTTGAATAAGGACTGCCATGGGGACTGCACGAGGAAGTTTAGTTTAGCAGCAGGCAAGAAAAAATAACCCTATTTCTCTTAGCAAATTGCAGGGATCTATGGCACAGTTTGTGCATACTACAGACTTGAGATCAGATTATAAGGGAAAAGCAAGCGTGGTTTTCACTAAGAAAGTAGATTGATTTTATCTCAGATTTACATTCTTTCGTGAGATTCAGTGAAACACAAAAGAATAGGTGTGTGTCAATGAGCTGAGTAATACAAAGCCCTGTTTGAGGTGCTTTGTGGCCTTCTTGTACACTACACTACAATAGTCCTTGATTTATCTTTCCAAACTGGAAAAGAATGTAGATTGTATATTTTAGGGGCCTTCCAGTAAGTCAATCGGAACTGAAAAACATAACAAATCATTGTTTCTTTATAAAACAAACTACTACAGCAACCATATGTTAATTCAAAGACCTTGCCAGTTCTTTCTGTGCAGCAAATACAAACATAGATATGCTTTGTCAAAACTGTTACTAATCTGTTTTTGTGACTTGCCCTCCATTTACAGGCTTGATCTCATAAAAAAAAATAAATCCATATTTTAATACATGAACTAGGAATCTTTGTTTTGATCCTGGAAGGAACAAACTTTATGAAATAGACATCTTCCACAAAGACATTTGGAAGTAGGCATAGATTTTTCTTGTGTCTTTATAACATTTTCTCAAACTTTTGGTCAAAAAATATCTTCTCCATAATCATGATTTAATAACCATTTAATCATCAATAGCCAACGGGCTTTTTAGGGTATTTGTCTACTGTTTACACTTGATTTTAATTTTAATATGTGCTTCTCTTCTGACTTTTTTATTCATGAGTGGGGTTTCAGAAAATTACATCATGTATATAGTCTTCTGTTTATTTTCCATAATAAAGGTAATTTTTTGGTCAAGTTTTGCTTTTAAGCTTCCATATCAACAATCTTTCCATAAGGAAAATATTCCCAGAATGTTTTCTTTGAAGTTATTTTTTCCTTCATAATATTTCTTTGTCATCTTAACACAAAATATACCACAATAGTTCATAAAAGAAAGGGAAATTGTTTTTGTTGATGAAAAATCTCCATATCTGAAATAAAATATTTCAATGACAATTAAAAACATGTCATGCTTGAATATATATTCTGATATGCAAACCTACATCCCATTCTGTAAAGTTTAATTTGTCTTGCTGTGAACTGGATGTTTTAATGGCTTCTGCCAGTCTGGAAAATCAAGGAGAGAAATCAAGGCTTTTAATTCACAATTGTATTGAGTGAGGAAGTTTAAAGTAGCTAATTTGTAAACTCAAAATGCAACTCGGCTGGTTAAAATTCAGCAGGTTCTATTTCCAACTACCCAGTGTAGAAATGTTTTTTTAATTACAGCTTGGTTTATAACAATGGATAGGATCTGTAGCCAAATTTGTCCCTGTGAGACATTCAGCAATGGAACAATAGTATAATTATTTCTGGGATCCCTGATTAGCAAAAACAATAGAATAGTTCCACAAAGCTTGAAGGTTTGGTTCTTGGAATAAAAAAGAAGGAAAATCTCCTCTTAATGCTGATTTCTATAATTTGCTGTATGATTCAAGCACATAATTGGAAATAAAATGCATTTTAGAAGCTAGTGTACCATGGAAAAAACTGAACAATTTTGAAACCTAGTGCTTATACTTCCTACATTAAAGTTGTGTTTTAAACACAGCTCAAAACTCACCTGCCACAGGACATTTCAAACACTCGATATCACATGTCCTGATTTTTCCTGTACTTCAGGCTTTTAGCACTCAGATGAACAAAATACCCTACATCATTTGCAACCCACTTTCTGCCCGTGCATGTGTGTGTGTCCAGGGAATAGGACAGCAGCAAAAAAAACTTAGTCTCAATAAGTACTGCCCAAACCTCACTAGCATTGGCCTACCTTTTCTAGAAATCAGTGCTGAGGTACAATTTCTACCAATTCTTTTGGGTAAGTAAGGATGTCAGTACTGTAAATATAATGCTCCATGCAACTTTTCCGGAGCCATAGATTTGTATGGAATGAAATTACAAATTGTGGTATCAGAATATATTTAATACAGCTAAGATTGTCAAAAATAAAGTACTCTAGTACAAGATTATGTTTTCTGCTCTGGAGAAATATTAAATTGCTCCAAATTCTTCCAGATTTTCTTTTCAGTTAGAATTGACAGAATCACAGAATGGCTGAGATTGGACAGGGCCTCTGGAGGGCATCTAGTCAACCCCTTGATCAAGCAGGGGTAATTACAGCTGCTTGTCCAGAACTGTGTCCAATTAGCTTTTGAATATCCCCAAGGAGGGAGACTGCATAGCCTATGTGGACCACTTGTGCCAGTGTTCATTCACCCTCCAAGTTAAAAAAAAAAATGTTTCCTGATGTTCAGAACCTCCCATATTTCATTTTGTGCCCATGATTACCTGCTCTGTCATTGGGCACCATTAAATTCCTCATATTAAGGAGTAAGAAAAATAGAACAGGAGAGCATGTGGAAGGAAAAATGACAAGCTGCAACACAAATATATTTTTAAGTGTTTTCAGTATATCCAAATAAAGTATTGTATGGAAAAAAAGTGAAATATGTTATGTCAAGCACAAGTTTTACTTTTCTGTACTTGATCAGTAAGACTGGAATATCCCCACCCTCTGCCATCCATTCCTCATCTCTAAACCAGAGTTTTTGTTGCTATTTTTATTGTCATTTTCAAGTACCACAGCTATTGCTTATACTTAGTAATTTCACAAATTGCAGTTGTTAGGAAGTAGTAGGCACCTATTTGACTTTGTTGTAGCAGGAAAAAAGGAGCCAGACCCATTTCATGTGTCTTTTGATTTGATATAATTTGGTTGTTACTATGCTAAAAAAGTGTTGGCTGGCTGACCACCTGGTCTGAAAACAGAGGAAAAAAAGTGTTGCTATTACGCTTGAACTGTCCTATTTTCAGCACAGAAGTTTGCTGTTCATTATCACCATCTGAGATGGTCTATCTCTTGTGGGTGTGAAGTCATGCTTCACCTATATGAGCTGCACTAGATGATTGAAGGAGAATTATTCCATATAACTCATATTAATTATTTTCCTGAATTTTAAACTCAGTTATTGAGTTGAATTGTTCTGAATTATATATTGAAATTACTTTGACACAGGTTAAAATTATATTGCTTTGACTGAATTCTCATTTAGGTTTTGGGTTTCACATAACAATGATGTGATATTTCCTGATTAAAAATATGGACTGGATTTTTTCAGGACCTGAAGAAAATCCCTATTCCCTCCCACCAAATGTTTGTTCGTGATTGAATATGTCACAGGTTTTCTATGTGAATTTTGGCCAAGTGTTGGGACCTGAACCATAACCTTACCTCACACTGTGTATAATCCCATGTATGTTTTAACATAATTAAATTTGTAATTACTTGTTATCATTAGTCCCAGTGTCGTACCAACTGTAAACCTCATTACTCAGAGTACCTTGATCCCGCCTTTAAGTAAAAAGAATTCAAAGCTGGATTTGGTTGCACAAGAGAGTAGATAAACACAAACATAGTCTAAGCATGTTGAATTTTCTTCTGAAAGGAGAGTCCCTGTCTCTGCTGTTGTGGTGAAAAGAAATTCAGTGAGCACTCAGTGAGGAGCTCAGTGCTGGATCTGGACAATGTGTCACATCCCATGTGCCAAATGCCAGCTTCTGGGGGAGACTCTGTGTACCTTGCCCAACCCAACGGTGCATGGTGTGTTTGTGTGGATTCACTGGCAAACTCCAGGCTGGACCAGCCAGGAATGGGACTCCCCAGGTCTGGGTGGGGGTGTCTGGCAGACAGCAGGGCAGTGCTGGTATTTGGGAGACCCATGAGTGTGTCCTGCCAGAGGGACAAATGTGTGAGTGCTGCATGTGAACAGTGAGCACCCAGTGGTGAGCTGGGAACCTATGGGGCTGGTAAGGGGGTCTAGGATCTGGACAGTAGTGCTGGACAGGCAGAGGGGCTGTGCTGGTGCTAGGGAGATCTGTAAAGTTGTGTGTTTGTGAACCTGGAGAGTGTGGTGTGCGTGCTGCACTTGTGACTTTCTGCCTCTTAACAATCCAAGAGGAGGAGGGGGTGTGTCCCTGTGTGCCTGGGCCTGGTGTGAGTCCTGAATGTGGGGGCTGCTGGAGGCAAAGCTTTGTCTGAGGCTGTCTGTGTAGCCACAACTGTGGCCAAATCGGGGTCCATGTGTGTGTCTGTGATACATGCTCAGTCTTGGTAGTGCAGCAGCATTCCCAGTGCAGAGATCCCAGGCTGGGCTCCAGCAAGTGGCTTCTGGACTGGGCAGTGGAGGCAGTGGCCACCTATCACATTACTTAACACTTGTCATGAGCTCTCAGTATGTTGAGGACAGTCTTTCCTTGCAGTTATTGATATGTCCAAGCTTAAGCATTTGCTTTGGGTCTCTTTTTGGGGAAGGCTTGTTCCCCTCGTTGTTTCGACAGCACAATTTAATATAAAGTTTCGTTATGGACTGCATGTTATCTATCCATCATCTCTGGAACTGGATCACTGTTTATATGACCCTTATTTTTTTATAATCCTTTATTATGGTTTGTGGGTTCCTTGGCTGGGTGGCTGTTGTGGGTAACAAAGGGAACTTCAGAAATTCACATTGAGAACTTCTGAAGTATTAGAGAAGCTCTGCTGTTGAGTCATGGGGTGGAGTTGCTTTCTAAACTTCTCAGAGATTAATTTAGGTGTCACTGGATCTAGTCTCAGCCCCAGACTTTGTCAGCGATTTAAGTAACTCTGTCCCATAGAGATGAATTAATTTATTATTTATATGACAAATGATTAGATGAAATATCTTAAACAGAGTTATCTACTACAGAGTTTTAAAGCTAAAACTACTAGTAGTATCGGTATAGTGCACTTTATCAAAGAAAATACATAAAGCTGGCAAAAATAAACAATTATTAAGTAGAAATTGATATAACTCACCACACCAATGTTCACGGGCAGATCTGTTTCACTCCTTGAGTGTCCTTGAAGGGGCGTCTCCACTTTAAGGGAGAAAGCTTCATACACACACTCCAAGAAGGAATATATTAGAGGAACCCAACTGTATGAAAGTAGAGTGGATTTTACAGTGTATAGTGATTGACTGTCAGTCATATGTCTCCAGGTCTCCTAAGCATCTTATTTGCCAAATCTTTGTCTCACTATCAGGATCTTAATTTGGAGTTTCTGAGCCTTTTAGCATAATTCAATGCCAAAACCAGCACATGACAGAGCCTCTCAGCCCACCACTGATAGTTTGCAAAATAGGGCATTATGTGAGTTTAACCACATGCCAAGGCAGATCACTGTGCTACAGTGGCTCAGAAAGGTGAGACAATATACTTTTATCTCATCATTTAAAGTATAGATTTTAAAAGTGATACTACTATCAGCTGAGAAGTTGCTAGTGTTAGGCTGGTGTCGTTTTAATGGCTGACCGGTACCCATCACTGTCAGTATAGAGTCAGAGCAGATTTCAGCTGCAATTTCAGTATGAGGAAGTTTTGTTACCCAAGATCAGTATTTTTACTATATAACTCATGAAATGGGACATTTTTGTAATTATCTATTCTTCTATTTATTTAGGTGGTTAATTAATTATAGGGGTTTTACTATTTTGCAGAACCTAAAACTAAATTTGTCATTTCCTCCCCTATTTTAGGGCTTAATTTTCTCAAACATTCATGCCTTCTATAGAGTCTTTTAAGTTTAAATGAAAGCAATCTCCTCAGATCATAGTGTGAACTGGGGAGGGGGGTGGGGATGAGGAGGATGCACCACCACAGTTTGCCTCTTGCTGACTTTACCAGTAACACTAATTCTTAGCTTGGAAAAACAGATCTCCAAATTTATGTATCCAAAAGTAGTTGCAGAAAGAGAAAATTTTAAGTTGTGTAGTTAGCTACATTTCTATTTTGCTCATATTGAAGGGTAAGAACCTGGCAATAATTAAAAAGTGTTCAGGGCGGTAGTTCCAGAACATAAGAGTCGTAAGAAAAAGTAACTAAGTGTAAGATATAAGTTTTTCTTAGTGACATATATAGAGTTAGGTTCTCTGTTGATGTAATGGATGCATCCAATGACTCAGAGGATCTATTTGCTTTTCTACAGCTGGATTCTACTCCTAAAGCTAGAAAAGCAACTTAAAAGCAAAATACTAATTATAAAATCACAGCCAAGAGCAAATAGTATTACATTTATTTCTATGCTGAATAACATAGTAATCTAAAGTTGACTTAATCAACTACGTCCACCCAAGGGAGATGAATAAAAAGAAACCTGGTAGATTATATTGATCATCATACAAAATGGTAGCAATTACCATTAACAAATAGTCTTTAATAAGCAAACATACATACATAACTTGAGATTTTTCTCATTAAAAGAAAAATGAAAAAGAGGAGGGAGGAAAAAAAGGAAAGTTGGGGCCTGATGGTTTTTCAGGATGAATGCAGGACACCTGATTTTAACTACTTTAAAAAGTGTTAACTAGTGGAAGATACCTGTTGTAGTATTTTCCTAATGTTTCTTTCTCTTCTGGCTCTGTAGAAATCTTGAATCATTAGCTTAGATATACTCCATAAATTTCAGATGACTAATATTGATAAGAAGTAACCAATAAACTATACAGTTACTGTGCTTACGATGAACTTTATGAATCTCTATCCTAAATTAATCTGGCAAACCAGACCACTGAAGCTCCTGAAACTTGTTTATGTGGGAAGATGTGCTTAACTTAATTTAACCACTCTCTTGAGATACTCTTAAACTAGTAGTTTCCCATCCTTCAAAGATGCAGTGTTTTGATCCGTGAAGACCTGTAACATTCCTTTTATGAATCCCACAGTCATGGTTGCTAAACAATTTGCAGCGGTGCTATCAGCTCTGAAGCTCTTGGGGAATCACTGTATCATTCTGTGGCCACAATTCAAAAGTCAGATTATTTCTCCAGATGAGAGAGGTTCAAAATCAATAACAGTTTGCTAATCTAAGGGCACACTGAAGGGTTTTATTAATTTTTTTTTTCCTTTTGAGATGGCTACATATTTCTTTTTTTTAAGACATTCTGTAAAATGTCTAATTCTGCCTCTCAATCCCTGTGTTATCTTGTACAAACTCTGTGCTTTTTTGTCTTGCTAAAGTGGTAATTGTTTATTCTGTCATTGCATTCTGTGATTCTTTGCTGACCACTGTGATCTCACAGCTATATTATCCATCCTAATTATCCATCTTAGGTGCATAACTGCTATCAGTTAAATATCCTTATAGATAGCTATTTTTTCTCGCTACTATTCCTGAAAGATGACAGACATTTTTATGGGTTTATTTAGCTTGTTGGATGGGTTTTTTTTTTGTTTTGTTTTTTTTTGTTTTTTTTTTTTTTTTTTTTGTTGTTGTTTTTTTGTTTTGTTTTGTTTTGTTTTTTTTTTCCCAGTTTGAATAGTGATAGTACAGATTTTAACCTCAGAAATGTATACCTATGAAATTTTCAGATGTCATTTGCTTTTCATAACCTACTATGCAATGGTTTCTGCTTCTCAGAGAGAGGTTTTTTTATAGATGATATTTTGAAAATTATGAGAAATATAGCTAACTTTCCACTGATCAATTCCTTATAGGAAGTTTACTTCACAGATGAGCACATATAGCCCTTTGAAATTTGGCTCTCCCATCTGCTATCTAAAAGCAACCCAAAAAAAAAAAAAAGTAAGCAAACGAAACCTCAAACAAACAATAAGCAAACATGATAATAGCAATTGCTTCATAAGCATTGCCAGGGATCTATCTGTATGTCAAAAGTTAAAAAAAAGAAAAAAAAATAGTCAAGAGAACAGAAAAGAAGAGCACTAATCAGTGTGTCCTGTGCTCTTCTTTGTAGTCCCAGCGCCGTGTTACATTTCACCTCCCCGATGGCTCCCAGGAAAGCTGCAGTGACAGTGGTCTGGGAGACCACGAGCCAGTGGGTGGTGGAACCCTGATCTCACACCCTCTCCCTCTGGTTCAGCCGCAGGACGAATTCTACGACCAGGCTTCACCGGACAAGAGGACTGAAGCTGATGGCAATTCTGACCCCAACTCGGGTGAGTCACCATCACTGCTCTGCTTATCTGAGTTGCTTTGCTAACTTGGTTACTTTCTTTTTAATCCCTTCGAGCTTTGCAATGGTAGAGATGTTTTTAAGCATATGCATGAATATTTGATCATATTAGCTCATCAGGATTGTTTGGAAATAATGTAGTTTGCCTGAAATGCCTCATGTTGTGATTTGACTGTGGAAACAAAAGTTTATCCAGTAGAATAGATGGCTTCATACTAATTGCACAGTAAGTAAGAACAGCTGGGGAGAAGGATGCCCTACAAGGTAGCAAGTTTTTCCTGATATTTGCAGTGCTGTACCTATTTAGCTTTAGACTTAGTTTTAGGACAGTAATTCTAAATATCAATTTAAAGTTCAAGGACATGGAGGTTGCACTGTCTTTTAGACTAACAAAAAAATCAGTAAATCAGTGAAGCACTGAAAAAGTGAAAGAACCCAAATTTCTTAACATCTTTATAATTCCCCCTTTTAACAGGGTTTCTTTGTTAGGTCGGAATGGCATGATGTTTTGAAATGGTCAGATACAGGTTTTCATACAAATATTAAGGATGAACTATTTGATTTGGGAACTTCTGCCCTTCTCTTCTTTCCTTCTCTATTATACATTTACATTATTACTGTGTTTTTTTGAAAGCACTAGAAATTGAAGCAAGGTCGTAATCAATGCTATGATTAGAATTTTGGACTTGGAATGTGGAGACTTAGACATACTGAAAACAGGGAGGGGGAAGTACCACTGCTCTAAAGCTTCTTGTTTTTTGTCTAGTGTGGAGAAAAAGGTTAAAAGTCTTATCTGTGCTCTTGGAAGGTAATTGAACCTGAATTCTTTTGCATCCCAGGAGTATAGAAAAAAGAATTAGTTTCTGTCTTTGGCATTTCTCCCTTTTGTATAGATGATTAAGTTGTCACTGGGCCTGTACAAACCAGGACAGAAGGTGGCCTTGGAATCTGATGAACAATATTAAGGTCCATCTTCTCATTTGGGCAGATCTGGATCTGAATGATGACCTTTACATCATGGCAGATGACAACATGAACTGTGGAATACTGACTTTGGAAATATTTTTCTCATATTTTTATGGAAAGACCAAGAGGTTGTGTTGGATGAAACTCTACAGAGAAACTATTTAAAATGTTTTGTTTTGCTGTCTGAGAGTTGCATTCTGGGTTCTTTGTCTCTATTTCCTTTTTTTTTTTTTTTTTGTGGGTATGACACCTGTATTTTATTTTCTTTTCCAAAACAGAAATGCTTTTTGAATTGTAAGTTAAACCCTGAATCTGTAGAAATACAAAGAATGATAAAAGAATAGGTACTATGAATGGATTGACTCTGGAGCAAGAATGCATGGCTGCTTAAGCAAGTGAGGGGCTTAAGTGGAATTATCCGGTTAATTCTCAGACCACGTATGAGGCTTGTGAAAGATTTAACAACATCAGAGAGGAGTTTTTAAGGCAGCACTGCATGTTGGCACTCTCACATTGGCTTCACAGGCTCTGAATTTTTCATCTCTTCCAAACACAGCATAGAAGTTCTCTGGGACAGTTAGAAAAAAGGATTTAGTAGAATTCATAACAAGTTATTAAAAAAGCAGTTTTAGAAGTTTTGTGTTAAATACATTGTGCAAATATAGTATATTAATCATGATCATCTATTCGTACCTAATATAGACACTAATAGAAGATTAGTCAGAATGAGTAAGTGTTCTTAAAAGCTATATGAAAAGTTTTAACGTGTTTGTGGTTACACCTAATTTAGCCTTAAGAATGCTAAATTTATGTCAAATTTATGAAAATATAANTAGAGCTGTAGCAAAAATGGTAACATACCCACCGGTTTGAAGATCATGTTTTTATTTAGCAAAATGAAATAGAATATTTTATTATGTCTTATGTTACTTCCAAAGCAATTCCATATTCTTGGAAGTAATGTTATAATGCTGCCTTTCCATAATAATGTTTGTGGATAGCTTTTTTATTTCCAGTACAATAGAAACTGTGTGGTTAAATTTGGCTGATAAATACCTGAGTTCCCACTTTTTAATAAACCTAATACTATGGCAGTTTAGTCAAGTAACGTCAGGGGTGTTAAATGATACCCTAATTCCAGTAACAAGGAGGAATATCTCTGTGGAAGTGGTTTAATTATGATTAAAGTTCAGAGTAATGGCAAGACTGCCTTGTATTACACTTGGTCATATGATAGTGTCCCATGTGGAGAAGTTAAGCCTCTGCTGCAAAGAGCTTTGGTTTTACAGTGTCACTATCATTCCAGCCAGTGGGTGATGATGGTTTAACCTTGCGGGCATACCCTCTGCTTAATCCTGTCTTTCATTTTGCTGCCTCAAAAGTTTCTTATTTGGCAATACTGGAGTAGTCCATAGCTAAACAGCCTAAGGTGTGGAAAGAAATACTACTCTATTAATGCCTAGATCTAGATAATTTGCTGTCCATACTTATTCTTGTGTTTTCATAATACAAGACTATGAGAACTAAAATAGGAACATTTGCCTTTGAGTCATATCCTCCATTTCATTAAGCACAAGTTCATACCTCACAGAATCTAACAATGTCACATTTAGCTACAGGCAAGCAGGAGTAAGAAAAACTCGAGTCAGGTTGGTGAATTAGCCTACAGAAGAGCTATAAAATAGTCGGAAGTCTGAACTGAATCTTAGCCCATGCATTTGTTTGTTTTTTTTTTTTTGTTTTTTTTTTTTTTTTTTAAATAAATAAAATCTGAGAGGCATAAGAGGTATTTCTATCTCTGTACATCTCTTTGCTGCCTCATTGTAGTGAGGATTTTAAAATTGTCTGGGCTTAGAAAAGCCACTGTGCTACATCTGTTCCTATTCTACTCTCTTTTCCTTCACACACCAAAGCTAATTGGAATGTAAATCAGGAGACCATAGCCATTGAATGAGCACTGGGAGGGGAACTTGTCCCATTGCTTCTCCAAGTGGAGCACCTAACTTGTCAAAACTTCCTAGCTTCTCCTGCTGCCATCTGAGAAGAGAACTTGCAGGTCCTCAGCAGTGAGCTGAAAAGGCTACATGGGGCAGGGGGACTATGAGAAGGGTTAGAGGATTAAAGGAAGGAGAAGCTTGCACACGAGACGAAAGCTGGTGCCTTTGGCTGCCATTAACTGATGATACCTTGGACAGTTTAAAATCACAGGTGCTTTTGCTGGGTAAAACAAGAGACTGATTTAAGGAATTAAAAGTTGTTTTTCTCTTGTAAATATTTCTCTACTCACAAGGCTTTTCTTCATATCACAGCAAGGCCAGATCTACTGCAGACATTCCCAGACTTTTTAAAGTTTCAAAGTGATACCATTATCCAGTCAAACCTCTACCATAGTACAATCCTTAGTGTTTCACACAACTTTTCTTAAATCAAAACAATGTTTTAAAATATTCTAGTGATAAAATAGTCCATTGATTTATTTCCACTGGTGTTTGATTACATGTTTTACATGGGTTTAAAAGGCAAGGTTGTGGGGAGGAGGGCTGCAGAAGGGTGCTTCTTCGAGAAGACACCAGAGGCTGCCCCCCATGTTTGACAGAGCCAGTTCTAGTGGCTCTAAAACACATCCATTTATGCCCAAAGCTGCACAGCATCTGCAGGAAGCAGTAAGAAAAATGTGAGAGAAACAACTCTGAAGACCCCAAGGTCCACAAAGAAGGAGGTAGAGAACGTGCTTCAGACACCAAATAGATTCCCTCTCAGCTTGTGGAGAAGGTGGTGCCCCCAGTAACCCATAGAGGACCCACCTTGAAAAAAGGTAGGTAGGCCCTGAAGGAAGTTGCACTCCATGAGGAGCACGTGCAGGAGCAGCTAATGTGGCCCTTAGGGAACCCGCTCTGGAGCAGTCTGTTCTTGAAGGCTCACACCCTGTGGAAGGGACCCATGCTGGAGCAGTTAAAGAAGGACTGTATTGCTTGGAAAGGACCCCATGTTGGAGCAGAGTAAGAGTGTGATGAGGAAGGAGCAGCAGATACAAAGTTTTACTGACTGCAACTCGCATTTCATATCCCTTAACACCACTTAGTGGCAGGTGCAAGGTGGGGAGGAGTCAGAAGAGGAGGGTATGAAAGAGTGAATTTGAGCCTGGGGAAAAGGAAAGGGTGGGGAGTGGGAAAGGTGTTTTTAGTTTTGTTTTTCTTGTTTCTTACAAGCCTACTCTGTTTTTTATTGATGATAAATTAAATTAATCTTCCCCAGGCTGAGTCAGTTCTGCTAGTGATGGTAACTGGTGAGTGATCTCCCTGTCCTTATCTCAACCCATGAGCTTTTTCATCTCATTTTCTTCCTGTCTTGCTGAGAAGGGGAGTGATAGAGCAGCTTAGTGAGCGCCTGCCAGCAGCCAAGGTTAACCCATCAGAATATTAAAGCTGGTATTGTATTCTCAGTCTGAAAGTATTTATTTTCAGTTTCTAACTCTTGTCTGTGTGACTGCACAACCCTGTGTCAACGTTAAATCTGTGACTTCCAGAAGTGCAAGGATATTTTGAGGCCCAAGGGATTGTTTTGACTAGTACAACATTCTGAATAATACAGATCAGAAATCCTAGCCAGTAATATGAAAAAGCCGGTGTCTTCTGCTGGTATCTACAGCATATGTTACAGAATGATTCCTTGATTTAATGACCTTCAGTGACAGAGGAAATAGTACTACATTGCTTACTGACTTTAAGTGAATCAGCCTTTTATTTGATAAATGAGGTGTTTGGAGTCCACAGTTCAGACACAGTACTCATCTTCTTGAATCTCTAATAAACTGGTTAATTCGTAGTATTATTTTGAATGTTGCAACATTTTTTTTCTTAAGCACTTTTTTCCTCTCTGTATTTTAATACTGGTCCAACATCTGCCCAGATAAAAAAAAAAAAAAGGAAAAAAACCCATAAATCCTCAGTCCAGGTAAATGACAAAGTCAAAAAGTTTCAATTTAAATATTCAGAATAAGAAAAATGAAACATAAGTCTTCTAAATTGCAGACTTTTAAAATCAGTTTTTCTCTTTATCAGTCATTGTTCTGACCTGAGTGGGGGTTTTTTCTGCCTCATGAGCATGCTGTTTAATAGTACTCTTTAGCAATAGAATAGCAACAGATTTTTCTATTATTTAAAGACTTTCCGTGGGAAACTAAAGTAAAAAGCACAATTGAACACATATATCTTTAATCATCATGAAATGTATTAGAAAGATTTTATTAGCATTCTAGGTGCTCTTTTGCCAAACTGTATTTGAAACAATTCACCTTTTAAAGGTGTGATAGTGTAATTATGGCAGATATATTTGTTTGGTATTTTTGAGGTTACTTCTGAAATTCATTGAAAGTTGTTGTTGCCAGCTGTGACTGCTTGTTGCCCTGATACTACAACTAATGTCCCAGGGCTTCATACTCTTTTACTAGTGGAGTCTTAGCAGTACAACTCCTATCCCCAATGGCAGGTAAACTAGAAGAAAGATTATAATGATGATTAACAACTTGGCATTGTTAATTTCAGCATTTGGGTGGTTACAAATTTTAAGTAGAATTAGAATTGTTGATGGCTGCAATGAGAGGAATAACTTAATGCAGGAAGGATGACCTCATTGCACCCACACAGACTTGAGTCTGACAACTAGAAAACAGCTTTGCAGTAAGAGACCTGGGAGTCCTGGTGGATAGCAAATTAGCCATGAGCTAGAATGACACCCTTGAAGAGTAGAAAGCAACCTGCTGATCTGCCTTAGGAAGGGTGCTGCCAGCAAGCTGATGGGAAGGATCCTTTCTCTCTACTCAGGACTGGTGAGACACATTTGAAGTGCCAAGTCCAGTACTGGTTTTTCCAGTATGGAAGGGAAGTGGAAATATGGACTGAGTCCAGAAATGGACCACAAAGATTATTAAGGTATGAGATCATGGGGAGGTGCTGAAAGAGCTGTGAGTGTTCATCCTGGAGAAGGGAAGAGTTAGGAAGGATCTAATTAATGTGTGCAAATATCTGATGTGATGTGGAAAGGAGAGTAGACAGGGAGCCAGGCTTTTCTCAGTAGTGTAGCAAATTAAAGAAAGAACACTGGGCACAAACTGAAATACAGGGAAATTTTCTTTAAACATAAGGAAAAAAGCCCCACTACATTTTCTTGCTACTGGAACAATAGTACTCTGCACCAAGTTTCCCAGAGAGATTGTGGATTTTTCTTGGATATTTTAAAAATCGAACAAGACATTACAACAGTCTCTTCAAGGCTCACTGGAAAAGCTTTGTACTCTCTAAGGTAAATGAAGTATAAACTTGTAAAGTTATGGTAGGATATCTGGTGGAGTACTATACCCAGTATAGGAATGAAACAAAATAGGTACAATCCAAGTTACTGTTTTTTTCTCCAGTTTAGCTCTTGATGTAGATATCTGAAATGAGTCAAGTAAATCTCAGAAAAAAATGCCTTTATTCCACCATAGGTTATGAATGAAGGCTGTAGGAAATATTCCAGTGATATCCATGTTAGTTCTAGAAGTTAATGATGAACTTAGCCTCATGTTTTATACTATGAATTTGGATGCTTACATGTAGAAATCTAAAATTTTATCCTAAGTGTCTAAGCTCCCTTTTTAAATTTACTTAGCACAAAAGCTTCCATTTAAAGTAGGTACCTAAACCAGGTTGGCTAAATTTCACTCTAGAGTCCATTTGCATTATTTCTGTTGAGTGTAATAGGAACATCAAATTCACACAAAGACATTTTGGATGAAATTTATCTCCAGAATATATGTGTATAGGACTCAAGTAATTTGTTATACATAGGTGCTGAGCTGGTGTCCAAGCTAAGGCCACCATCAATATTGTGAACTCAGGCATTTGATTGAATACCTTGACGTTACCTACTTCTTTTTAATTGCACTCCCTTCTTTCCTGTTTTACATCCACATGTGAACATTGTGGATACCCCAAGATATTTCTAAACAGGCATTGCTGATGGTTAGACAGGAGAAGCGAGGTTTAGGTTGAGGTTCACTGAAAAAGGTATGAATGCAGGTGCCATGTGTGTCTGTGACTCATTCAGATGGGAACTGGAGGCAGATGTGAATTAGTCGGAGATCCAGGTGTAGTCAGTGGAGACCTCAATTACCATAACTGAATCTGGAGACCCAGTCAGTTACTAAACTGAATGCTGTGTCTATTTTAATGTGAGAGGCATTGTTTTCCAGACTATGTTGACTGGATTGACATTGGGTGTAGGGGAAGCTTAGACACCTAAATTTAGCTGATTCCCACAAAACCAGCCTTTTGTGTGAGATGAATCTCAGCTATTCTTGTTGCTAAGGGAATACTCATATCTTTTGGGAGATTTATCAATTTTTCTCATCTATCTATACATAACATTTTTCAAAGGAGAAGATCATTTTTAAATTCCATGCCTCATTTTTTACAGCGCTAGTTAAATAAAAAAGACATTTGCATACCTTAGTCTTCCTCTTTTTAATTTTTTTTTGGTATAACTGAAATTAAAACGTCCTACCTTTTTAAAGCACAGTTCTAAGGAAGGATTTCTACTAATAATTTCTGGTCTCTAATCAGCTTTCCTTCCTCCAAACAATCACCAAATATTAACTGACAACTATTATAAGTCTATATGCCATTTTGAAAATTTGCATGTCATGAAGTGCAGATGATGCATTTTGACTGTCTTTTTAAGAATATCCATATGGGACATTCATAGAATCCAGGGGTGCCTTCCTTAAAGTGAATATCTTGGCAAGCTTTGTTTTCTGGGAAGGAAATCTAGTCTTTTGGAAGAAAAAGTGTGTTATCTTAAGAAATAACCTTATGCATAAGTGTCTTCAGGTTTGACCTAGACTTGTCCAGAGAACAGGTGTTCATTTTATTATGCTTATCTTATAGCTTTATCTTTTTATTTTTCTCAGATTTTATGTTTGCTTTTTTTTTTCCCCCCCCTAAGGAGAAATCGATGCATAAGATGGGAGGTTCTCTGAATAAAATTTGAAAATTATATTATATATGTAATGAATATTCTTTTTTTTGTCAAATATTAGCCTGCCCAAGGAAAGCTTTATGCTTTTGTACATACACTTGCTCTGTTTGCCTTCAAAAGGAGAAGGGAGAGGAAAGAGGGATTAAGTACATGGGAAACAAATAATGAATTATATTTACAGTCTAAAACTCATAAGTAAACCTTCTAGAAATAGGAGTAGGAGTTGAATCATTTCTTAGTGCAATGCTATATCCCCTTTCATGCTAATCCAGATAAACACATTTTAAGATAAGTAGGGAGAAGGACAATAATAATAGAATACTTACCTTTTTTCACTGTCCATCACATGTTAAATATCTTTGTTCTGTGGTTGCAAGGTGAAGGCGTATCTTCTACAGGGAATCCATCTAGATGTGGTGGTATCATAAACAACCAAACTTAGGACATATTTGCTTGTAGCAAGGGAAGGAAAGTATACACAAAATCTTTTCCAAAACATTCAAAAACTTTGGATTTTTTCCCATCTTGAAACAAACAAATAGCTAAAGACTTAGACCAATCTTTAACTCTTCAGGATGCTTTGAATATTTTGCAGCTTTGTCAAAAAGCTTTTCAATATAACCCTAATGCTACATCAGCACAAAAAAACTCCCCCCCAAAAAACCAATCAAAACCCTCCAATGGAACAGACAAAAAAACATCAACAACAACAAAAAAAAAATACACAAAGAAGTTTATTTAGTAAAATTTGGACACCTTTGTGAGAAAATAGAAAAATACTTTCTTGTGTATACCCATATCTAATTTTTATACCTTTGTCAGTGTTTATAGCTCTATGATGAAGTGTTACATATTACAGTAGGAATAGATCTGGATGAGAACACAGAGTTTGCTGTGTACACTTCTGTGGCAGTTTCTCTGGACGTTTGTGGTCCATGGAGTGAATATCCATCAGTTACTGAAGAATAAATCTAGTTTCATTCCATTCCAAAGGAATGCCATCCTTGTGCTCCGAAAGTTTTCCACAAGTATGTCAAGTGGAGGTGACTAGAAGGTTCATGTTGGAAGTACACTCCTGCAAGTTAATGTAGACATACTATTTAGTAACATATATTTCTTTCTACATGGAACAATTCACCTATTATTTTAAACAAATCTGCATTACTGAACTGTCATCTAATTACTTCATGCTCAAATATTCCCAGCATATTTATGGTGACTTGAAAGTTCTTCACTCTGAAAATCACACAAAAATGTCATTTTCAGTACAAAACTTGAAATGAAATTTTATATGCCTACCATTTAGAAGAAAAATTCTTTTTGCTCACTTGGTGATATGCTTTACTACTCTTTTAGATTACATCTCTATTGTCTTCAAGATCTAAAGAAAGTGTTTAGGTTTCATTGAGAAAGATTGAATAACTTCTTTCTTTTACTTTGTCTTTGCTGTACTGTTCTATTCCACAGCTGCATTTGTTAAATAGTGTCATGGAGATAACTATTAACGACACACTCATATCAAGTAAAAGCATCATTATGAATGATTTATTCATCTAAAATAACTGGGGAAAAATAAAAACCTTCTCAACTTTATAATAGTTGCATATTTTATAATCCAAGAGCCTAATGGTGTGATGTTTATCACTTTACACATCCTTCATTTTTTCATATGTAAAATATATATATGACTGACAAGAGAGTGTGATGGAATAATTGACCAGTTTTACTCTTTAGCTTTTATTGAATATTAAAAAATCTTTTTTTTGCAGAGCAGTGGTCAATTACTGACTTTAAGGAAAAGCAATTTATTAGTCAAAACATGTTAAATTGTTGCAATTTAAAATGTACTAAAAATAGGTAAGAACATATTTCAGTATTGACGAAGACTTACACTATAACACGGCAAAGGCATACAGAATTGATTTTTTTTTCCAGTAGAGAAGTCAATACAATTTGAGTGTTTTGAGGTTTTCTTCTTTGTTTAAATGTATGGGTTTTGCAAAAATGTAACAAAAGAAGCTTGTTTTAATTGGTAGTGTTATTTCAAGGCCCTTGAAACCCTGGCACTTATAGTTGTGAGTGTGAATGTGATCTGGCAAGCACAGCGTAGTCATTAACTAATGGATTGTAGCTACAGTCTTTCAGTAAAAACATGTAGGTGGTTAGTAGTACTGTAATGTTACCAGCAATTTTAAAGTAATTTGTATGTTTGTGAAATTAAAAGTGTAATTTAAATTTTTCCCTGCACTGCTGCCTTTTTCAGCTGATTTAAGTGCAGATTCCTTAGATCATTCAAAAGAGAAACTAAATGACTTAAAAATAATCACCCACACCACAATGGATTAGTCGTTTGAATTATAGTTTCGCAATTCTTATATTTCTATTCATGAGAAATGAAAGGAATTGTATAAGGTAATTGCTCTCTGCCATTACTCCAGGTCTTAATATTTTTTTTTATTTTTCATATGCTACCCATATTTATCCTTCATTATTACTTCATTATGAATGGAAATCATATATTTCCAATTGTAAATAGTCACTTAGTAATATGAATCCCTCTCGCATGAGCAACTACACGGTTTGGAGACATATTAATTATACATTTTGCAGAAGACTGAAAATATCTAACATATGTTATAGATGAATATAGGTCAATGTGACAGCTCTGATAGATAAATATATGCATATCTATGCATACAGACACACATAGATATAACACGTTCTGCTAGGGTACAGAGATATTCAGATAATCTAGATATTAATGATACTGACCTTTGTCTACCCAACTTCCCTTCAGCATTTAAAGAGACAGCATGACTGATTTTAAAGATGGACATCATTAAAAATAAGCTGATGCATCAGTGGTTACATTCTGTTAATACCCTCTGCAGTCTTACAGACTCTCATGGCCACATTCTCAAGAAATTATAGGTATATTCACATGCTCTATTTTTGCATATCTGGACTATGGTGTTAGGCATAGAATGCCTGCCCAGTTCATCTTTGAGTAAACTAACTAAAACAGTCTCTTTAGGCACCTGAAGATGGGGAAGTGTCTGGAGGGAAATTTGTCATATGAGGAGTGGATGAAGTCATTTGTTCTGCTCAGCCTGGAAAAGAGGAATCTGAGCAGAGACCTCATTGCAGTTGCAACTTCATGAGCAGAAGTGGAGGGTCAGGTACCAATCTTGTCACTCTTGTGAACAATGACAGGACTCAAAGGAATAGCATAAAGCTGGAACAGGCTACTCAGGGAAGTGGTCACAGCACCAAGCCTGTCTGAGTTCAAAAAACATTTGGAAAATGCTCTCAGGCACATGGTGTAACTCTTGGGGTTGTCATGGGCAGGGACAGGAGCTGGACTTGAATGGTCCTTCCAACTCTGAGTATTCTATTATATGATTCTATGATCCTGTGATTTTTTAACCCCAGTTATACACTATGCACACTTCAGTCCCTAGCCTATGAGTTATGCCTTCCAATAAAACAAAATACTTTGCTGTTAAAAAAAACAAAAAACAAACAAAAAACCACCCCAAACAAACAAAAACCAAAAAAAAACCCAAAAAAACCAAACAACAAAACCCCCCATTCTATCCTGAATGTCAAACAGCGTTTTTGAGCTACTCTGTAAATGGCAGAAGAAGTCATGCCAAAATAGAAGAATGGTCTGAAGGAAGACAACTTTAGAGACACTTAAGAGTTTTTCCATGTTATTTTGCAAGCAATGGCAACAGTATTATGAAAAAAATTACACTTTGAATGAAGTCTGGTTAAGCAAAAAATAGTGAAGAGTTCTAGAATCCAAACTAAGTTGCTTTGCATACTTTGTTCTCTTTTGGGCTGAAGGCTGATCCACAAGAACAAGCATGAATAAATAAAAATAAATCTTTGTAAGAGCACAATGAAATTTAAAGCACCATTTAAGAATTAGCAATTTAATCCTTTGGAAGACATCTTGGTACAAAAGAGATTCATGGTCCACAGTCTTTCATTTTTGGAGAAGCATTTTCCGTGACTGTTTTAAAGTGTGTATTACTTTTTGCTTGCTTGCTTGCTTGACAAAAAATATATTTTACTCTTCTGTCTAATTTATTTCAACTGCTGTATGTATTTATTTTCTTTTTTATTTACTAACTTTGAAAGAATAAACCCTGGTGGTGTTGTATGTTGATATCTGTCTGTATCTCATATCCTTTGTTTAGAATTCCGTATGTTTATGTTGGTGACAAGACAGAATTTCTCAGTGGGTCATATCCAGACTGCTGCTGTTGCCTACTCTGTTTCACATGTGTAGGGAAGGAAAAGGAGAGAAATTAGATGAATGTTATTGGAGTAGCAGAGAAAGGAATAGCTTGGAAGGTGTCAGGTAAACTGCCAGCTGGATAGATTATGCACGACAGCATAGGCATTGTGGATGAAAAAATGGAGTGCTGTGGAGCTGACACTGGATTAAGTATTGCCTTCAAGTACATTGAAACATTTTAGAACAGCTCTGTGCTGCTCAAAATTTAGAAAGCTCTTTTATTTATGGCTCAAAAATGTCCATGAATCATTATGTCAACTGAACAAACTTGAAGGAAAGAACGCGTGTCCTCAGAAGACTGTGAAGTTCCAGAACAATCTGGAAAACTTGAGAAAGAGAATACTTAACTAGGGGGAAAGATGAATTCCATATTGCTTAATTCAGCTTCCTTCCTTTTTGGTCTTGTCAAATGTTTGCCTATTACAAGATGCCAACCTACTCAGTGTTGTATTCTGCCACAAGATATATGGCATCTCACAAATCTGGCAGTAGAATGACAGCATTCTTCTGCTTTTCTATCCTGGTTTCCCATTAAAATCCGTATAGCTGTGTTGAAGCTATGAAATTGGAGTAGCATGTCTAGACCAGCCAATGGCATTAAACTGTTGTGGAGCTAGATGTAATGCTTAAGAGCACTTAACACTGACATCTGAAATGTACTGAGAAAATATTTGCATATTGCACCTTTCTGCTAACAACAGGGTTTGTTTTTTTATATCATATATGGTATTACTTCCTCAAATGTGTATAATTCCTATACATTCTGTTCAGTGCATTTGAAATTAAACTATGTGATATGCAAACTAATCTCTTTAACACATGAAGCATGGAATAGTATATTTAGTTCAAGGAACAAGATGTCAAAATAGTGTTTTGTTGTGTTTTATTTTTTTTCAAGTAAATTTGGCAAATCTTGCATCTTAGTCAGATTAATTAAATAGATAATTTCACAGAATCACAAGATCAATCAGGTTGGAAATGACCTTTGAGGCTATCAACTCCTACCCATGACTGAACATCACCTTGTCAACTAGACCATGGCACTGAGTGTCATGTCCAGTCTTTTCTTAAACACCTCCAGGAATGCTGATTCCACCTGGGCAGCCCATTCCAGTGCCCAATCATTCCTTTTGTGAAGAACTTCTTCCTAATGTCCAGCCTAAACCTCCCCTGGTGCAGCTTAAGACTGTGCTCTCTTCTCCTGCCACTGGTTGCCTAGAAGAAGGGACCGACCCCCCCCCCCGACTACAATCTCCAGTTGCAGAGAGTAATAAGGTCTCTCCTGAGCCTCCTCCTCTCCAGGTTAAATAGGTCCAGCTCCCTCAACTGCTCCTTATAGGACTTATGTTCTAGGCCTTTCACCAATAATTTATAAAATTTATCAATTATTTTATTAGATGAAAATATTCAAATCTATTTTTCACTGGAATACATAAGTGACTTTAAACTTGGGTATAGTTGCCTGCGTCATTAGCACTGGTTTTATTTTGATGAAGTGTTTTTGACAGCTTTCATCAGCCAGTCACAGTCAAAAAGGGTTGATCAGTGTGGCCAAGTGTATGTCTCTAGATGATACTTCAGTAAAGTGTCAGTTTAAAATAACTAAAAGATGACCAGTTAGAAAAAAACAAAAAAAAAACCCACAAACCAAAACATAACCCTCGTCTCCAATAAATAATTTGAAATAAAATTATTTCTTTAGTTGAGGATCAGCTTTGATGATAATCTGCCTTGTGAAAGGTTTGTCAAACTGAGCCATTCATCTGTGAATCAAAATGCCAAACCGCAAGCAATTTGAAAATAGCATTTTCTACTGTAACAGTTGGTTACTGTATAATAGATACTATAATAGATACTGAATATTTTTAAAGGAGAAGAAAGTAATGATTTTCACTGTTAGAGTTTTGTTTGTTTGTCTGTTTGTTTATCCAAGATTCTTTTCAGGCAAGAAATTTGACAAAAGTTGTTCTTAATTATCATTGTAAACACATTTTTTTTGATGATCGGGGAAAAAAAAAAATCATTAGCATAGAGAGCTGAACTTCCAGCCTGTGTTGCACAGACATACACAGGTGTTCCTCCTTAGCCAACAAAAGTGAGTTTAGGAAGCACTAGAATGATCAGCTAATTATGAAGCTCCTGGTTCTTTGTAGATCTGTTTTACATCATAGGTTCTTTGATAAACTGTGATAATCCAGTAATTTATATTCAGCTATTCGAAGTGTAATACAGAACAAGTACCTTATCTCTTGCTATCTCTTGTTTGCTCAATCTTTTCATGTGCCTCTTACAAAACTTTGCCACTTGATGGCCTTTCAACTTTTCCCAAGTAACACTTAATTTGTAAGGGTAAAGAAGACTCACCAGTTTTATCTTCATTAGCATGTTATGTGGTAAACAAATTTGGCATGCAAGACTTTCTGTGCATTAAGATTAATTCAATCATTAGACTAACGTTTGCTGCTGTACAAATACCCATTTCAGCCTATTGAATTTATTATCTAATATCTGTGGGCACTGATTAGCGGTTTTACTCATTATCACTCTGAACCTTCTAAATAAATCATGGCCTTAAATTGTTTGTGTGATTGTTCCATGAACTTACTTTAACCTTTCTAGCTCAAGAGTTTCAACTTGATTTAAAAAGGATAAATATTTCATTTTCCACATTTAATCTTGACTGTAAATTAGAACAATATATGAAAAATTCTCTACAACTATAAAGAGTCTTTGCCCCTTTATGCAGGCTGGCTCTGTGCTAGGAAACAAGAGTGTACACTTTTATTTTTCTAAACACTCATCATTTTCAGCCTTATTTGCCTAATATTTTTTATTGCCCACCTCCTTTTTTTTCCTTTGTTTTATATATATATATATATAGTGGATGTGGGTTTCCAGGATTATATAGGTAAGAATTGGGTGTGGGTGCCCTGGCACTGACACTGGGGGCTGCAGGGTGGCCTCTGTCAGGAGTGGCTGGGATGCCCTGTACTGGACGCAGCCAGTTCCAGCTGTCTCCAACCCACCCTTCTCAGGACACAGCTGAACCCTGAAGCCAAGGGGGTGGCATCCTGCCAAAAATATGCTTAAGAAAGGGTAAAAAGTGTTTCCTGGCAGTAAGAAGTGAGGAAAACTAGGAGAAACATCCTTTCAAACTCCTAGGATGTTCCTGGAACTGGAGCAGAGATTGCTCTGCAGCTCTGAAGAAGTTACCAGAGCAAGTGTATTCACAAGTCAGGAATGAGGGAGTGAAGTTGAGCTTCAAAAAAAGAGAGAGTGAGTGGAAGGTATTGCTTTTCTTTCCTTTTTCTTTGTTTCTCACCACCCAATTCTATTTTAATTGACAACAAATAAAATTTTCCCAAAGTCACACCTGTTTTGCTCATGGCGGTAGTTATTAATCAGTCTTCTTGTCTCAGTCTCAACTCACAAGTGTTTTTATCTTACTTTCTCTCCTGTCCTGATGAGAAGAAGCAGTGAGAGAGGGCCTGGTGGGGCATCTATTAGCCAGGCAAGGCCAGCACACCACAAGTGGTAGTTTGAACCAATTGCCTGGGAAAATAGCCTCAGACTTTAGAGAAAAAAATGTATTTGATAGATACTCATTTTTACCAATTAAAACCCCAGTTAAAACCTTATGGCAAGTTTATAATGAATCCTATACTTTTTTACTCTCTAGGTTCCCAGCATCTCAACTTCTGTTTTATCTTCCTGAATCTTCTCTAGTCTACCTTCTCTAGTGTATTTAGGCCATGTTTACCTATACAAGAAACTTGTCAGATAACTAACTCTGTGACATTACTGTACAGATATATGTGAGGAATTTTGGCAGAAGATGTCATAACTCTTTTTGATTATACATAATGAAGTTTTGAGAAACTAATGATGTTTTGAATGTATATATATTTGCATTTCAGAGGATTCTGTCATGTCACTGAGGCAACTTTCGTAAATGTAAGATTTCAGAACAGGACTTTTGCTGAAAGAAGTACTGTTCTCCCCCCACTTCTGCCTGCAGTTTGGTTCGAGCCTTTGCTTCTGAACAAAATCTTCCTGTGCAGAACAGCAAGCTTTCTCCTAAAATAGCTGTACAGAACAGTGTTTCCCACCCAGGAAGGCAAGCTTCCTTACTGGCAAGAGAATATTATTGTAGTCATAAAGCCAAAGATAATAAGCTGTGTCTCATCTATATTATGGTCAGCAGGGAGATGTAGCAGCAAGAAACTAGACTCTAATACACATAGATTGTTTTCCTGTTTTCTTCCATGAAGGAGCCGTAGACAATCTAAGTCACTCTGCTATTTCAGCTCCTTACAAGGGCTATAAACATACCATTCAAATAAAACTCTTCCATAATATAAGGTTTTGCTTTCCATATAAGTAAAAGGGAGCCTTGGAAGAAAAAGCACAAAATTTGACAATCCACTTTGTGCAACAGAAGCTCTTACAGGTGCCAAATGGCCCGTGCTGTGTTATCACTCACCTCATTTACACTGCTTCCTAGAGTTTTGGAAGACTGGTTTACACAGTAATAAAGTATAATAAGAATGCTTTGAAATATTAATATTAATTCTTTAAAGCATATTTTTCCTTTTAGTTCTTACAAAATAGCATCTATAAATAAAGTCCTTCATTACTGCCATAAGCCAAAATTAAGAAGCCAAATGCTATCTGAAGCAGTACCACTTTTCAAATTGAATCTAGCTTTGTCTTAAACACAGTACTGTAAGAATTTAATTTCCTTGTTTTATCATAACAAAAAAATGTTGGATTTACATGCTCACAGATTTATTTTTTTTTTAAGTGGAGCAGGAGACATTGTGGGTGCTTTGTATTGTGTTCTATTTCCCTCCTTCCCTTCTCAACTATAATACATTGCCATTCTGAATGGCTTATCCAGAAACTATGAAAATGAATTCTGAGTATTGAATAATGTATAACTAAACCTGAAAAATGCATTTTAGAACACTCAGGGGTTAGTCTTTCAATTTGCAGTGTGCAAACCTTTTTTTTTAACCCAAAAGTACCATTATTTTTTTTTTTTTTTTTTTTTCAGGTGAGTGTGTTTTTATTGCATGCCTGTATCTGGAAAAGCATTCAGGTCTCTATTTTTTTTCCTAAAATTACTGCTCTGACATTCAACTGTGAACAGCTTAAAAGAAAAGCCTGTAAACAGCTGTCACAGAATACGTTGATGTTTCACGAGGCTTTGCTTGCAATAATTTTTTCAAAGTACTGTAAGAGTCTCTGCTTATGTTTCCATTATAGAAAGCCTCATTCTCTGCTAAATAGTGTGTGGATCTTTGTCCGTGATGCTTTATTATTTCATCCTTTGGATCTATTTTTCACTTGGCTGAGTAGTCAACTATTCAACATGAGTTCAGTTAACCTCTGAAAATGGCTTTTCCTGGTGTTTGGTATGCAAGATCTGTTCTCCAAGTGAAAGCAACAACACTCTTGAGGTTTTTTGGTTTGCTTTATTTTGGCTTTCTTTGATTATTTTTCACCATTTTTTTTCCTAATCTGACTACAAGGCATATTTAGGAGTGTAAGCCTACAATTGCTTACATTACTTCCACCTGTCTGTGCAACGGGAAATCCAGACATAGAATACAGGGTTGAAAAAAGCCCCAGCAGAGAGTAAATGGAACAATTTGGTCAGTGTGTCAGGTTCTACAGAGTTAAAGAGAGCCTTGACTCGTTATAGCACATCCCATGGGTCAGTGTCGCAATGGTTGTGCAGAGTCTCTTGGGCTTGAGTCACACATTGATCACGAGTAGCCTTTAAGTATTCATGTAGATGGTATTGAACTCTGGTTGCTTTCATTACTATCATAGTTTGACTATATTGAAAGATGTTTTCTGTCTCTTCAAAAAAAATTTCAGAGGTCCCACGTATGGAAAGATTCTGCTCAGTTTTTTGATCTTTCTAGGTAAATTATGAGCTCTGAAGATACCTTCCTTCCCATCAAATGAACCTCTTCTTGTTTTTTTAAATATTTGCTTATGGTATAGTGATGTAACTAAAGGTAGTATTAAGCATAAATGCAGATAAAATTCTAATTAGCTAGTACCACCAGGATTTGGCAAACATGTTGCCTGGTTAGCATAGCAATATTTATTTTGCAGGGAATGTTTTTTGAAGCCAAGGAGAGTTCTGCCATGACAGGCTAGCTTCTGATAGACGATTGATTCCAGCTTTTGATTTTCATTGTATTCCTCAAATGGGATGAGTTCTATAGCATAAAACAAAAATAATATCTGACTCCCAGCAAGCAGTTAAAATGGGATTATAGTGTATCTAAACTTGATAAATGACCATAACCACATAATTCCCCAGTTAGAATTGCTTAGTGTGTTGGGCTTTACATGATGTTCAATATTCATTTCAGTTAAAACACCATTAAAATAATTCTGACTTTACAAGTCCGTGATTTGAAAATCATGATTCTTGTAACTTTTTTAAACCATTCAGTTTGTTCTTCACCTGTTTGAAATTTAGCTCCCAGTGAATGGCACTGGATTTTTAGTTAGTTCAGGAAAATAAAGCTTTTTCCTGTGCTACTCCTTTACAGAGTTTTCCAAGATACAGTCTTCATTGAGACCAAACACATGCTAACCACTGAAGGTCAATGATAGCATCAGTTGAATTGTGATGCATGAAAAGTGTTTCTTTAACCACTGACAACTGTTATATAAAAACATAACTCATGACACTAAGAAATAGCATACTCGCTTTTGTGGTGAGTGCTCATGATCAAAACAAGAGTCCTGAAGATGGAAAAGTTACTTTATCTGTGGCTGCATGTTGAGATTTTGGTATTCATAATATGTTGAGGACAATGTCCTATATTTTATTTGGCTCTGATTTAAGTTTTTCCTCCTTCCCCCCTCGCCCCAACATTGTGAGTGCATGTATGTATGTATTCCTGAGGTTCTCTCCTTTGAGTGTAAAATAAAATAAAAAGTAATAACACTGAAAAGCCGATGGGCAAAAATTGATTCATAAATGAGAAGGTGGCATTCATCTCGGAGGTCTTATTGGAAACCTAAATCTCAGTAAATTTGTAGCCTAAGGATACAATGGGCTTAAAGGATTTCTGTCTCTGAAGAAAAATTAGAACGCCTTTGAGGTAAGGTAAATGGAAAAGGTTGTTTGGGCAAACGTGGAGCTCTAGCACTATTAAATGTTAAGCACCATCAGGGGGTATCTCAGTCATTAACAAGAGTGGCATGTTGAAGATTGTTTCAAGCAGGAGAAGAGTTATGGATGGCTGTGTGGAGGTGGCACGATGCCACAGGGAAATTATGTCAAGCAAAAAGAAGATTTTTTAAAATATATTGTGGGAGAAATCCTACTGAAATAGCATGCTTTTTTTACATACTTTCAAATCTTTTGCCTAAAATACCCTTTGTTGCCTTTTAAATGAAGCAAATCTGGGGCACTAACTTTGAAGTCCAGTTTACGACCAGTCCCCCTTGACCTTTGGTATATTTTGTCTTCATTTACAGTGTAAATGGAAGTACAAACTTAATCAAAACATAAGCATGTTCACTTCACATCCAAGTAGTTAGCAGTCTTGACTGACTTGGAAGTGTTTTATGGACCTTGTGTGTTAGTTTTGTATATAATTAAAAGGGATCTCAAGGGTTCTGTGGGCAGCCAGCAAGTTAAGCTATCTGGTGTGAGAATAATATGTCGCTATCTAGGGAAGGAAAGATTTAGGAGCCAAGCTAGGATCCCTGTTTTAAGCCAACAGAGTTTGAAAAGTGAGCAGACATGAAGTGCTATATCTCTAGGCACTAGTTACCAGATTTCTTATTACTCTAGCACATCCTCCTGGCTGCTCTGCAAAATGGCCCTGAGATTAGAAACGCTGCAGGAAGCTATCCGTGTTCTCAGCATTGGAAATATGTTGTTAGGACGACAGGAGCTACATGGATAATGGGTATTAAGATAGTTTTCAGCATCAAGAATACTTTGCTTTCCCAATTTGCCTTAAGGTATTGCTTAGAGAGAATATCAGGTAGTGTGGTCTATGCTGTAATCCTGTTTAAGAGTAAATAGTGAGTAATAGCATAAGTTCATCTTCTAACATATAATGTACAATATAAATTGTGCTGGGGAACAATGAATTATACTGTGGGACAGTAAATTGTACTGTGGGAGGACCCTAACATTTTACTCACACAGTGATCTTTAGTTTAATACAGAAATACAATTCCTTATCTTCACCACTTCCTATATTATTTGTTATCATGGGATACCCTTGCAGCTACTTGCATTGAGTTTATGTGGAAAGATTTGCCAGTGAGGGCCCTACGTGGGTGGCTTCTGTGAGAAGATGCCAGAGGCTGACCCCATGTCAGGCAAAGCCAGTTTCACCTGGCTCCAAGAGAGATCTGCTGCTGTCTGAGCCAGTCAGTGACATGAGGAGCACCTCTACGAAAATATTTAAGATGGGGTAAAAAATGCTGTGTAGCAGAACCTGGACAGAAAAGGGATAATATGTGAGAGAACCACAGATCAGTGAGTGAAGAGGGCAAGGAGGGACCGCAAGCACAAGAGCAGAGATTCCTCTGCAGCCTCTGGAGGTCCTTGGTGGAGCAGGTATCCATGCTGCAGTCCATGGAGGACCCTGTGCCAGAGCAAGTGGATGTGCTCTGAAGGAAGCTGCAGCCTTTGAAATGCCCCTGCTGGAGCAAGTTCGAGGCAGTACCTGTGATCCTGTGGGGGACCCTTCAGTTAATTCCTGAAGGATTGCACTCCATGCTAAGGATTCATGATGGAGCATTTTTTTTAAGATCTGCAGCCTGAGGGAAGGAGCCATGCTAGAGAAGTTCATGAAGGACTGTCTCCCATGGGAGGGATCCCACACTGGAGCAAGAAAAGAGTGTAAGGAGTCATCGTCCTGAGTAGGAAGGAGTGGCAGAGACAATGGGTGATGAACCAACCCCAGCCCCCATTCCCCACCCCTCTGCACTGCTGGAGGGGAGGAGGTAGGGAAAATAGGGAGTGAAGCTGAGCCTGAGAAGAAGACAGAGGAGGAGGAGAGATGGTTTTAGATTTGTTCTTACTTGAAATTACCCTCCTATGTTTAAATGACAGTAAATTGCATTAATTTCCATACGTTGAGTCTGCTTTGCCCATGATGGTGATTGGTAAGTAATCTTTCTGTCCTTATCTTGACCAATGAGCATTCCATTGTGCATTTTCTCTCTACTTTGTTGAGAAGGGGGAGTGATAGAGTGGTTTGGTGGGAACCTGGTGACCAGCCAAGGTCAACCCACCACACTTCTAAAATCAAAGATTGATTATTTATAGGAGAATTGACAACAATATGATCTTTCAGTTTCCTTTGAAGTGCCACTAAGAGCTGTGCAGCCCACAGATTACAAGGTTTTACTTATCCTGCTGTTTCTGTACATTGGGAATTTTTTTTTTTTTTTTTTTTTTTTTTTTTATATTTAGCACCCTTCCTTTGGGCCCTACTAAAAATGTAGTTTTGGTCCCCTTTATAGTGTCCTGGGGTATGTTTGATCTCTTTAAATGATCCACGGGAAAGAAGATTTCATCAGTCCACTTAAATTTTGTCTCCCCTTCTCCATAATTTTTAATCTAAGGCAGAATAGAAAGTTCTTCCTCTCTGTTATTTTGTCTTTGATCCACTTGTACAAATAACAGGTACTTTAGAATAGATTATATACACAATTTTAGGAACAGTTTCTGAGATTACCATTTACTTTGGGAAGGCTTTCATAGGTGTATATATGTACATCAAGAAGTGTGTCTCATTATTTTTTTCTCCGCTGATAACACCATTTGACAAAAAGAGAGACACCAAAGAAACAAAATGACACTGATATGCCAACTGAAATATGAGCTATTGTAAAGCACTGATATCGTAGTTTAAGGCCTGTCAGACACTTAGTAATGTCAAAAGGGAAAACATCAGGCCTGAAGAGGGTTATGGGTAAAGGAGTTAAAGCGCCGTGACCCAGATTATCACAAACTGTCAGTTTTCTCAGATGAGGTGTGACTACACATATCTTGATACCTTCTCTGCTTAAATAAACACCTTATTATTGATAGTTGTTATTGAGAGGTTTAGTTCATGTAATTTTGTTTGCCAGCTAATACTGTAAAAATGAATGTAAATTCACTGTGAGAAATTTGAGTAATTGAATTAAAAAAAAATACTTAATTCACTCATATTTCATCTAACATTGTCCAGAAGAAATTCATCTTCAAAGAATGAACACATTTTCAGAAACTGATAACATAGCAAATATATATAATCATGCATGTAGAAAACTAATGTGGTACTTTACTGGATTTACTAAGCTCTTTTTAGTGACAAAGTTGCTCTACAATTCTTAACCATCTTGTTCAGGGTATTTAATGTCTTTAAAAATTAAAACTCATTATACCTATTTCATATTTAATGCAAGTCTTAGAGTTCAGGAACTAAAATGCTGTGAAATAAAAAGATCAGTTTCTGACTAAGATGTTACTTCACTAATCTTGCAGAAACAGATTCAGGTGATGTGAACTTTTATATAATTTGCACTGAAACATACATTTGGCAAGAGGAATTAAAGATAAAGAAATGCATGTAAAGCCCTGAAGTGTTGGGTTCATTCCTTAACTAGAAATTTTAGGCTACAGATTTAATGTGTAGCTTCTGAAAATGTTAAATATCTTACATATTAAGGCTACTTAATTCAGATTTAGCAGTAGGAGTTTTGGAGGCCTGCCATGTACAAAGTAAAGTGAGAGAGGTAAGCACTCTCCTGATGTTAAGAGGAGCCATCACTTAAAATGATTTCTGTCTAATTTAAAACCCTAGATTTGCACACTGAAATCCTGTGGAAGATTTGTGCTTCAGTCAAAAGTTTACATTAAACCCAGAATAAATTGCCCTGATTGCAGTATCTGTGAATCAGCATGAGATTTTTGCCCTTCCTTTTCAGAGTTTGAATAAAAATACCTGCTAAAACCAATTGAAGCTGTTGCCTGTTAGGGGATTTTGTTCAACTGTGATTATTCAATGTAAAGAATAGCAGTATCGAGATGTTGTTATTAATAATAACATAATATCTGTTTCTTCTGAGCAAGTGTGATATTGATTGACAAGGAATAGCTGTAGAGTAAACTTTGAATTACAGAATTTACTATGAATGTGACTTTCAATTAATTATTTAAGGAACACATTTTGTCCTCATTTACAGTATTGAAGTTCTCTGGAGTTGGACATGCTCATTAACAGCATAATGAAACTCTCAATTTAAGAGTTTCACATGATTCATGTTTTGAATAAAGATTTTATTCTTATGAATAGAGTTTAAAGCATATAGCATGTGTACCAAAATCAGAAATTGCATCTTTTTGAACAGCTACACTGAGATCAGTTTTTAGTTACTTGATTTATGAAGAAAGAATTTTGTCTCTTATATTTGATGTCAGAGTAGATGGTTATACCATTTACAATCCAGTTTCCCCAGGTTTTGATGTAGACACCCATTAGTGTTCCCCAGCTCCATTACTCGCTCTTATCTTGTATATCATAATTTCCTTTATGTGTATAACAATTAGTTAACATAGCTGATACCTTGCTGATGAATTAAGAGACATATGAGGTATGTACCTGATCCCAAGAAGCAGAACATTTAGAAAATTCGTTTCTGCACTCTTTATGTAGCTCTCACTACAAAAGAACAGTGTTCAAGAAGTCATTATACTGAGGAAAAATAGTCTAAGATCAGGAGTTAGAAATGGTCAGAACAAAGATTTTGTGTGTCAGTAAACTTAATTGTCCATTTGTGATTTAGATTACATTTTCTCATTGAGTCTGTGATTCACAATTAAAATCCAGTTCTAAGATTTAATGTAAATAGCTTCTGTGGACCGGAATTTGTAGCTGAGGCATTAATAATCCCGGAGAACGAAAATAAGATCTACTTGATTTTACATAATAACCTATTAAATGAAGCCTCACCCAAGAGTCTAGGAGATTGCACACAGGAATGCTTTGAGGAAGGAATGCAAAATTCATTGCAGATGAATAGTGGAAGATTCCCTTGAAGTACATGGAGTGCTGGAGTCTTGTCCTACCATGGGAAACTGCCTGTGCCTTCTGTGTTCTGGCCACTGGACACATTATAGCCATAATGATATAGTGTATAAAGAAAAACTGTAAGAGAAATAGCAGCCTATCCTATTCCTACTTCTGGGGTATTTTCCTGGGTTACCATTTTTCACTATGTGTGGAAATCTGGAAAGCAAAGTAGAGAAGAAGAATGGAAGGAACTGGTCATGTACGGCAGAGAACAAATGCTTTCAACAAGGTAACAAATGGAAACAACCAGTGCAATCTTCCCTGAGTATAGAAAAAATGCAGCAATTGTGAAAAAAAAGATTTCTTTATAGTTGCACCTTCACAGAACATAGATGGGGCAGCCCAGTGACAGCAGTTCCATGGTTTCATGACAGATGTATGGTAAAGCCTAGTTATTAGTCTTGGTCTAAAAACAACCTGTGGGCAGATTTTGTGCTCTCAAGAGAGTGATAAAGGAATCAAAGTTTCAAGGATGCAGACAGAAGAAGAATGATTCTCAGTCAAGAGTATGAACCAAGATCACAATAGGCAGAAAATTGCAAAGCACTCTTCATGTTTCAAGATATGGTCATGTTGCTCTTACTTGGAGGCATCCAACTGGTTATGAGGCACAGGAGGCATGAGTGGACCAGAATTAGTGTCCTGTGTGTATAGCATCCAGGTACTGCCTGGGGAATGGCTGTCCCCTCCAGCCTTCCATCTGCAAAGAGGCAATGATTTTTTTTTAGGTAGTCAAACATTAAATAGTTTGGGTAAACAGAACTGAAGCATTTTTTTGACTGTTTCAACTGCGTCAGTTCTAAACACACCAAACTCCTGTGTGGGCTTCACTACACTGAAGAGGAACAGTGAGGATGAAAGAAACAGTAGATGTTCACCATTCCCTTTACAAATATCTCTTTTAGGATAAAAGAAAGCTTTGCAATGTAGAAACCTGCCAAGGTCAGAAATAGAACTCAAAATCATCCAACAACTTGTTTTTCTATTTACACCTGGGGAGAGAAGAGGGTTTAGCCATCAGACTACAGTCTAATTAAGGAATTTTATTAAATGCCACGTGGAAATTCTTAACATTTTTATTGTTCCTCTTGATTTTGCGTAGTTCCCCTTGGGAAAGGTTAGAATAATTATGCCATCACATTATAGTTGTGTAATTTTGTTCCTTTTTCTTTTTTTTTTCCTCTTTTGTTTTGGGGGAGTTTGTTTGTGGGGTTTTGTTTGTTTGTTTGTTTGTTTCATTTTGGTTTTTGTTTGTTTGTTGTATTCCCCTTGTCTGGTTTAGATTTGTGCTTACTCTTCCTGTTTCACTTAAATTTAATCCCTAAAGCTTGTTAATTTAATATGCAATCATATAATCTTTTGATTATTGACTGTGAATCAGGTATGTTACTGGGAATCAGCAGAGTTTGCTGAACTTAATAAATCCAAGTTTATAAAGAGGCAGAACCTTTACTCTGTAAACATTTTTATTTTTTTTAAACCAGTAAGTCATCCACTACTATACAACTCAAGCGGAACAACCAATCTTAGTAAAATATGAAAGCAATCTCCTGTTGCTAGAACAGGTTGCTTCTATTTTGGTTGCTATGGAGCTCTACAAGCAGTCAAAGTGCAGACATGAGCTATGACACACCGCACCTGACGTGTCCCATTGATAGGTGCTGGGGGACCCAAGCCAGTGAAACAACTGGACAGGAATTTTATATTCCCACACAGCCATACCCTAACCTTCAAGCAAGAATTCAAGTTAACTTTAAAAAAGTAGTTGCATTGAATTTTCATACTACAGGCTTGTACTACTTTTATGCCTGTAAAGTAAATTTAATAGGAGTGCAGTAAAACCAATCCCAACAGTGCTTGCAGTATTTTCTCCTTAGTGAGATTTAATTGCAGAAGATCAAATATTGCAGAAGAAAAAGTGATGCAGGCATACCTAATAATACACTTTAATGGTATTCATATGATTAGATGCAAATTTACCAAGTTCTTTCTCTACTTCCTCATGCTCTTTATGTAACAGCAGGTTTCCACAGAAGTTTTCTCTTTTTTCTCAGAAAGTTAAAGATTTTTGTTGCATTTTGTGAATACTTAGCTAGCTGTATATTTTTCTATTTTATTTTCTTTTGATGAATCTGTAATATTTGATAATTTTCTTTGGCTTTTTGCTTAGAAATTTAAGTCAAAATACTGGTAGCAGGTTGTTGTTTTGTTTTATTTTTTTAATCATGTTGATAATATGTATAATATAGGTGCCATTTATTTGTTCTTTTAAAAATGTTCTTGAAATTAAACATAGATATGGGTAAAGACGAAATGCAATAGGAACACAGGGAGGATATGCATCATTTGAAATCTAAAAATTAGCTCAAAAACAGTGGGTTTGCAGTGTTTCATGATGAATATTTTAGTTATTCCTGAACATATACACTGTATTTGAACTGTAAAACGTATTTCAATTTTGCCATCTTTAAAAAAAAAAAAAAAAAATAAAAGTAAAAAAGAATTCTTCACTATATGTTATTCATAAACTCCATCATTTTATCAACTAGTGCATAACTGGAAAATTCTCTGACCAATAATTTTACAATGGCCATTTTTCAGTAAAGCAGATCTTTCTCAAAACTTTGTGGTAAGCATTTAGAAACAAAATCAAAGCTATTTAAGATTGGAAAAAAAACTAAACAAAGAAAAATAGTAAAGAAGCAAAAGGAGATCTTTTGTAATAATCAAATGTTTTTCCTTGAATAGTTTCCTTGTAAAGCATAACTATTTTTCTTTTAATTTTATGTGGTAAATCTTTCTGACAACTATACTACATTTGTCTTGCATTTTTTATTTCAGTAGTTCCTTTTCACCAAGTATTTAATGCCATTCAAGACAGTAAAATTGAAAAGGAGTTAGTTAGGCTGCTGCAAAATAATTTATGTCCCTTTAGGTTTGTCCCATGAGAATGCTCACATAATAACCCAAATCCCCTTGATTTAGGTCTTACAGTTTAACCTGTCAATATGTAATTATGGTTCTAAAACAAAACAGATTATTTTTCAGTTTTAGTGTGGTTTCAACCATGCAGAATGGAGTGGAAACACCCAAGGCTGGTAAATGAGATTGTCCCATTAGTAGCTTTTTATATAATGACCTTAAGGGGACTGGGACTTCACTCGTGTGTATCAGTTCAGCTATCTGAAAGAAGAATCTTTTTCTGATCCCCTAGTTAATCTAAAAAGACTGTAACTTTAATTTTGATTACCACTAATTCTTTTTAAAAAACAATGGCATAGTTTTTACATACTTAGTATTTATTGTCCTCTAACAATCGTTGTAGCTATCTTCCCAGGCAGACTGGGTAAATAACTCTCTACAGATAACATTTTTTGTCACACCAATGCATTTTCTGTTACGGATTGTAATTGATTTTTTAAAAACAGTTTTATGTTGGCTTAACATTAGTATGGATTATCAGTAGCAGTGCAATTTCCCTCTGCAAAGAAAAGGGGATCACTTAAGGTAACACCTCTTCTATTAATATATTTTTAGCAACTCAGCAAACAATGTGGAAAATGTTCATTCTTTCTCAGTCCCTATTGCTCTGTCAGCTGTTCATCCTCACCTCCATTTCAGCAAGTGAAGCTCTTTAATCGCAGCAAACAAGGATTGTTGAAATGTGTTATTAAAATAGTGAGGTTGTTAAGAGTCTCTGCTTTCTGTGCTTTGATAGACTACACGAGTCTGTGGGCCTTCTTTTCAACCAGTCTATTGTGAAAAAGGAGAACCACAATAGTGGAAGGCAATTATATATGTACTTTTTCCTATGCAATATCTATCAATGCAATTACTGTAGCTTCATTTTTAATCAGCTGGGAAGACTGGTGGCTCAATGCAACTGTATTGCCCCCCCCAGTCTCTGCCAACTCCACCACAGCTTTAAATCCTGAGAAACTCAGGAGCTTCTGATAGGAGGAAAATTCCTGCTGTTATCCATTGACTTGAATACCAATGACAAGCATCAGTCATACACTTCAGAAATCAAGGGTGTTTGTCATTAAAATGAAAATTATGTCATTGCCATTGCTGAAATTGACTTGAGAAGTTGTCTTTTGGCATCTTGACAAGCAAAACCTTAGCTTGCAAAAGGCTGGTTAGCAGAATAAGCTCAAGGAGCACCTGTCAGAGGAGAAAGATTGTAAAGGGGATTGCGCCAGGCATATCCAACCCTATTGTGACCAACTTTCATTAGAACCAAACAAACCGTCCTCTTCTAGGCCCATAAATTCACATTAATAACTGCTCAAGTGTTTCTGGTTTTCATTTCCACGTTCTGTTTTACCTGAAAGTTTCATGATTTTTACCCACCCTGCAATGTCCTGTGATACTGAAATTGGTAGAGGACAATTTCAGACCTGCTGCCACTTATATTAAGTAGTAATGATGTATAATCAACTAAAGCATTCATTAAATAATACAGATAGCGAGCAATGCTGCTACTTTTTAATGGAATAAATCAGCATGAAGACCAAAAAAATTATATGGTAAATACTATCTATTAAATAAATGCTTTTATTTATGAACTACATTGGTTTTATATAAGTAAAAATACTCGAACCAAGGACAAATGGTTTTTTTGTGGCTTTCTACTAATTAAGAGAATTATGAAAGCAATTTAATTTAATCAGATATTGCTGTGTTCTTTGCTTGAATGGAAAAGCTTTCTATTTATCGATATTCCGTAAGCACTTACTTTTTAAAAATCTCATACTGTGTTTAAGTTGTTGCATTTTTCCCTGAGCATACAGCTCAATAGTTTTCATTTATACAAACATAATTATATGTGCACCGAAGCCAGAATAATTTCAAGAGTCAAGGAAACAGGAAGCAAAATATCCTTTTTAAAATACAAGTCTCATAATAGGTTGGTAAATGTGATTTCTTTTTAAGCAAATGCTTAAGTTTGGTAGACAAAGTATAGCAAACACTGTGTTGTGTTTTGTTGCCTTGGTAATAGGTTTATTCCTGCAGCACATCAAAACATGTAGTTTGGTTACTTGGAAGCTATGAAACTTGCTAGGAAGTGTATGACAATAAATCTCCAGAAAGAAATTATAAATTCACTTTAATAAAATCTGCTCTGCCTCTTTCTCAAGTTCTTTTAAAATATTGCATTTCTGTTTACCTCTTGAACATTTTCTCCAAGTTCGCTACCTTCACTTTCCTGTGTTTTAGAAAGAGATGACATATATTAATATTTTTCCTTCTTTTATTAGGAAGAAAAAGCTGCATTAAGAGTATTTGGAGAAAAATAGACATTTGGAATTAAGGTTTATTCCCTCAACTGTCATCAGCTTTATTGTTTGGTTGTTATTATGGTCTTTAAGCAAACTGACTATGTCTTAACGATGACTTCAAAATACAATGGTAATGCTAGTAAATTTTGAAATGAGATATTACATTGAATAGAACCATACTTCATGGAAATTCTTATTATTTTTGGGAGAAGATACAAAGGGAATTTTCAGGATCTATGAAGAAAATGTTATCTAAACCGAATTTTCATCTGCAATTATCAATCTTTTCAAAGAGGGAAGAAGTATCAGTATTCAAATAACCATTTGATCACAATGTGACTATTTACTTTAAATGTTTTAGGACATTTTTTTTTACAAAATAATCATATAAGAAATTTATATTTCAATATAATTCTGGATTTAAATATGTTTTCACAAAATACACATGAAAGTTTATGTTATATTTCATTGGATTAAGTTCCTTTAAAATGCTTCACTTTTTGACCAGAAGGCTATCAGACTTTTCTTGTATGACTAGTGCTCTGTATACCATGTACGGATTGTGCTTCCATCATCCTCTGAGTGCTTTTCTTCTCAGGATTTTAATATTGGCTTGAATACTATATCCCATGATCAAAGTGTCATGTTATTTTCTCACAGAGAACTTTTCTTGCTTTTCCACCACTATCATCCCTTCCAAAATTATTCCTTTCTGGAGTTTGTATCATACTTTGTGTTTTCACATCATTCCTCCTGCTCTCTTCTCTCTAAATTACAACACAAATGCATTTTGATTAAGTCACTGGATTGTAAGTGTTCCATAATTGTCAGAGTACTTGAATAGTAGTTTAGATCTTTGTGTTCTTGAGGTGTGGCAAAAAATTGAAAAGATGTATGCATAGTTGGTAAAATCCTAATGACCTCTGTTTTGATCCCATCTTTTACTTCCGCTGTAGTTCCTGCCTTGGGGAAACAGTAGAGACTAAATGCCTGCTTTGTTTGAGAAATCTAGTAATGTGCACTGCAGTTAATTTATTTGGGAACAATTACTCACAGGGACTAAGGAGAGACCATTACTGCTCTTGTCCTCTTGCTGAGGGGCACATAGAGGGAAAGTGAGTGACAGGATGCTTAGTGGTGTGGTGAGAGGTTGCAGTCTGTGCTCGGAAGCAGTCCTCCTCAAAACTCAGACGGTGCAGAACAGGCACAGAGATACAACTACTAAGTAACTGGGTTTGTGAGTGTTTATATATTGGAGATGTCTCATAAGCCCCGCTTTGGTGAAGGTGATTTTACAGTAATACAAGAAGTATTATAAAGTTATGTTAATTTCAAGTGCTTCTGTTGACACTGATATTTGGGTTTTTTTGAGAAAAGACTTGTGCTTTTGCAATTAAATATCTGATCTTATATATCTGTTCTGTTCACCTGGAATTCTTCTCTGCAAAATATCTAGAAATTTGAGGCAGCCAGAGATTTGATGCTGCCCAGAGTATTAAAATCTAAATAGTATGTTTGAACAAAATAAAAGTTTATTTTGCTTTCAATTTTATAATTTACATGGGAACTTTTCTATTAGATACTAAGAGTTACTTTTCTACTTCCTTCAAGTGTTTTCTGTACCATTGTCTTATTGACAGATTTCTCTGTTATCCCTAACACAAAATTAAAATCGACCTGTAAACTGTAACAGGTGTTAAGTGCTCAATTCACCCCTTACTAGCAGCATTTTTTCTTTCTCCTTATACCTTATTAGAATAAAAAATATTCCTTCATAAATACTTCAGGGAAATTAAAAGTTCTTCAACATTAGACTGCAGAGATGGGTTATTTTCTAAGTTGGTATCTCCATAAGTAACCCCTACCCTAATACTTTGCAGTAGAGAGAGAGAGACACCTGTTGATTTGCAGCACTGCAATAAGCTTCTGCTTCTATAATAGCTGCAGTATGCAACATTCATAAATTGCAACAGTATCATCTCTGCTGCCAGACCTTAACTTCTGTTAAGTACAGCCTGAATTCCTCGGGAAATCTTCTCCCCACATGAGTGCTATAGCCCATGACCAAAGTGCCATGTAGTTTTCTCACAGAGAGCTTTTCTTACATCTCTCATTTTATAAGCAGCTTTAAACCCTTCCTTCCTTCCTTCCTTCCTTCCTTCCTTCCTTCCTTCCTTCCTTCCTTCCT